>JAFMOC010000735.1:0-98848 GCA_019802505.1 Corydoras sp. C115 | reverse complement strand
AAACGATACACAAACTGTCAAAAAAAAAACCCCACAGAATTTTTTGTATTTTGATCTCAAAAAAATATCTGGTATGACTTCATTATGTACATGGCAGGTGACTGTTATAACTTCTTTACCATCCAGTTGAAGGGTTTTGTTCGTGTCACTCAGTGATTGTAGTGGCGCATTTTCTAACAGTGAGGATGTTGTCCAGTTAAACTGAAGCTCATCTCCGCTCGCAGAACAGTACACCATCCTTGTCTTATTGGAAAAGCAGCTGAACCAAACATTCACAGAGGAAACCGGTTCTGCACAGCACAGGTTTAACATAAATTATATCATGTACATCATTTTTTTTACCATATTTTTACTTACGTACCACAAACGTAAGGTCTACAAATTTACAAATTTGATTTACAAAAGTTTCCACACTTTCAGACCGGGTCGAGACAAATGGGAAGCCTTGTGCACAGTGTGCAAAGCAGGCACATATGTCTCGGTGTCCAATGGAAATGCAAGGGATCTGAAAAACCACCTGGATACCGAGAAGCATAAAACAGCTGTCCTAGGT
This sequence comes from Corydoras sp. C115, assembly GCA_019802505.1. Classification (NCBI taxonomy): domain Eukaryota; kingdom Metazoa; phylum Chordata; class Actinopteri; order Siluriformes; family Callichthyidae; genus Corydoras; species Corydoras sp. C115. The sequence continues at coordinate 98,295 of JAFMOC010000735.1, read as the reverse complement.
GAGAGTAGTGCCTAGCTCAACAGAACAGAAAATATTTAGTTCATTACTGAGGGTAACTGAGTATCATGTGTTATTTGGAGTTGAGAGTTATTGTTAACTTTTGTTGTTAAGTGAGGGATGTTTAGATGATACATTATTTCTTTCATTGTGCTATTAATTCATTACAGGAAATGTTGACTTAAGCATTTTGAATAAAATTATCATTTGTTATTGGAGTTTTTGTTGTTGTTTGTTGGTTGTTTTGTCACGTGGTGATTTGTCACATGTCTGGTCTCCACGCCACCATAATTCCACGCACCTGGTTTCCCCATCACCACGCCCTATATAAGCACCTCACTCCCGTTCCTCCATGCCAGATAGTCTTGTGCCCACGAATCCCTAAGCCTAGACTCTTCTAGCTCCCACGCCTCGATCACGCCTTGCCTTGCCCAGCCCTTGCCTCGTCTTGTCTCGTCTGTCTCTGGATCCCTTGGTGTGTTTTGTGCCCGCTCGATCAAGCCGCGTTCAAGCCGCCTGCCACAAGGGCGCTTGGATTGAGACGCGTCCCGTGTATGACATCAGAACCCGGACATGCGCCACGTCACAGTGACGCTCCTGTGCGCTGCACGGAACCCCGTCCACGTCTCTTGAACAATACACAATCTGTCAATAAAAACCTCCACAGAATATTTTGTATATTTTATCTCAATAAATATATATGTGTAAAGCAGCAATATTTGGTAGAATAAACTGATTTTGAGAGCATTTACTTGAAAAAACGTGTAGTGACATCATGACTGCAAATGAATTACTGGAGACTCACGATGGCATGGATGTACTTGAATAGATTTGCTTTCATTGCTGACTTCATTCTGTACATGGCAGGTGACTGTTATAACTTCTTCACCATCCAGTCGAAGGGTTTTGTACGTGTCACTCAGTGATTGTTATAAATTATATCATTATATCATTATATCATTATAAATTCATCACTTAAAATAGGCTATGTCCCCAAAAATCTGAAGTGTGCAGTCATTAAACCATTACTTAAAAAACCTAATTTAGATCCTCTAATACTGTCCAACTATAGACCAATATCAAACCTTCCTTTTGTCTCTAAAATCCTAGAAAAAATAATGTTCAACCAGCTGAATCGCCATCTTCTAGCTAATAACGTTCATGAAGTTTTTCAGTCAGGTTTTAGGTCTCACCATAGCACTGAGACAGCCTTAATTAAAGTTGTTAATGACTTATTAATGTCCTCTGATAATAACCAAATCTCTTTTCTTGTATTATTAGATCTTAGTGCAGCCTTTGACACTATAGACCATAACATCTTAGTTGATAGATTAGAAAACATTGTGGGTGTTACAGGATCTGCACTCCAGTGGTTTAATCCTACCTGACAGATCGATATCAATTCACCTGTGTTAACAACCAATATTCTGATCTCGCTAAAGTTAAATATGGTGTCCCACAAGGGTCAGTTCTGGGTCCACTCCTATTTGCATTATATATGCTTCCATTGGGATCAATTATTCGTAAACATGGAATCTGTTTCCACTCATATGCAGATGATACACAGTTATATGTTTCAGCTAACCCTAATGATGGTTGTTCAGTCACTAAGCTCGAGGACTGCATCCAAGATATTAAAATGTGGATGTCAAAAAACTTCCTACTGCTAAATTCTGATAAAACAGAGTTTTTGATAGTTGGACCCAAGGACAAAATTAACAAAGCTTCTAACACTATGTTAAACCTTGATAACTCTTTAATTAGACCCAGCTCATCTGTAAATAATCTCGGTGTCATTATTGATTCAGATCTCTCCTTTACAAAGCACATTAGCAATATTACTAGAATTGCATTTTTTCACCTTCGTAACATTTCAAAGCTACGAAATATCCTCTCCCTCCAAGATGCAGAAAAACTAATTCATGCTTTTATTACCTCAAGGTTAGATTATTGTAATTCACTTCTGACAGGATGTTCTAATAAATCATTACATAAATTACAACTTGTGCAGAATGCTGCAGCTAGAGTTTTAACTAAAACCAGAAAGTTTGATCATATAACTCCTGTGTTATCAAACTTGCACTGGCTACCAGTTAAGTTTCGTATCGAGTACAAAATGTTATTAATAACATATAAAATTCTACATAATCAGGCTCCACAGTATCTGAGTGAGCTGATTCAAATGTACCAGCCGACACGTGAGCTCCGATCTCAAGGTGCTGGCTTACTCTTAGCTCCTAGAATAAATAAAATTACTGCTGGTGGAAGAGCGTTCTCCCACAAGGCTCCTCAACTTTGGAATAGCCTTCCAGTTACTGTTCGTGATTCTGAATCACTATTAATCTTAAAAATAAATTAAAAACACATTTATTTAATCTTGCGTTTAACTAATCCCCTGTAGATAAAGATGTAGATCTCAGACTTGGCTGGGTTGGGGGGTAATCTCTGATCAGTGTATGCTGGCATTTCACCTCTTCACCCACCTCATCATTAATGGGGGGGTGTGGCGCTGGAATGATGCTGTTCCGGGGCGCCATCTCAACTATGTAGAGTCTGCAGTATCTGCCTCTTTTAGTTATGCTGCTCTAGTCAGTGATGCCGGAGTCACATGCTGCACTGTGTCAATTAATTACTTATTAATTAAATGCCGTGCTTTATTATTAGCTCTAACTCCCTTCCTTTGTCTGTTTCTTTTGAGGTGTCCCCCAGCTTCCTGGAGATCCATGGCTCTGCTTACGAATACTGTATGGATCCTGACAAGGCGGTCCTGCAGTGCAGGACGCCCCCTAATGGACTCACATATAGTTTTCTAGTTGTTAGTTTTTCCATTTGTTTAGTATCTGGACATGGCTGTTCTACACTATTGTTGCTGCCCGGCCGCTCAAGGAGGATGAGTCCCCCATTAAGTCTTGGTCCTCCCAAGGTTTCTTCCTTAAATAACAACATAAAAGGGAGTTTTTTCTTGCCACTGTCGCTTCGGCTTGCTCTTTGGGGGTTTAAAGGCTTTTCATTCTGTAAAGCTGCTTTGTGACAATGTACTGTTGTAAAAAGCGCTATATAAATAAATTACTTGACTTGACTTGACTTGATTGTAGTGGCACATTTTCTAACAGTGAGGATGTTGTCCAGTTAAACTGAAGCTCATCTCCGCTCGCAGAACAGTACACCATCCTTGTCTTGGAAAAGCAGCTGTACCATACACTCACAGAGGAAACCATTTCTGCACAGCACAGGTTTAACATAAATTATATCATGTACATCATTTTTTTTTTTACCATATTTTTACTTACGTACCACAAACGTAAGGTCTATGATACATATTTTTTGTTCAAATGCAAATACAATACATCCCAAGATGTGGTTTTGATTGTAGGGTCACGCATACAGTGGCCCAAAAGTGCAAAAGAAATGTATATATTAGAAGACAAAATTACATTTTGAACAACAAATTTATGAGATGCAAAACAGTTTCACAAATACCTAAACAGGTGAATCAGATAAAACGTGTAAAGACAGTTCATAGAGGGGGCTTATTGCTGATCTTGGTGATGCTGAGGTAGGGAAAAATTTGTTTTGATTTGAAAGTTAGTGTCCCACTCGTCTACCGCGGGATAAAGCGGCTGCGCATAGGAAGCGCAGAGCCGCAGCGCTCTAACGCGCAGAAGGGAGCCAGGCACGCAGGTAGCAGGAATACAGAATTTATTGTGGTGTAATGACACCAAACACAAACGGTAGTACATAGAACGAGTCCCCCGTCCTCCTTGACTCGGGCTTGGCAGGCGCCCTCCGGTGGATGCCCTCTGCGGGGGAGGAGGACGCCCCCTGGTTGCGGGGCGAGGCAGACGCCCCCTGGCGTCCCCTGGGGCGGCGTGCAGCCCCTGGACTTCAGGCTGGGCGGCGTGCGGCCCATGGACTTCAGGCTGGGCGGCGTGTGGCGCAGGGACCACAACAGGTGTGCAGGCTCGCGGGTCCGTGGCAGGACTGCCCGCTGGCTGGACCTTGGCGGGAATGCACGCAGGAGGGGCCTCGGCGGATTCATACGCTGGCTGGACCTCGGCGGGTTCGCACGCTGGCAGGACCTTGGCGGGCACGCATGCTGGCTGGGCCTCGGCGGGCACACACACTGGGCGGACCCCGGCGGGCACACACGCTGGCAGGACCTCAGCGGGTTTGCACACTGGCAAGGCCTCGGCGGGCACGCACACTGGCAGGACCTCGGCGAGTTCGCACGCTGGCAGGACCTTGGCGGGCACGCATGCTGGCTGGGCCTCAGCGGGCACGCACACTGGGCGGACCCCGGCGGGCACACACGCTGGCAGGACCTCAGCGGGTTCGCACGCTGGCAAGGCCTCGGCGGGCACGCACGCTGGCAGGACCTCGGCGAGTTCGCACGCTGGCAGGACCTTGGCGGGCACGCATGCTGGCTGGGCCTCAGCGGGCACGCACACTGGGCGGACCTCGGCCGGCACACACAACACTCACGCTACACGGATCCACACTAACGCACTCGAGCGCCGGCTCCGCTACCGCCCCCTCACAGCGCGACCCAGACGCAGCGTGGACCGGTGCGGATGCGTCACGAGACTGCCCCACAGTACACGTATTGTACTTGCCTCCACGCCGGCGACGCGCTCTGCATCTGAATCTTGCCACAGGCGGTTTAACAAACCGGACTGGACCATCAGTCCAGAACTCCTCAGAGTTGAGGAGGGTGCGTATGGGCAGAATATGCCCAAACAGGTATGAGTCGCCCGCCTCATCGTCGGACACCTCGACCAGGTCGAGGCCATCCTCCACACGAAGCTCCTCATATCCGTACCCCCACAACCACTCATCATCGGAGTCGCCATACTCCATCACACTGTTCGAGCCGCTCCCCCGGCTCCAGGACGGCGGGCTCCGCATAACGGCGCACTCGCGGACACGTCGGAGCGCGCCGCGAGTACGAGGCTATATGGCCCCCCAAAGAAAAATTTAAGAAAAGACCTACCTGGGCTCTGGACTCCCCAAACGAATGGCGCGTCTTACTGTCACACTCGTGTACCGCGGGATAAAGCAGCTGCGCATAGGAAGCGCAGAGCCGCAGCGCTCTAACGCGCAGAAGGGAGCCAGGCACGCAGGTAGCTGGAATACAGAATTTATTGTGGTGTAATGACACCAAACACAAACGGTAGTACATAGAACGTGTGCACATGAAAATTAAGACGCGCAACGAGGACGGGAAAACAGGAAATAAATACACAAACACATCTGACCACGTGCACCAAAACAACCAATAACAAGAAGGGGTTAATTAACTAAACTAATGACAAAAGAACGTTAATTAACTCAAAAGAATGAAAGGAAACACAGAACAGGTGACAGGTGCCCTAGGCACCTGTTACAGTTAGCTTTTTGCTGTTATCACTTTGGTCTGCAATTGTTTTTTATTGATTAGTTAATAAAGAAATAAGGCGGTTGATGAGAGAGCGTGATTAATCCCTGTAAAGACCGGAGAAACTGGAGTAAACCTATGCAGATGCGGGGAGAACTTGAAAATTCAAACCTGAATCCCCAGCGAATGAGATAACCACTCACCGTCACCGTGCTGCCCATAGTACAAACCACTTCATCTAATTTTAACAGAAACTGTGTCTGCCTCAAAATAATGGTCTCTGTGTCAAATGTATTGATGGGACCATCCTGCCAATGCTTTAACACATTTATATTAATAACTGAAAAAATGACATTTTTTCGGAGAAGGACTATCAGTAACAGCATCATTAACACGCAGATGAAGAAAATTGTAATATCAGGTAACGTAATGTGAGGTAGTTTCTATACAGAACCATCTCTCCAGTATCCAAAACAGATCTCATGTCAGGTGAGACCTTGTCTCAATAATACCCTATTATCTGTTCTAGGAAATAGCAGAGCTGCGATTTACCATAAGACTGTCATAAAATACTTTATAACTCCAAATGGTATAAAACTGACCCATATATATATATATATATATATATATATATATATATATATATATATATATATATATATACAGTGGGTTGCAAAAGTATTCATACCCCTTGAACTTTTCCATATTTTGTCACATTACAACCACAAACATAAATATATTTCACTGGAATTTAATGTGAAAGACCAACACAAAGTGGTATACAATTGTGAAGTGGAAGGAAAATTATACATGAATCAACATTTTTTTTACAAATAAAAAACTGAAAAGTGCGACGTGCAAAAGTATTCAGCCCCCTTTTCCCTGAGTGCAACCAATTGCATTCAGAAGTTGCCTGATGAGTGCTAAAGACTCAAAAGGGTCCTCCTGTGTGTAATCTAATCTCAGTACAAATACAGCTGCTCCGTGACGGCCTCAGATGTTGGTTAAGAGAATATTGGGGAGCAAACAGCATCATGAAGTCCAAAGAACACACCAGACAGGTTAGGAATATGGTTTTGGAGAAGTTTAAAGCAGGCTTAGGTTATAAAAAGATTTCCAAAGCTTTGAACATCTCACGGAGCACTGTTCAAGCCATCATCCGGAAATGGAAAGAGTATGGCACCACAGTAAACCTGCCAAGACAAGGCCGTCCACCTAAACTTACAAGGAACAAGGAGATCACTGATCAGAGAGGCAGCCAAGAGGCCCATGGTGACTCTGGATGAAATGCAGAGAGCCACAGCTCAGGTGGGGGAAACTGTCCACAGGACAACAATTAGTCGTGCACTACACAAATGTGGTCTTTATGGAAGAGTGGCAAGGAGAAAGCCATTGTTAAAAGAAAACCATAAGAAGTCCCGTTTGCAGTTTGCCAGAAGCCATGTTGAGGACACAGCAAACATGTGGAAGAAGGTGCTTTGGTCAGACGAGACCAAAATTTAACTTTTTGGCCACAATGCAAAACGCTATGTGTGGCGGAGAAATAACACTGCACATCACTCTGAAAACACCATCCCCACTGTCAAATATGGTGGTGGCAGCATCATGCTCTGGGGGTGCTTCTCTTCAGCAGGGACCGGGAAGTTGGTCAAAGTTGATGGGAAGATGGATGGAGCCAAATACAGGGCAATCTTGGAAGAAAACCTGTTGGAGTCAGCAAAAGATTTGAGCCTGGGGCGGAGGTTCACCTTCCAGCAGGACAACGACCCTAAACATAAAGCCAGAGCTACAATTGAGTGGTTTAAAAAAAAGAATATCCATGTGTTAGAATGGCCCAGTCAAAGTCCAGACCTAAACCCAATTGAGAATTTGTGGCAAGATCTCAAAACTGCTGTTCACAAACGCTCTCCATCCAATCTGACTGAGCTTGAGCTGTTTTGCAAGGAGGAATGGGCAAGAATTTCAGTCACTAGATGTGCAAAGCTGGTGGAGACATACCCTAAAAGACTTGCAGCTGTAATTGCAGCAAAAGGTGGCTCCACAAAGTATTGACTCAGGGGGGCTGAATACTTTTGCACGTCGCACTTTTCAGTTTTTTATTTGTAAAAAAAATGTTGATTCATGTATAATTTTCCTTCCACTTCACAATTGTATACCACTTTGTGTTGGTCTTTCACATTAAATTCCAGTGAAATATATTTATGTTTGTGGTTGTAATGTGACAAAATATGTAAAAGTTCAAGGGGTATGAATACTTTTGCAACCCACTGTATATGTATATATATATATATATATATATATATATATATATATATATATATACACACACACACACACATACATATATACACATATATACACTGCTCAAAAAATAACACTCAAATAACACATCTTAGATCTGAATGAATAAAATATTCTCATTGAATACTTTGTTCAGTACAAAGTTGAATGTGCTGACAACAGAATCACACAAAAATCATCAATGAAAATCAAATTTTTTAACCAGTGGAGGCATGGATTTGGAGTCACACAAAATTAAAGTGAAAAAACACTACAGGCTGATCCAACTTTGATGTAATGTCCTTAAAACAAGTCAAAATGAGACTGAGTATTGTGTGTGGCCTCCACGTGCATGTATGAACTCCCTACAATGCCTGGGCATGCTCCTGGTAAGGTGGTGGATGGTCTCCAGAGGGATCTCCTCCTAGACCTGGATTAAAGCATCTGCCAACTCCTGGACAGTCTATGGTGCAAAGTGACGTTGGTGGATGGAGCGAGACATGATGTCACAGATGTGCTCAATTGGATCCAGACGCTGTCACGTTTGTCACATGTGCTCAGTGTGAACCTGCTTTTATTTGTGAAGAGCACAGGGCACCAGTGTCAAATTTGCAAATCCTGGTGTTCTCTGGCAAATGCCAAGCGTCCTGCACGGTGTTGGGCTGTGAGCACAACCCCCATCTGTGGACATCGGGCCCTTATACCATCCTCATGGAGTCTGTTTCTAACCGTTTTTGCAGACACATGCACATTTGTGGCCTGCTGGAGGTCATTTCGCAGGGCTCTGGCAGTGCTCCTGCTGTTCCTCCTTGCACAAAGGTGAAGGTAACAGGCCTGCTGCTGGGTTGTTGCCCTGCTGTCCTGGTGTACTAGTCTGTCCCCTGGTAGTGCCTCCAGCCTCTGGACACTGTGCTGACAGACACTGTAAACCTTCTTGCCACAGCTCGCATTGATGTGCCATCCTGGATGAGCTGCACTAACTGAGCCACTCGTGTGGGTTGTAGAGTCCGTCTCATGCTACCACGAGTGTGAAAGCAACAGCAGCATTCAAAAGTGACCAAACCATCAGCCAGAAAGCAGCGGTACTGAGAAGTGATCTGTGGTCCACCTGCAGAACCACTCCTTTATTGAGTGTGTTTTGCTAATTGCCAGTAATTACCTTCTGTTGTCAATCCCATTTGCACAATAGCATGTGAAATTGATTGTCAATCAGTGAAGTTTCACAGAATTTGATATACTTGGAGTTATATTGTGTTGTTCAAGTGTTCCCTTTATGTTTTTGAGCAGTATATATATATATATATACACAGTATACAGTATATACAGCATACATATACTGTATATATACAGTGAGTCCAAGAAGTATTTGATCCCTTGCTGATTTTCTTTGTTTACCCACTAATAAAGACACTATCCTTCTGCACTTTTAATGGTAGATATATTCTAACATGGAGAGACAGAATATCAAGACAAAAATCCAGAATATAATTTTAAAGAATATATTTTAATTAATTTGTATTTCAATGAGGAAAATAAGTATTTGATCCCTCTTGCCAAACACACTCAATACTTAGTGGCAAAGCCTTTGTTTGCAAGCACAGCGGTGAGACGTTTGTTGTAGTTAACCACAAGTTTAGCACACACACCAGGGGGAATTTTGGCCCACTCTTCTTTGCAGATCCTCTCTAAATCATGAAGGTTGGTGGGCTGTCGCTTGGCAACTCTGACCTTCAGCTCCCTCCATAGATTTTCGATCGGATTGAGGTCTGGCGACTGGCTGGGCCACTCCATGACCTTAATGTGTTTTTTCTTGAGCCAATCCTTTGTTGCCTTTGCTGTATGTTTAGGGTCGTTATCATGTTGGAAGACCTAACCACGGCCCATTTTCAGATCCCTGGCAGAGGGGAGGAGGTTGTCCCTCAGGATTGTGCGGTACATGGCTCCATCCATCTTCCCAGTGATGCGGTGTAGTAGCCCTGTACCCTTGGCAGAGAAACACCCCCAAAACATTATGCTTCCACCTCCATGCTTGACGGTGGGCACATAGGCAGCATTTTTCTTCCTCCACACATGGCGGGTGGAGTTGAGGACAAAAAGTTCAATTTTGGTCTCGTCTGACCACAAAACCTTCTCCCAATAACTTGGTTCATCTTTCAAATGATCATTGGCATACTTGAGGCGCGCCTTCACATGTGCTCTCTTCAGCAGGGGTACCTTTCGGGCACTGCAGGATGTGAATCCATTGTTGTGCAAAGTGTTGCCAATTGTTTCCTTGCAATCTGTGGTCCCAGCTGCTCCTGCCGAGTGGTTGCAGGACCATTTCTGACCGTTCTCAGCATCATTGCCACCCCACGAGGCGAAATCTTCTTTGGAGCACCGGGCCGAGGTCTGTTGATTGTCATGTTATACTCTTTAAACTTTCTGATAATTGCACCAATAGTTGTTACTTTCACATCCAACACCTTACTAATCTTTTTGTAGCCCATTCCAGCTTTGTGAAGGTCAACAATTCTGACTCTGAGGTCCTGTGACAGCTCTTTGGTTTTACCCATTTTGGAGACTTGAAATCTGTGTGATCTGTCTGATTCTGTGGACAGGTGTTTTTCACACAAGTGATTAGTGAGAACAAGTGGCTTCAGGTCAGGTAACAAGTTGATTGGGAGTGTCTAACTGGTCTGTAAAAGCCAGAACTGCTAATGAATACTAAGGGATCAAATACTTATTTCACTCCATGAAATACAAATCAATTAATATATATTCCTTAGATTTATTTTCTGGATTTTCTTTTTAATATTCTGTCTTTATTAGTGGGCCAACGAAGAAAATCAGCAAGGGATCAAATACTTCTTGGACTCACTGTATATATATATATATATATATATATATATATATATATATATATATATATATACACAGTATATATACAGCATATATACAGTATATATACAGCATATATATATATATATATATATATATATATATATATATATATATATATTCATTCATTCATTCATTATCTTCTGCTTTATCCTATATTAGGGTCGCGGTGGGGTTCCCCATGCCCATCCAGGGGTATATATATATATATATATATATATATATATATATATATATATATATACCATGGGGGGTTCCCCATGGTCATCCAGGGGACGTTTCGGGTGCTGGGCAGAATCCCAACAACAACTGGGCACACACTCACTCATACAGACACACTCTATATGGGGCAATTTGGAGAATTCAATTTATCCATTTTTTTGGACGGTGGGATAAAACTGGAGAGCCCGGAGAAGGTCCATGTGGACATTGGGAGAACATGGAAACTCCACCAAGATTGGGAACCGTGAATCCCTATCGCTGAGAGGTGAACTAACCACCGTGCCGCTTATATATATATATATATATATATATATATATATATATATATATATATATATATATATATATATATATATACAAAAACATGTCAGGTGTATTGACAGAACTGCCCTGCCACTTCTCTGGTCGCACAGAAAAAAAAGTTGTGATAACAAGATTTGTTATCTCATGATAATGATTCAAAAAACATAAGTAAAGAATAAAGCAATAAAGTAAATAACAAATATTTTTTTATTGACTAATAGCTCTTATATTCAATACATACTCAAATAATGATTAGTGTTTTATATGAAAATGAGCATTATGGGTTGTTTTTTGTAAATCAATCTTAAATTTTAGAGTACGAGCTGGGGATTCAGGTTAATAATGAGCAAAAACAAAACTTGAGCAGTGGAGCTCGGCGCAATCATGACAGGTTGTAATTTGTAATTCAAATAAAATGTTTATTTTAACTAAAATAAAAATTTTATTTTGTATTCTACACATAATTTTATAAGATGATTATGTCTTACCTTCAACATTCAGATGAAGAATAGAAATGCTTATCTTTATCCCATCTTCATAGGTCTGTAAACTGTATTTTCCTGAGTCATTTTTTGCTGCACTTTTTATTATAGTAGAATTTCCAGTAACAAACTTCCATCCATATTTTGTTTCTTTTCTCCTGTGTATGGGAATCGCACCACCACCAGTATTACTGATCATGAATAGTTCACAATCCTGAGACACCTGCAGTTCCACTTGTTGTCCCACAGCAACACAACACGTCTCATTAAAGTTGCAGGTTTTAGGATTCTGGTACTGAGAGTCTGCAGAAAGGAAATCAGAACCATTTTATTATTAAGCTGATTCACCGATATACTGTAGAACTATAAGCAGTTGAACATCACTCAGTACAGTTATTAGTAACAGCAGGGGTGCCCAATATGCGATTTACCCACGCAGGGGTGTTGGGTAGATCGCGATGGAGGCCTGCCACCACGGGCCATGAAGCACCAAAAAAAATAAATCACTAAATACTCAAAGAAAAAACAAAAAAGACCTAAAGAGAAAACTAAACGCAGTTCTCAGTAGGCAGAGCTGATTCACTAGACCCAGGATCGGATTTACTCAACTCAGGTGTGTTGTGAGCGGGAGGAGTCCGATCCACCCCTTTCAGAGAGGAGGACAGGTGATGGTCCATCAGTATGGAGAGCTGGATGAGGTCCGTCATGCGCAGCCCCTCGCGGTAATGTGAAATCAGAGTGGCCTAGTTCCATCCGCTGTGAGCATCCAAATTGCGATGAACAAAAAGAAAGATTGGGCCTCTGGGCCCTGCACCCCCCATATCGCCATGGCCCACTTGCACACCCTCCTGGTAAACAGCGAAATTACCAACGCGATCTTGTCCTTGTCGCTGACCATGTGACTGTGGCGGAACAGCGAGCATTGCGTTAGGAAGGAGCGATAGATGTAAGGCTTGACGACATAATGTTCTGACTTAGGGAGATACTCAATGGTGGAGTACTGGAGAGGCTAGGTGGTGTGGGTGAAGCAGTGGGAGCCACCAGAACTGCTGCCGGTGAAGCAGCTTGGGCGACAGAAGTGCAACCAGACCCTGTATGAAGTCTGTCTGTCATTGTAGAAGGGCATGCAAGACAGCGGTGACCTCTTCCAACTCCCCTCCACAAGGAGGAGAGGTCTGCCATGGGAACTGGGTCAAAGGACGCGTATTATGTAGCTGATGGTGGGAGGCATGGAGTAAGCTGCCCCCTTGTTGTCATAATCATCTACCATGATGGTACCAGCAAGGTACCATCATGGTAGATGATTATGACACTGAAGACTATTGTTGAAATTGTGATGTCACCAGTACACACAGACAACAGCATTACATTTGTTCATTTTAAGATCTCAGAACACCGTCACAGATTTTTAAAGGTTTATCCCAAGGAAGAACTGCTTCATAAACACCATTTTCTAGAGCACTACCCACAGTTCATAAAGCATTTGGACCTCTCGTAGCCCTCTGGACAATGATGTTTGAAGCTAAACATTAAGAAGATTGTCAGACAAACAAATTGTTTTTAGAATATTTTTTGTTCATTGCAAAAAAGGATTAACTGATACCATATCCATGACTCAAATGTTATCATGCCTGCTCTAGCTGTCAATTTCAAAATCACATGACCATCAGTGTTTTGTGGATGACCACCCAGCTCATGCTAATGACTCTTCGACTGATACCATAAAATTGTCACCCTCTCCAGTGTCTAATTGTCGCTCTCTGCCTTGGCCAGCACAGTTTCATGTGCCTAACTTTTCATACGATGTGGAACTAATGTTTGAAACTGCAAACGAAGCTCATTGAACAAATGGAGTTTTTTCAAAGTTGAGGTCTAACATCATTGAGAAAATATCAAAATGCATTTTACATTATACAGCCTACTCCTTGAATACCCAAATACTGCCAGTGACTGAAAAAATATTGCACTCTGGTGCAAAAATATCCATGCCTTAAGGAGCCTTGATCATTTTCAGGGATATATGTTTGGCAGGAGAGTCTGAAGTACAAAAAATAAGAAACCGTAAAACTGTCTGCCCTGAACTTGAGGTAAACTCTTTGAAAAGGAAGCTTCCATGAGAAAGGGCTCCTGCCAAAGGCATTAAAAGGCCCAAAAAGTAGTCAACTATCTTCCTCTTCATCCTTCTGGAGAGACTGAAGAAAGCCTGGAGATAGAGAGACTAGACCTTTTCAGCGAAGTTAAGAAGAAACATAATAAGAAAATTATCAGTGAGAAAATGGCCAAGTCCTTTTCTTATCGAAGACATGAAGTGGTTAATCACTGTGCTGTGGTGAATGTCTACAAAGAGAGGTGGCCTGTTCAGTTAAAGTCAGGTAAGATTTGTTCCAAAATTATAACAAAATGTTATAACTGTTTTACTGTATAATGTGTGTTTAGGTCATATTCTAAACCCTGTAATTTGTACAATTAGGTGTTTGTGGCATGATGGAATCCATGAAATGCTGTGTAAAGGACAGTCCCAATGTAAGACATATTCTAAATGGCAAAATTATTAATTAACTATTGGGGCTACGATGGTTCTGGGAAAAATTGTCATTCAAAAAGGTAAAAAAAAATCCAAATAAGAATGTCATATTAGACATTATGAACATATTATGGACAAGTACAGCAAATTTGATGTATTGGGCTTAGGAAAGCATCCTTGTAACCTTATTATTTTTTCCCTAAACAGCCAGAATAGCACTTGATTCAAGTGCTTTCCAGTGGCCATGGTTAGGGCTGTGTGTGTGTGTGTGTGTGTGTGTGTGTGTGTGTGTGTGTGTGTGTGTGTGTGTGTTGCATGGATGGGTAGAAAACCAAAGGTCAATTTCCTATGTGTGCTAAATGCTATTACATATATAGAAGCACAATGCAATGTAAATGTGTATACTAAACTCTTGATTGATCAATTTCTTATTTGAAGTGAAAAGATTTAGATCTTTAATAAAATGTCTTGAATTATTCTGACACTGATGAAAATTTAAATAACCATAAGCACAAAACACTGGTCTGCATGCTAATGTTTTTTTCATTTAGACCTGTACTTTTTTTTTTTTTTTTTTTTTTTTTTCATTTAAGTCATAATCCACTATTGCATGTTTTCTATATTTATTTAATGTTATGCTTATAGGCTGTTTTGTTTGTATATTTTCAGGATGTGAATAAAGATGACCTGCATGACTACATTAGTCATGTCCTGAAGATCATTTGTACAGGCAGAGTGTCCCCAGTGAAGTTTTAACTCATGTTTCTATTGTAATTGAAGGTACAGAGGTTTTGGTAGACTGCAAAACAGTAGTAAAGTATGTGCACTTTTGGTGATATTTATATATGCCCTACATTTAAGCCATCACCCCAAATTAAAGTTGAATTTTGCTTCAGTTGGATGCCATGAAGATGTCTCCAAAAGTGATGTCCTTGTGAAACAAACTCCTTTCATGACTGGTTGCACTCTGTGGTTTGGTTATGCAATAATGCAATGACCTTCTAGATATAAAGTTGTTTTTTCAACTAAAATGCCAGTTTTCTGAGTTGCAGCCAAATGTTTTGTTGTGGGCATTTTCTGAAAGCAGTTAAATATTTTAATTCATGTTTTCTATGAATTTGTTTTCATATTAGCTAAATTGATGCACTTTCCTAATATTTATTTTTACTATCTCTGTTTTTACTCACTGTTCATTGTTTTCTATTTTTTTTTTTTTTTTTTTGCCAAACTTATTTATAGTTACTGCACTTTCTTTCGTTTGTGTAAATCTAATAACATACTTTTTTTTTACTTTTAAAACTGGTTGGTCTCTACTGAAAAAAATTTGTTCTAATTAATAAATCTTTTAGATTTTGTTAATATTTGAATGTGTTTTTAACCAAGACTATTTAAAATTCTAAAGACTAAAATAAAAAAGATTGGATTGATTTGAGCAATGTTAATAAGTAATATTGTATGCAGAAATTAAGTAGTTTATTAAAAGAAAGAATTGCTTTAGATAAAATTGTGTTTAGTAAAGTTTAGTTAAAACAAACGAGCGGCATGGTGGCTTAGTGGTTAGCATGTTCGCATCTCAGCGCTAGGGATTCCTGGTTCGAATCCCCATCTGGGTGGAGTTTCCATGTTGTCCTCGTGGGTTTCCTCTGGGTTTTCTCCCACAGTCCAAAAACAAAGTCAATTGAATCAAAGTTAATTGAATTCTCAAAATTGCCCCATATAGAGTGTGTTTGTCTGTGTGAGTGAGTTTGTGCCCAGCGATAGGCTGGTGCCCTGTCCTGGGTGTATCTGCCCAGCGCCCAAAACGTTCTCCCCTGGATGGGCATGTGGAACCCACCTGCAACCTTAGTAGAGGATAAAGCGGAAGATAATGGATGGATGTATGGATGAATTAGTTGAGAAAAAAATTAAGTAATGTTTAATAAAAGAGATAATTCATTGAAGTTAAGTTTACTTATTTAATTGATGTAACATTAAATCTTATAACAGATATGAAGTTACTGTAAGGTTGTAGTATATAATGGAGACTCATTTGTCTGATATATTAGAGATTGAAATATATTTTTGATGTAGGTTATTCATATGCATACAAGTTTACGTTTATATTAATCTTAATCATTTAAATTCATTTAATTTATATAATTTATCATTTAACTATTTAACCATTTACTATAATTTACTATGATACATTAATTATTTTGATCTTATGAACCTTAGAAGGCCTCACTTTCCCTCGTGAAGGCCTAACTGACCTTGGCTTCTGAGAAATACATGTTTGCTAGTAACTGTCCTGTGGAAAAAAAAAAGCTTCACACGGTTGGGACATGGGTTGTATTGACTAACTGTGGTTCTTTCACATGCACCTGGTTAGCAGTCTGTGGGAAGAATACCTCTGTTTTGTGTTTTGTTCGTTTCCATCTACCTATATAAACTAGATGTGAATCATAATAAAATTGAAGCATTGATGATCAACACTCGCGTGGTTGTTTTTTCTTCCCAAACGTTTGCACTTCGACACACAGAGGGCTCCGGCATCAGGTTCAGAAGCGTCATTTGCAGTCAGCGTGTTTCCTGACTGATAGCGGACAACTCAGCTTTTGATTTGGCATCGGGACCGCAGCTGTTTGGTCGGCTCGGGATTTGGAAACTAGCAATTTAGGGGCTCGTCCGGTATAAGGCTTGGGTAAGTGTTTATTCCATTTACTCCTGTCTTATTCCTTTATGTCTAAATTCCTAATATTTTATGCTATACTGTTTTAGTTATATTGCTATTTTAAAGCTGTTAAAGGGGGTTTATTACAGTAGGGGCACACATACCTATTAATACAGCAAGTGTACAGCCAGATCACCATGTCTTCCATGTCTGTGAGCAACTGTTTTAATTCCAAGCCTGACTGAATCTGAACTGCTGTCATTTAAAATGTACAAAATATTTTTAAAGTAAAACTATATGTTGTACAAATTAATGAATTTCATTCAAGCAACACAGAGTAAAATATTTAATTAATTAATTAAATAAAGTAATGAATATTTTTTTCTTTAAGAAACATTAATATTTGCTTAACAGTTGAATGAACAGGTAATTGAAGTTTAAAACATTAATAACTCTATTGTCACAGGTGCCTGGGGCACCTGTCCCTCATTTAATTTACTCATGGACTCCGTTGGGTCATTGGTTTATTTTGTGCACGTGACTGGGTGTGTTTTGTATTTAGTTCTGTATTCCCTAAATCCTGTGCACGTCTTTGTTTGTGGTGTTTTACCCAGGTGTTAGTCGTTTCGTTTGTTCCCCTCTTTCCGTTGGTGTCCCTACACCACTTTTAATAATAAACCTGTTTTGTATTTTATACCCGGTGTTTCTCTGGACTCTCCTTCCGCGCTCAACCACGGTATGACGCTGCGCACTATCCCCGCGCAGGTTGTATCCGTGGGAGTGTGTTACCCGACGGACTGGTGTACGCATTCTTTCCCGCGTAGCCGTTCCCGGGAAGCGCTCACTAGGAGCGAGCGGCGTACGCAGTTTCCCCGCGTAGCCGATCTCCTCTGGGGAAGAATCGAGCTTCTAACATCTATAGTAATAGAGACACAATTCTTATAAGCTCTGTCTACACTCTTCTGTTCTGTTTTCATCTTCTTATCTCTGTTTTAACATTGTGTGTGTGTGTGTGTGTGTGTGTGTGTGTGTGTGTGTGTGTGTGTGGCGGGGGTGTGTGTGTGTCTGTTATGAGAGTACAGATGTGTATGCAACATTTTGTGTAAACAAATTGCTTTTTGGATTGTTAAAGTAGCAAAAGCTTTTGGAATTGGTATGGTGTGTCTTTATCAATTAGCAGCTGCCTTAAAATAGTTTTAAATTCATGGTAATAATCTATTAAATTACAA
Source organism: Corydoras sp. C115 (assembly GCA_019802505.1). Lineage (NCBI taxonomy): Eukaryota > Metazoa > Chordata > Actinopteri > Siluriformes > Callichthyidae > Corydoras > Corydoras sp. C115. The sequence continues at coordinate 80,357 of JAFMOC010000735.1, read as the reverse complement.
AGCAATGAATGAACAGAGCGAAATGTTTCATTTACTTTAAATGTGAAAAAACTATGTGCACCACTTTAATTTTTCATTTAATGAATCACGGGGTACCTGCTAACGAACTAGACCTGACCTGACAATACATAATGAGGACAAGGACTTATAAATGATATTTGTATTTTCTCCACAGGAGCGCGAGAAAAAGTTTGCAGAGACATGAATAATACATAATGATTAAAGTTATAACTTTTCTTTGCAGCAGTGAGTTGTACAGTCATTCGTGTTTCTTATCAACTGACAGATAAGAGTTTTATTTTCTCCAGGTTGTGCACCAAATGCCTCAACAGAATGCACATTTAACAGAAGAAACACACGTGAATTAAACATATGTTGTGTGATTTGATGGTGGGCATATGATGGTGGGCGTGGTAGCTCAGTGGTTAGGGTGTTCAATCTGTCTATCAATCTGAAGGTTGGGTTTAAATCCCACTGAAGTGGGTCCTTGAGCAAGACCCTTCATCATTGCTCCAGGGATGCTGTGATTATCCCTGTGCTCACATTGTAAGTCGCTTTGGATAAAAGCATCTGCTAAATGACCAAATGTAAATGCTCGGGACCACAGCTGTTTGGTTGGCTCAGGATTTGGAAACTAACAGTTACATAAATGTATATGAAATCAAATTTACTTAAAAAAATACAATTGCAGAAAGTTGCAAAACTTTTATGAGTAAGTCAATATTACTCATCATTTTTTTTCAGTGTATAATGAAAAGGGAAGGAGTGAAACCCACTCCTTATACAGACTGTATGGAAATTATTTAGTGCTCAGTATACAGTGGTGTGAAAAAGTGTTTGCCGCCTTCCTGACTTCCTAATTTTTTGCATTTTTTGTAACATTTAAATGTTTCGGAACATCAAACCAATTTAAATATCAGTCAAAGACAACACAGGTAAACACAAAATGCTATTTTTAAATGAAGGTGTTTATTATTAAGGGAGAAAAAAATTCAAACCTACATGGCCCTGTGTGAAAAAGTGATTACCCCCTTGTTAAAATTTACCGTCACTGTGGTTTCTGACATCTGAGTACACTGTCTCTAGCCACACTCAGGCCTGATTATTGCCACAACTGTTCTCAATCAAGACATCACTTAAATAGGACCTGCCTGACAAAGTTAATTCCACCAAAAGATCCTTAAAAGCTACACATCATGCCAAGATTCAAATAAATTCAGGAACAATTGAAAAAGAAGGTAATTGATATCTATAAGTCTGGAAAGGGTTACAAAGCAATTTACAAAGCTTTGGGAATCCAGCGAACCACCGTGAGAGCCATTGTCCACAAATGGCGAAGACATGGAACAGTGCTGAACCTTCCCAGGAGTGGCCGGCCGCCCAAAATTACCACAAGAGCGCAGCGACGACTCAATCAAGAGGTCACAAAAGACCCCACAACAACATCCAAAGAACTGCAGGCCTCACTTGCCTCAGTTAATGTCAGTGTTCATGCCTCCACCATCACAAAGAGACTGGGCAAAAATGGCCTACATGGTTCCTAGATGAAAACCACTGCTGAGCAAAAAGAACATTTACGCTCATCTCAATCAGAACACATCTTGATGATCGCCAAGACTTTTGGGAAAACATTCTGTGGACCGATGAGACAAAAGTTGAACACTTTGGAAGGTGTGTGTACCAGTACATCTAGCGTAAAAGAAACACTGCATTCCAGAAAAAGATTATGGCAACAGTAAAATATGGTGGTGGTAGTGTGATGGTCTTGGGCTCTTTTGCTACAAAAAGATCCTGAAGGAGAATGTCTGACCATCTGTTTGTAACCTCAAGCTTAAACGAACTTGGCTTTTGCAGCAGGACAATGATACAAAACACACCAGCAAGTCAAGTTTAGTCGAATTCCTGACCTGAATCCGATTGAGATGCTGTGGCATTGCAAGTTATCGCAAACGGTTGGTTGCGGTTGTTGCTAAGGGTGGCCCGACAAGTTATTAGGTTTAGGGGGCAAACACTTTTCCACACAGGGCCATGTAGGTTTGGATTTTTTTTTACACCTTCATATAAAGAACACCTTCATTAAAAATAGCATTTTGTGTTTAATTGTGTTGTCTTTGACTAATATTTAAATTGGTTTGATGTTCCGAAACATTTAAGTGTGACAAACATGCAAAAAATCAGGAAGGGGGCAAACAATTTTTCACACCACCGTAAGTATCTCCTGTTCTCACAAAGTGGTAAAAACGTTTACAATTAAAAGTGTACCGATATTAGGAGACTATTTTTATGTCTTGCTGAGGATGTTTGTTATATATACATTTGATATTTTTACAGAAACAAGAAGGAAATTTGATCATTTAAATGTATTTTTTGGTCTTAATTTTACAAAGAAGAGCAGACAAAAATTTTTTTCAAAGGTAAATTTGGACTGCAGAATTATTACAGTAAGAATTATCTCACAGAAACTTTCTTTTCAACAAATGTTTATGCCAAGATTTAAAAACTCACCCACAACCTCTGTAATCATCAGAGAAAAAAACAAAATCAGCCACATTTTCAATGAATTCAACAAACACTGAGAATAAAACACACATGACATCTTTAAATGAAAGTCAGAGGAAGTATTTTGACTGGTCTTCTCTCTCACACTGTTTGCCTTACACCCCCCACCCCCAACACACACACACACACACACACACACACACACACACAAAACATAGAAAATTCTCCTCTGCAACATTTCACTTCCTTTTTTTACTTGTATTAGTTAATGTACTGCAAAGAAGATTTAATAGCTTGTTACATTTAATTCACCCTGGAATAAACCTACAATATATAAAACTTTAGAATAACAGTTTATATATATATATATATATATATATATATATATATATATATATATATATATATATATATATATATATATATAAATAAATGTTTATATCTATCTTGCCATGCTGAAAATTTTACCTAGACCAACAAGCTGGTTATTATTTTTAATTAGGCTGGTGTGATTTGTTTTTAAGGGTTTTGGACAGGTTCCAGTTGGTTATACATGATTTTCAACAGTTTTGGATAAACATAGGACTGATTTTAGCTGCTCAAATTGGTGCTAAATGTTATAGCATGGTCTAGATAAATTTAGCTGATTTAAGTTGAAACATGGGCGGCACGGTGGCTTAGTCGTTAGCATGTTCGCCTATCAGCGCTGGGGATTCAAGGTTGGAATCCCAATCTGTATGGAGTTTCCATGTTCTCTCCATGTCCACGTGAGTTTCCTCCGGGTTCTCCGGTTTCCTCCCACAGTCCAAAAACATGGATCAAGTCAATTGAATTCTCAAAAATTGCCCCATATAGAGTGTGTCTGTGTGAGTGAGTGTGTGCCCAGCGATGGATTGGCGTCCTGTCCTGGGTCTATCTGCCCGAGACGCTCTCCCCTGGATGGACATGGGGAACCCCACCGCGACCTTAATAGAGGATAAAGCAGGAGATAATGAATGAATTTTTGGGACTGGGGGCTCAGAAAATCCCACCATATTTGGAAGGTCCAGTCACACTCATCCACAGAAGGACAGCCCACCTAAGGATTATATACTGAAGCTGGATCTTTGAGACCTTAGAGCTCTCTCATCAATCGTGGTTGCCCGCCATTGATGATTTTTCCTGTACACTTGTTTGTCTATTCAGTAAAACACATTAAATTCTTTTGGAACAAAACCGCCGACTTATGACCGTTTATTGGAACATAACAGTTCTTGGTCACCTCCCTGACCAAGGCCCTTCTCCCCCGATCGCTCAATTTAGACGGCCGGCCAGCTCTAGTGTCACACTTGAGCTTAGCGTCCCGTTGCCGGAGGAAAATAAAGAGAGGCGTGTTGAAAGGATTAATAACACAACGTTTAATTTTCCTCCAAGCGGGATATATATGAAAATACAAAAATAAAAAAATAGTCAATCAAAAAATAAACTGTCAATAACTTCCCACCGTCCATAGAAATCGGCAGCTCACGACGAGGCGGCGCATGAGCGGCGTGGCATACAGACGAGGGGGGGGTCGGTGTGGACACGGCGCAGTACCAGATGTACTTATTCCTCCCGTGGTGAGCGATCCTGGGGAAAAGTAGCGAGTCAGCAAAAGAACAAAGAGCCAGTCTCGCCAGAAGACGGTCAGGATGTCCCAGACAGGAGCGTAACGGGTTGCAGTGCGCAGCGTGCATAAACGTGCTGAATCCCAAAAAACTCTGCGCCGATGGATCCGGATCGGCGGCTTAAAAGGACACCGTCATCTGCGAAGCACACCTGCACCTAATAGTCTGGAGAGGGTGATCTGTAATTAATGGAATATGAACCCGGTGTGGAGATGGGTGTGTGTGGTGCGGAGCGTGTAGCAGCGGGACGTGGGCGTGTCGGTGAAGTGGGTGTGTGTGCATGAGAGAGCGGAGCGGTGGGGCATGAACGGGAATGTGTAACATCACCCCCCCAAAAAAAAGGCAGTCCCACCTGGGACCTGCTCCCTTGAGGCACGGTCCGTGGATGTCGGTGAGGCGGCCGACCTCTAGGACGAGGGGCGGGGCGGTCGGGGTGATCCTAGTGGAACTCTTGGACCATGCTCGGATCCAGGATGTCCTCGGCAGCGACCCAGCTCCTCTCCTCTGGACCGAATCCCTCCCAATCCACCAAATACTGCACCTTTCCCCGGCGCCAGCGGGAGTCCAACAGAGAGGACACAGTGTAGATGTTGGATTCGTCCTCCTCCTGTGTCTCTCTATTGGACTCTGTCCAATTGGTGTCGAGAGGACCTGGAACGAAAGGCTTAAGAAGGGAGACATGAAAGGTCGGGTGCACCCGCAAATGGTGCGGGAGCTTAAGCCGGACCGTGACCTCATTAATGATGGCCTCGACCCGGAATGGTCCCAGAAACCGGGGCAGGAGTTTTCGAGTTCCCCGACAACACCGGATGTCCCTAGTACTGAGCCACACCATGTCACCTACACTGTAACGAGGAGCATCACCCCGAGAGCGGTCCGCGAAGCGTTTGTATCTGCGGATTACTGCTTCGACCCGCTGGTGGACCTGACCCCAGACCTCCTCTCTGCGCTGAAACCAGGCATCCACCGCCAGCGCTTCCGACTCCTCCCCGTTCCAGGGCGCAAAAGGTGGCTGGTATCCCAGCACGCACTGAAACAGGGTGAGGCCGGTGGCCGAGTGGCACTGCGAGTTCTGGGCGATCTCCGCCCAGTGGAGGTACCGCGATGGTTCTAAGGACACCCGGATGACCAATGCACAGAGAGGAGTGGGCCCACGTGAGGATACGGGCGCGGAAAGGACCAGGGATGTACGTTTTGTCTTAAGGGCAGTTGGAAGGCACCGTCACGGTGCAGCACCTCCTGAATTTGGATAAGACCAACGGATAAGACCTAAGAATTTGCTAGATGGGATAATAGCGGACCCGAGATCCGGATCAGATAGCGAGAGGCCGTGAATATGGGACAGAGCATTGGCCCGGTTATTTTCAGACCTTGGACGAAAAGAAATCTGTAAGTCGAATTGGTTAAAAAATAAAGCCCACCAGGCTTGACTGGCATTGAGGTGCCGCGCACTCTTCACGTACTCAAGGTTTTTGTGATCGGTGAGAATGAGCACCGGAAGGGATGACCCCATGAGCCAATGTCTCCACTCCTCCAGAGCCAATTTGATGGCCAAAAGCTCTCGGTCCCCGATACTGTAATTACACTCGGCCGGCAGGAACTTGCGAGAGAAGTAAGCTATGGGGCGAGCCTGCGCTAGAACCCCCGTGGACTGGGACAGGACGGCCCCTGATCCAGTACAGGAGGCGTCCACCTCCACGATGAACTGGCGACCGGGGTCCGGAAGGGCCAACACCGGTTTGGTGGTGAACCGATGTTTGAGCAATTTAAAGGCCCTATCCACCTCCGGGCTCCAGCGGAATGTGGAGGGAGCACCCCTGAGGCTGGAGGTCAGAGGCAGCGCAATGCGGCTGAAGTCTTGAATGAACCGCCGATAAAAATTGGCGAACCCCAGGAAACGTTGTAGTTCCCAGGGTGAGTTGGGTGTCGGCCAGTCCACGACCGCTTGAACCTTGCCGGGGTCCATCTCGATCCCCTTATGGGAGATGATAAAACCCAAAAAGGAGACCGAGTCCCGGTGGAAGACGCACTTCTCCCCCTTAACGTACAACCCATTAGCGAGGAGACGCGATAGGACACGCCGAACCAAGGCTACATGGGAAGACAGATCTCTAGAGAAAACCAGTACATCGTCAAGGTACACGATCACCCCCTGGTGGAGAAACTCCCGAAGCACATCATTAATGAAGGCCTGGAAGACCGCAGGGGTATTGGTGCGGCCAAAGGGCATCACCCGGTACTCATAATGCCCCGAGGTGGTGATGAACGTGGTCTTCCACTCGTCTCCCTTCCTAATGCGCACAAGATTGTAAGCGTTCTGAAGGTCTAATTTAGAGAACACGCGCGCCACGTGCAACAGCTCTAAATTTGAGGGAACCAGTGGGAACGGGTAGGGATAACGTTTCGTGGCCTTATTCAGTTCCCGAAAGTCTATACAAGGACGCAATTCCCCTCCCTGTTTGGGCACGAAGAAAAACCCAGACGCAGCAGGAGATTTGGAGGGGCGAATGAAGCCGTTGCGTAAGGCCTCCTCAATATAATCGCGCATGGCCCGCGTCTCAGTTAAAGAGAGGGGGTAAGGGCGCGCGTGCGGTAATTTAGCCCCCGGCACCAGGTCAATAGCGCAGTCATAATGGCGATGGGGAGGAAGTGTGTTAGCATGCGTCTTACTAAAAACCTGCACGAGGTCGGTGTAAGCCTCAGGTACCTCAGGAGGAAGCCGGGACTCCGGTGGCACCCCAGACACCGAGCACGGAGGATGTTGAATGCAGCTCTGTCGACACCGAGATGACCACGCCCGCACTCGCAGCTCGTCCCAGGAAATATCAGGATCGTGCTGCCTCAGCCAGGGCAACCCTAGAATGACAGGAACAGAGGGAGAGGAGATGATGAGAAAAGTAATTTCCTCAAAATGGTCCTCTCCGATCCCCATCCGGAGGGGGGGTGTAGAGCTTTTAGCCCCCCCCTGAGGGCAAAGGGTTGCCATTTACGGCCTGGATAGCAAAAGTGGTCTCGAGGGGCACCTCCGACACTGACGACAGAAGATCCGATCAATAAAGTTGCCGTCCGCTCCGGAATCCACCAGCGCAGCAACCGTCCGAGAAGAACTACCCCAAAATTTCTCACCACGACAGACGATGTAGCGCGAGATGGTGGCGAACGTGTGGATGAGGCACGGCCACGGCGGTCAGGGCGAACGTTGCAGTCCTGCAGTGAGTGCGTGGGGCTCTCACAGTACATGCATAGTCCAAGCCGGGCCCGGCGCCGACGTTCCTGTAGAGTCAGGTGGAAACGTCCAATCTGCATTGGTTCCGGGTCCTGAGGCTGCTGAGGTAGCGCTGCGATGGAGTCCCTCCTACCCACTGGAACCGCCGCAGGACGAGAGTCCCTGTTACCCGGGAGAACAGTGGTGAGATGTTGCTCCATCTGGACGGAGAGACGGATGAGGTCGTCAAGAGAGGCTCCGAAACTCCGTCCGGTGATCTCCTTTTGTATCTCCCGGCGCAGCCCCTCCCGGAAGATGACGGTCAGCACAGAGCCGCTCCATCCAGTCCGAGCGGCCAGAACCCGGAACTCCAGAGCGTAATCGGACACCGAACGGGATCTCTGGCGTAGCCGGTATAGCTGCGTACCCACCTCCTCACCCTCAAGAGGGTGAGCGAAGGCAGTATGAAATGCCTGATGGAAGGCAACGAATGACCGGCATTCAGGACCCTGTGCCTCCCAGATGGCTATGGCCCACTCGCTTGCCCTACCCGTCAGCCGAGAGATGATCAGCGAAATTTTATCCACCAAAGGGTGGCTGCGGAAGTAATGGGCACAGTGCATGAGGAAGGATCGGCATTTCCCAGGACTTCTGTCGTACCGTTCAGGTTCGGACAAATTGTATGGGGAAGCGGTGGGTGGGGGAGGCACTTCGGTGTCCTGCTGGAGCGTCGGTAGAGGTGATGGCAGTCCTGTGGCTCCAGCGAAGGAGCTGCCGCGTTCCAGCTCTGTGAGACGGCCCATCAGCGTCTGGATCGCCCGGGACATCTCACCCATTCCACTCTGGAGTTCAGCCACGGCGCGTGCCTGCGCCTGTAGGACCTCCTCCGTTTACTCCATGCGGTAAGTTCAGTATTGGCAGAGTTTTATGTCACTTGAGCTTAGCGTCCCGTTGCCGGAGGAAAATAGAGGTGTGTTGAAAGGATTAATAACAACGTTTAATTTTCCTCCAAGCGGGATATATATGGAAAATCAAAAAATAGTCAATCAAAAAATAAACTGTCAATAACTTCCCACCGTCCGTAGAAATTGCTGGCTCACGACAAGGCGGCGCATGAGCGGCGTGGCATGCGGACGAGGGGGGGGTCGGTGTGGACACGGCGCAGTACCCGATGTACTTATTCCTCCTGTGGTGAGCGATCCTGGGGAAAAGTAGCGAGTCAGCAAAAGAACAACGAGCCAGTCTCGCCAGAAGACGGTCAGGATGTCCCAGACAGGAGCGTAACGGGTTGCAGTGCGCAGCGTGCGTAAACGTGCTGAATCCCAAAAAACTCTGCGCCGATGGATCCGGATCGGCGGCTTAAAAGGACGCTGTCATCAGCGAAGCACACCTGCACCTAATAGTCTGGAGAGGGTGATTAATGGTATGTGAAACCGGTTTGGAGATAGGTGTGTGCGGTGCGGAGCGTGTAGCAGCGGGACGTGGGCGTGTCGGTAAAGTGGGTGTGTGTGCATGAGAGAGCGGAGCGGTGGGGTGTGAACGGGAATGTGTAACATCTAGGAAGAGTCCTGGTTGTTCCAAACTTCTTCCATTTATGAATGATGGAGGCCACTGTGCTCATTGGGACCTTCAAAGCAGCAGAAATTTTTCTGTATCCTTCCCCAGATTTGTGCCTCCAGACAATTTTGGCTCGGAGGTCTACAGACAATTCCTTTGACTTCATGCTTCGTGTTTGTCCTCTGACATACAGTCAACTGTGGGACCTTATATAGACAGGTGTGTGCCTTTTCAAATCATGTCCAATCAACTGGATTTACCACAGGTGGACTCCATTTAAGCTGTAGAAACATCTCAAGGATGATCAGTGGAAACAGGATGCACCTGAGCTCAATTTTGAGCTTCATGGCGAAGGCTGTGAATACTTATGTAAATGTGATTTCTTAGTTTTTTTATTTTGAATAAATTTTAGCAGCGAACGTGCTACCCACTATGCTACCGTGCCGCCCCTATATATATATATATATATATATATATATATATATATATATATATATATATATATATATATAATGTATATATACTTTTTAGTGCTGTTCGCTTGTGTTAAATATCCTAACATTCCCAAAATTGACTTGCTGGAAAAATTACTTTGTGTTTGTGTGTGTGTGTGTTTGTTTGTTTGTCAGTGTCTGCCTAGAGGTCATCTGCCTAGAGATTCTGCATGACCAACATTTTGACAAATAAATGTTGCTATAGGCTTTAGCACCTGAACAAATCTTGCTTGGACACAGCAAATCTATGACAAATATTTTTAGGATAAGAATCATCATATAAATACATCATTTCAATCATTACTAGCTCGTTCCTATATTCTTAATTTTAATTATTTGGTTATAAAGTACACTTAACTGTTATGTAAATATTTAAAGTACTTACAAAATTCTAATGTGGCACAGCATAGTGTTAAATGTGGGCATGCCAAAAGGGAAAAAAGGACATGCTGCTTATTGCGAGCCGACTATTGCAAGCAGGGTGACTAAATGTGAACTGTAGCCATGCCCCTTTAGTAAGTCTCAGCTCTGGCAACAATAATTGACAGCAGGTGGAACCACAGCTAAAACAAATCATGGTTGTCCTTGAGTCAAATCATCAAAAGCAAAATGCTACCATGATCTTTGTTGCTAGAGAAAAAACCCTCTTGTTTATTCAGCATTTGTGAGGTCAGATACTAATGTTGAATGAGAGGGCCTAATGTCAATATAATCTTAAACATAAACTTTTATGTAACTTCTTGCAATCTATGTTCTGGTTTATTCCAACACTATTGGAACAAAAAAGTCCTTTCCCAAACGAGTGGTTGTGGTAGTTCAGTGGTTAGGGCTATTCATCTAAAGATGATGGGTTTAAATTGCATGTCCACTGACATTTCCAGTGTGGGTCTTTAAGCAAGATCCTTAACCCTCATTAGTCCAGGGATGCTGTACCAACCTTGTGTTCTCATTCCAAACATAAATATTTTTAAGTCACTGAGAAGTCAAGTCACTTAAGTATGAGAAGACTTCCTCTGACTTTCATTTAAGGATGTTATGTGTGATTTACTCTCAGCGTTTGTTGGACTCAATGAAAATGTGGGTGATTTGGATTTTTTTTCTGATTATTACAGAGTTTGTGGGTAAATTTTACATTTTTTGGCATAAACATTTGTTGAAATTAAAGTTTCTGTGAGATAATTCTGTAAAAATTCTGCAGTCCAAATCTACTTGTAAAACAACTTTTTTTTGTAAAATAATTAAAACCAAAAAAATTAAATTATCTAATTTACTTCTTGTTTCTGCAAAAACTTGGACAAAATATATATTTAACAAACATAAGACATAAAATAGTTTCCTAATATACATGTACACTTTTAATTGTAAATGTTTTTACCACTTTGTGAGAACAAGAGATACTGATACTGAGCTCTAAATCATTTCCACACAGTCTGTGTAAGGAGTGGGTTTCACTCCTTACCTTTTCATAATACTTTTGGGTTATGCTTATTTACGGCCTCAGTTTCTCTTGTTTCCGTGCTTTTGTTAATTTATTGTGTTGGTATTGGGGGCTGAGTGAGGTCATGTGTCCTGTCTTTACTATTTAGTTTCTGGGCTTTCGTCCTTCAGTTTATGAACATCACTTTGATGTCACGCATTTCACAAAGACTTTTCTTTTCTGCATACTATGCAAAACAACTGGGGGGCAAAGGCACCCGGGGAAACGAGAAAAAAAACAAAAGTGGCTCGGGTCCCCGTGAGGACGCGACGGCGGCGAGGCCTGAGGATGGTGCGAAGTCGGCGAGGACTAACAGAGGGCACGAGGATGGCAACGCCCTTTTGGGCCTTAAGGCGGCGTGGAGGAAAGAGGGCACTAGAGCGACGCGACCCCTAGAGGGTTCTAAGGTGTACTGGCCTATTAATGCCGTGAGGTTGACGTGACCCTTTGAGGATGCGAAGGCGACGTGACCCCTTGAGGACGCGGGGCGAGGTGACCCTTTGTGAGAGCGAGGGCAACGTGACCCCTTAAGGATGCGGGGGCATCGTGACCCTTTACGAGCGCGAGGGTTACGTAACCCCTTGAGGAAGCGGAGACTACGTGAGACCCTTTGAGAATGCGGGGGCAACGTGACCCCTTGTGAGCGCGAGGGTGATGTGACTCCTTGAGGATGCGGGGGCGACATGACCCTTTGATCCCCCGGGTGATCGGTGGAGCTGGGCGGCTCACACAGCAGCTCGCTACCAGCACGGGGCAGCTCGCAGGGTGGAACCCTGGTCCGGCATCTGCGAGGCGGACTACTGGCGGCGAGGAATAGCTCGCGGAGCGGGTGACCGGTGGGAACCGGTGGCTCACGCGGCAGATTGCTGCCCCGCCCGTGGTGAAGCTGTCTTTTCACCGCGTCCAGGTGCTCGCCGACGGAGCAGGCATCTGGACCCAGGGCAAACCTGCCCTGGAACGCTGTCTCGAACCGGCTGGCCGAGGTGAGACAGTCATCCCCCGTGGCCACTAGGCACCTCAGCGCAGGTCCCAGGAGTCGGGAGAGGTAGAACTGCACCCTCTCTCGGTCCGACAGCTCCCGACTGGTCACCAATTCAAACACCCTGCGACAGCCGATAATGTAAGGAAGTGGCTTCAAAGGCACCCCATCGCAGGGTGCCGGGAGCTTGATTGGAGTCGAGAGAGGGAGCACGATCTCCCCATACTCCAGAACCCGGTCAATTCCCCTCATCGCTCCAACCTCCGGGGAGCGAGAACTGCAGAAGACTAAAAAGCTACTGTAGCCGATTACTGCAGCCGGGGAATAGGCTAATGGCGGGGCTAGCGCCGAATTAAAGCAGCCGATGCTGCAGCCGGAAAATGCAGCTAATGGCGGGGCTAGCGATGAATTAAGGCAGCCGATGCTGTAGCCGGAAAATGCGGCTAAAGGCTGGGTTAGCGCCGAATTAGCGCCAAAATGAGAAACAAGGGGGAGTGGCCTATCTCTCCCAACCCTGACAAGTGTATACACCTATAAAGATGCAAAAATGATTAGCATTTCTACTCTTCAAGTAAATGTTGAAGGTAAGACACAATCCAATAAAATTATAAAAAAAAATATATATATAATAAAATATAAAATTAATGTGTAGAATACAAAATACACTTTTATTGTAAATAAAATAAAAAAAAAAAATTTATTACAATGTCACAATTTATTCATTATCTTCAGCTTGATTCTCTTCTTGGGTCACACACTTGGGTCGCTGGGCACACTCACAAACACACACTATAAATAATAATAAAAACACACTATAGCAAACCCACACAGACACGGGGAGAACATGGAAACACTCGAATATTGGGATTCGAATATGCTAACCACTAAGCCACTTGACGCACATTAAATTAATTAATAAAAAATTTACTTAAAAACTACAACCCATAATACCTGTCTTCAGTTAAAACATTGATCAATCTTTGAATATATATTCAATATAAGAGCTGTTAATCAATACAAAAAAAAATGAAGCACATTTTGCTTTAATTAATAAGGATGAGCAACATGTATCCAGAGGCATATTTTTAAGACATTACCACAAGATTACAACACCTGATATATATTCATCCATTCATTAACTTCCACTTTATCCTGTACTTGGGTTGCGGGGAGGGGGGGTTCCCATGCCCATCCGGGGGAGAACGATTCTGGCTCTGGGCAAATACACCCAGGACATGGCGCCAATATATCGCTGGGTACACTCTCACTCACAGAGACACACACACAAACACACTCTACATGGGGCAATTTTGCAGAATTTAATTGACCTTGACCCATGTTTTTGGACTGTGGGAGGAAACTGGAGAAGTAGGAGGAAACCATGGACACAGGGAGAACAGGGAAACTTCCCTAGCGCTGAGAGGCGAGTGTGCTAACAATGCCGCCACCTTGCCGCCACTATATATATATAAATATGTATGTGTGTGTGTGTGTATATATATATATATATATATATATATATATATATATATATATATATATATATATATATATATATATATATGCCGTTTTAGGTATTTACTCTATCAGCGATGCCAAAACATGGCGACGCGGTGTAATTACTGTATGAGGTTTAAGAAGCTAATTCGACTACACCACCCTGGAAGTATGTGCCCAGGGAACACAAAGCACCAAAATAAAGGCCACAGGTTCGTTTTACCCATACACAGTAGACGTATATACCAAAAATAGATTTAGTTTATTAACAAAATTCAAACAAAGAAACACAATCAGTACTTGGCTTAACATACAAATAAAGAAAATCATAATACATAAAAAGAAAAACTTGCTGACATATAGGCCAGAATCCAGGTGGTGAAGGGGCAAGCTAAGTGCGAAAGAAAAATTAAATCACACAAAATTATAATTACCCAAAAAAGACAAAAACACAAAAAAAGGGGGTGCAATTTCACACAACCAACAAGTCCTCCAGCCTAGTACCACAAAAAGGAAAAGACAAAACAAGAAAAGAACTTAAACTCTGCAAATTAGGAAAGGACAAGAAAATAAATGAATAAATAAAATACCACAATGCAACAATAAATAAGGCTCTCAACGTGCAAGTCTTACAAAGAGGCAGGGCACACAGCACAACCAAAGCCCCAGCACGAACAACCAATACAAAAAGAAAAGCCCCAGGCCGGAGGTAGGGTAGCACACTCAGCGGCAGCTTAGAGCCAAGCAAACAATCAAAAAAAGAAGCTTAAATAAACAAAGCTTTAATCAAAGGACAAAAACAAATAACATAAAAATCAAACAAATAAGTGGTAGAAACAAAACAGCAGAAGCCAGCACCAAACTTTGCATTCCTGCAAAGAAAGAATATAGATTATAATCATTATAAAATCATGATTAAAAGAAACGGCATGGAGGATCTTCCTACCGTGTTATCCAGAACAGCACACCAGATTAAGAAAAGACAAGCGGCCTCTGACAAAACAACACCGAGGCTCAGCCACAATGCCACACGTGGGTAACGCCGGCACTCGTACAGACAGTCAGCAGGTAACGCCGGCACTCTTACAGACACCGGTCCTAATCAGAAAAGAAACAGGCCCGATACTACACTAACCGCAGCTTAAACACTACACAATGGAAAGAAGAATTTACCATACCTGCACAGCAGATTAGTCAGACGCCAATTCAAACCCTCCACCAGCTCGCCACACGCGAGTCGCGACGCAGGGAAAACCAGGAAGGAACCGAGCAGCGGAAGCACTCACCCAATGAAGGGAGCTCTCTCCCCTTTATGAAAGGCCAGGGGAGACCTGATTTGCTCATGAAAAATAGTAGGCGGAACAAAACAAACATGAAGGAAAGGGCAAGAATGCTATTACCGGCAGCATACTGCTACAATCTACCCCCTCTCCTTGTATCGACGCCCCAACGATAAAAATGAAAAGAGAAAACCTAATCCCACGGCCGAAACAAGGCGGAGACTGCACTAGACGAGGACCCAACCGTGTTGGTCCCACTATTCACTGCTCGAGGGAGGTGGTGAACGTTGGGATGTCGACCAGCCGTAGTCCTTAAAGTTCGACGGACCCCTATATCATGACCGGGCTGGCAATCCACAGATACACTTACCCTCACGGGCTCTTCCACAGAAGTGGACACAACAGGACCGTCTGACACAGGACACTGCTGAAGTGATGGGGCCATTACAGCCGGAGGCATTTCTAGCGGCATCTGATACCGCTCTGGAACCAAAAGGAACAAATCAAAGTCGCTTACTGAATGTTCTTCCATCACAGGGTCCGCATCATCCACCAGTTCATGTTGGGGAGACTCACCATTAGACACACTCCCATGATGATGCTTCAAAAGGGAGCGGTGTACATATTTAATCTTGTCCAAGTTCCCCACTGGTGCGATCGCATACACTGCTCCGCCAGCCTTTGGAGGCTTAACAACCTGGTAGACAACAGAGCTCCATCGGTCATGAATCTTATGACGGCCCCGTACACCAAAATCACGAAGATACACCAACTGACCTTCCGATTGGTAAGTCATGAACCTGACGATCATGCCGCTCTTTTCTACGGCTAGCTGCAGCCCTGAGCCTCTCCTGTACCCCACTGAAAGCAATCTGAAGCTTATTCTGATGTTCAAGTACCCAATCATGGACCCTACCAGCAACCGGCTCCTGAACCCTACCCAGCAAGAAGTCAATGGGTAATCGAGGTTCCTGACCAAACATTAAAAAATTAGGTGACTCTCCTGTAGCCTGATGAGGAGTGGTGTTATAACAGAAAAGCACTTGGGGAAGACAGGCAGGCCAATCTCTCTTTTGAGAGACAGGTAAGGTGCGGAGAAGGTTATGAAGCGTGCGGTTAAAGCGTTCACACTGACCGTTTCCGGCCGGATGATAAGGAGTAGTGCGTGACCTATCAATACCATAAAGATCATACAACTGTCGAAGAAGTGATGCCTCAAAACACCTACCCTGATCAGAGTGAATGCGTGCAGGAACCCCAAATTTATAGAACCACTCGTTGACTAGCACCTGAGCCACTGTGGCCACCTGTTGATCCCGGGTCGGGATAGCCAAGGTGTATTTACTGAAAACATCAGTCAAGACCAAAACGTTCTCACAGCCAGACCGGGAAGGCTCCAACACGGTGAAATCCATAGCCAAGACCTCCTGGGGCCGAGACGCTAAAAGATGTTCCATAAAGGTGCGTGCCAAGGGTTGAGAATCCTTAGCTACCTGGCAGCGCTCACATTCCAGACACCAACGTGCTACGTCGGCAGACATACCTGGCCAATAGCACCTCTTCCTCACTAACGCCATAGTCCGCTCAACACCTTGATGGCCATGATCTTGATGCAGTTGGGTCAGAACTTCATTCTTAAGACAAGTGAGGAGGACCAGTTGGAAGCCTTCTTCTGCACCATCAGGTCAGAACA
The DNA here is from genome assembly GCA_019802505.1 of Corydoras sp. C115. Classification (NCBI taxonomy): domain Eukaryota; kingdom Metazoa; phylum Chordata; class Actinopteri; order Siluriformes; family Callichthyidae; genus Corydoras; species Corydoras sp. C115. The sequence goes on along the minus strand of JAFMOC010000735.1, from coordinate 64,030 downwards.
CCCTTTGGTACAAAACATCATCTTTCAAGACCAAATGATCCCACTGGCGCAAGAGAGCTAAAGTGGATTTAGACATTGACTGACGTTGGTTAGAATTAGGACGCACCTTCTGATCCCAATACGGCAAAACTTCCCCAATCACAGGATCTGTACGCTGCATAACACCCACCTCAGACAATGTGTGCCCGGGCAATGCAATCATAGCTGCCTGAGTTACTCCAACCAGTGGTTCAGCGGCTAATGCACGGCGTAGAAGTGCTGGAATGGCCGTGCCAGGAGCCAGGTCTGCAGTACCTGAAGGTTCAGCTGGATACTGTCGGGAGAGAGCATCTGCATTTCGATTATGTCTTCCCGAGCGATACTTGATCTGAAAGTCAAAAGATGCCAGTTGTGCTGCCCAGAGCTGTTCCAAGGCTCCCAACTTAGCAGAAGAGAGATGGCTAAGGGGAGTGTTATCAGTATAGACCACACAGTGATGTCCCAATAAGTACTCGCAAAATTTTTCGGTCATAGCCCATCTAAGTGACAGGAACTCTAATTTCATAGAGCTATAGTTGGACATATTGCGTTCAGTACGACGCAAACCTCGACTAGCGTAAGCGATAGGACACACCTTACCCCCTTGCTCCTGGGAAAGGACTGCACCCAGACCACTGTGGCTGGCATCTACCTCTAGAATGAAAGGCAACTTAAAATCAGCATAAGCGAGAACAGGAGCAGTGGTAAGCCGCTTCTTTAATTCGTCGAAGCTAGACTGACATTGTTCAGACCAGCATGAAGAAAAACTGTATTCCGAACTCTTCTTAGCTTTAGCACCTACCATTTCTGCTACTAACTTATGCAATGGCGCTGCCAATTTGGCAAATCCTTCCACGAACCTGCGGTAGTAACTAGCAAAACCCAAGAAAGAACGCAACTCGGAAACAGTACTGGGAGGGCGCCAACCGGCGACAGCCTGGATCTTACTGGGATCGGTAGCTACTCCCTGGTCAGAGATGACATGACCCAGATAACCAACTTCCCGCTGGAAAAAGGAACACTTCTCCAACTTGGCCTTCAATCCTTCATCCTGCAACCGTCCCAACACCAAGTCCAGCCGTTCCAGATGCTGAGTTACTGTAGAGGAGAAAATGATGATGTCGTCCAGATAAAGAAGTAAAGACTATCATTGTTGATCGTCAAACAAGCGCTCCATGAGCCGTTGAAATGTACCTGGAGCGTTACAAAGACCAAAAGGCATCCGATTCCACTCAAGGAGACCAAATGGAGTACAAAACAGTTTTAGCACGATCTTCTTCAGCAACAGGGATTTGGTTATACCCACTCGCAAGATCCAAAGTGGAGAACCAGCGGGCTCCAGACAGAGCATCCAACGATTCTTCAATACGTGGGAGGGGAAATGCATCCTTTCGCGTCTTAGCATTTAGTTGACGATAATCTACACACATGCGCAAGCTGCCATCTTTCTTCTTTACCAGGACGATCAGTGAAGCGCAGGGGCTACTACTCTCCCTGATTACCTGTGCTTCTAGAAGCTGATTAATATGAGACTTAACAACTTCATACTCGGTTGGAGGTATTCCCCGATGTCGTTGACGGACAAGAACATCATCCAACAATGGGATCTGGTGAGAAATAATATTAACACAGCCCAAGTCACCCTCATGAGAGGAGAAGACATCATGATATTTCTGCAACAAGGCTCGAACCTGATCTTGTTCTCCATCAGACAAAGACGACAGGTCCAACGTAGCGACCTGATTACAAGAAGAAAGAGATGGGAGGCAACAGTGGCAGTTACTGGAGAAACTTATTGCACCTCAGGGGGCAGACTAACGACACACACACTGCTCAAAGTACCCAGGGTAGTACGTGGGTAAAGTAGAACGTCATTAACACCTACATTGACAACTGGGATATAACCAATGCCATGAGTCACTGTCACTAATGCAGGAGAGGCCAGCAACCCAGCAGGGAGACCCGTATCCAGAGTTTCAAACAATACAGGCTCGCAAAAGAGCTGCCCCGAACATGTCGCTGGCACCAACCTCATGGTGCCACCAGGAATACGATGAACCTGCCCCCCCCCCCCCCCGGACTTTCACTGGCCTACGTACAGTGGACTGCCTATCGGCTTGACAGCAAAATTGTAAAGCTTTAACAACCGAACTATGAGCATGGGACACCGACGGCAGATCGAAGAGAGAAGATCCATGTTGAACAAAAAGTACCTGATAGCACTTACTTAAGACATTCATCCCTAGGACCCCAGGAGCCTGTAACCCCGCCAGGAGGGTCTTTAACAACCAGCACTCCACAATTAGGCACCATCGTACCACACAGCTCCACATTAAGCTCCACATAACCAATATAAGGAATGTCCAATCTATTGGCTGCACAAAGTTTCAGCCATTGACAAGACTGAAGACGTTCGGGGCCCCAAGGTTCAAAATGCTTGGAGAAGAAAGACTCAGTGATCGTAGACACCATCGATCCAGTGTCCATTAAGCAAGATACACGTACCCCCCCAATAAAAACATTAAGATAAGGGCAAGAAGACATTAATGTTGGGCTTGCCCCAATTCTATGTGAGCCAGCTACCTCCCCACCCAAACCGTGACTCTGCAGCTTGGTGGGAATTAGTTTTCCGCCCCCGTATGGGATAGCGTCTTTCACCACGAGATGAAGAGACAAGAGAACGAGGCGCCGATAAGGAATCCGTCACCCATCGCAATCTCGAGCAAAATGTCCGGGTCGCTGACATCTTCTGCATATGACACTAGAACTGGATGAACGAGAGGGTGGTTGCAAACTATGCAACAAAGCTATACTCTGTGGAAGTTGATTCAATTGTTCCTGTTGCTGCTTCAAGATCTCTCTCAAGGTGAAAAGTTCCGATTGCTGGGACGGACTATTAGAAGCACCACATGGTCCCCCCTGGACCCCATACTGAATGCCATATTGAGATAGGACTGAATGACTACGACCCCTGATGCCCCCAGGTGTTCCCTCCTGTTCCCACCGAATCGCTTCTGCTCGGGCAGCCAGCATTGTGGTGGTTGGTTTACGACGCACTAACTGCTTCAATTCTCGACGCAAAGCACTATCGATTACATGCTCTATGAACTGATCACGCAATAAAACATCTGCATTTACTAACCCTTCTGGCACCACCTGCTTGACTTTATCCATAAGGCTCATCAGAGCTAAAGAAAATTCCAATAATGTCTCTCCCTGCTGCTGTTTCCTGGAAAAGAACTTCTCCTGCAGAGATACATAAGGTTGTGAGAACCCATACAATTCCTTTAACACAGAAATTATCTTACCTGGATCACTCCTTTCTGCAATAGAACGATACATAATTTCCTCCCTTGCCTCACCTTCTAAGTGATCGAACAAAAAGAAGGCCTGATCAGGAATGGAATGATGACGGGCACGTATACAAGCCTATGCTTCCTCCAGCCATTCATTTACAGTTAACCCTGATCTACCATTGAACATGGGACATTTCCTATCCCGAGGCACAAAAACCAATCTCTCTGATACAGGGAGACTGGAACTGGAAGGTACTGGAGGAGCAGACACAGAAGGGTCCTCACTAGGTCTTGATGCAGTTGCTACCTGTTCTCTCAATTTAGCATTATCAGCCTGCAATTGTGCTATTAAGTCCCAAAGCTCTTGCAACTCTGCCTCCATGACTCACCTTACAGACGGCTAAACAACCAGAGAGAAAAAGGGCAAAAATTAATGAAAAAAGGAGCAAGAAGAGAAACACCAGGCACTAAAGAAAAGAACTGGTCAGGCTCTCTGCTGTCTTGTTTCCACCAACAACCTAAAAAGCACAAGCACTTCCAAGCAAAAAAAATAATAATTCAAAGAAAATAACCAAAATAAATCTACCAAGGTCAACACGTCACTGATCAGAAGAAAGTAAATCCTGCCGACTATACGCCAAACTGTGGTGTTTTAGGTATTTACTCTATCAGCGATGCCAAAACGTGGTGACGTGGTGTAATTACTGTATGAGGTTTAAGAAGCTAATTCGACTACGCCACCCTGGAAGTATGTGCCCAGGGAACACAAAGCACCAAAATAAAGGCCACAGGTTCGTTTTACCCATACACAGTAGACGTATATACCAAAAATAGATTTAGTTTATTAACAAAATTCAAACAAAGAAACAAAATCAGTACTTGGCTTAACATACAAAAAAAGAAAATCACAATACATAAAAAGAAAAACTTGCTGACATATAGGCCAGAGTCCAGGTGGTGAAGGGGCAAGCTAAATGCTAAAGAAAAATTAAATCAAATCACACAAAATTATAATTACCCAAAAAAGACAAAAACACAAAAAAAGGGGGTGCAATTTCACACAACCAACCTTCACCACCAAGTCTTCCAGCCTAGTACCACAAAAAGGAAAAGACAAAACAGGAAAAGATATATATATATATATATATATATATATATATATATATATATATATATATAAACATATATGAATCTGCTTTAGGAAACAGCAGAGCCACGAGTTACCTTAAAGCTGTCATAAAACACTTTATTTATTATGCAACTCTTAAAGTAAATAAAACCCCAAATGTCATAAAACCAACTCCTGCATAAATAAATGTAGGAGTTGGTTTTAAGACATTTGAACAATTTGAAGGTTAAATGTGTAAAATAAGTTTAAACTGGATAAAGTGGTTTGAACTATGGGTGGCACGGTGACTTCTCAGTGACTTCACGGTGACTTCAGGTTCGAGTTTCCATGCATGCCCCCCCTCCTCCACAGTGCTAGTATAGCATTTAGTGGAAGATGACGGACAGATGGCGTGTATTAAGTGCTAGTCCATAGAGTAGTACTGCAGCCTCAGTATGTATAGGGACACTCTTTATAGTCGGAAAACCACATATGATGAGTAGTGGCACGGTGGCTTAGTGGTTAGCACGTTCGCCTCTCAGCGCTAGGAATTCCTGCTTCGAATCCCCATCTGGGTGGAGTTTCCATGTTCTCCCCGTGTCTGCGTGGGTGTCCTCCAGGTTCTCCGGTTTCCTCCAACAGTCCAAAAACATGGATTAAGGTCAATTGAATTCCCCAAATTGCCCCATATGGAGTGTGTCTGTGTGAGTGAATATGTGCCCAGCGATAGATTGGCGCCCTGTCCTGGGTGTATTTGCCCAGCGCCTGAGATGTTCTCACCTGGATGGGCATGGGGAACACCACTGCGACCCTAATAGAGGATAAAGCGGAAGATAATGGATGGATGGAAGAGTTATTTCAACAGTATCAAATTATTATAATAAAAGCAATATAAATATTTCAGGACATGTGCACATCTGCATAGACAATACCTACTTGAGAGAAACGCTGTTCTTACTGCTGCGCAATAGCATTTACCTCAGAGTGCATGTGCAACCTTCAGAACATAAATAAAAGGAACAAAAGGCAAAAAGTGGGCTCGTCCTCCCCAGAGTAGCACCAATGGAGAGTTGCATCATACATTCCAATATAAAGCGAGCACGTACTGCTTCCATTACAGCCAGCAGTAGACTAGCTGTTTACTGCTCGTTGCCCTCTTTTATGTTGATTGGTCAAATGGACCAACTGCGCTCTGTCTAAATGGACAGCAGAGTGAGCATCCTAATGAACATATAGCATAGAACCGAATGCAGTAGGCATGCATAGTAACATACATGCGTGAAGAATGTTTGTAAATGCAGATGAACTCCTCCAAACTGACGCAACATATTGTTCAATAAAGTCCAAGTGTCAAACTGAAGCTCTGCAGGTTTATTTTGCTTTGTGCTGGCAACGCAATTGGCTTCAGATGCAGCTGGAATGAACCACAGGTGCATCTGTGTTATTATTTGCGTCAGAGTTGCATGCACTAGAAATCAATGCAAAAAATTAAATAAATGAAAAAATCTGCTGTCAACTCCTCACTGTAATGCTTGTTCACTGTAATTATTCTGAAATGGTCAAAACCAAATAAAAGCCAGTTAACATTAAAACGCTTTGATTGATGAATGTGAAAAAATAACTTGCTAATCAGTGTCTCTATATAATAATGGTAGTAACATTAACAGTAACAATGGTATTCATTTGTTAATTATCCTCTGCTTCATCCTCTACTAGGGTCGTGGGAAGGGTCCCCATGCCCATCCAGTTAAGAATGTTTCGGGCGCTGGGCCGATACACCCAGGACAGTGTGCAAATCACATATTTATTTATTCACTAAAATTCACACATTTTGTTTTAAATCATTTTAAAGATCACCTTGAATTTGTGGTAGATGTGGTAAAGATTTTTTAAACTCAAAGTTTAAAAGAGATAAAAAAAAAAATGTTTGCTTAAGTTGCACTTTGCCTTGATGATATTTAAAAAACCTGCCACTGTGGTTAGAATAGGGGGTTGAAAATGATTAAATTAAGGAGGAAATACTGTATACTTTCTAAAAAAAAAAGGTTTCCATTTAATGTTGTGGTTAAATTAACGTAAAAACTAGCATAAAAATAGCATGAAAAAACTCCATACTTAGTAATTACTTGATGTAATGTCACTGTCAGGTTGGGAGGGTTGGGCCCCTCCCACCTGCCTCCCGTGTTTCGGGTTTCGGTCGTGTCGGGCTTCCGTAGGTAGGACCCACCCCCTTGAGCAGGGATTGGGCCCTACCTAATCACGGGCGACCTACTGGCTGCATTAGCCCAGCCTTTAGTCGAGTCCCCGGCTGCAGCATTTTTACTTATTAACCCGGCACTAGCCATGCCAGTGGTTGCCCCCTCTTTGGCGATCGGGTTCAGATGCCGGCTCCGTGGATGTGCACCTGGACGCGGTGAAGAGGCAGCTTCACCGCGGAAGGGCCTGGAGTCCGCGGCGCGATCCAGCGCGTGAGTTGATGCGCGAGCATCCGCGCTCCTCCGCGCGTCTCCCGCCGTGGGAGATTCCCGGTTCCAGAGTTCATCCACTTAGCGAGCTTTTTCGCGCCGCAAGGGAGTCGTCGTGCATCCCTCCGTGCGAGTCTCTGGACTCCACGGAGGACGCCTTCGACGAACTGGGGTGGGCTGCGCAGGTTCTTTCTCCCGGTCCTCCGTCGGAGCCTTTTTCCACGGAGGATCCGCTCGGCGAGCGCTTACGGGTCTCGCGGACTCCGTCGTCGGTCCCTCCTTTGGACCCGCTCTTCGAGTGCCCTCTCGCCGACCGGGTCGCGTTGCGCGCCTCTCCATGCGAGCCTCGCTTCTCCACGGAGCCCCCGTGCAGTGAGTTCATTCCCACTGCTCGGGTTTGGCCTCGCGCCGCGATTCGTCGTGTGCCTCGCGCTGCGTCGTCCCGTTCTGCGCGCCTCGCTGGGACGCCACGCGCCGTGCCGCCTAGAACCGCATCCTGCGCAGCTGCACCTTGCGCTGCGCCGCCTCGTGCTGCGTCGTCTCGCGCTGCACCTCGCGTCCCACGCCGCGTTCGCGTTCCTCCGTGTGAGTTTCCTATCTCCACGGAGGACGCTTTCGGTGAGCCCCCCCTCACTACGCGGGACCTGCCTCGCGCCGCACCGCGCACCGTGCCGCGCAGCGCCGCACCCTGCGCCGTTGCACATCGCGCTGCTCCGCCTCGTGCTGCGCCATCTTGCGCTGCACCTCGCGCCTCGCGCCGCGTTCGCGTTCCTCCGTGCGAGTCTCCTATCTCCACGGAGGACGCGTTCAGCGAGTTCCCCCTCGCTGCCCGGGAACTGCCTCGTGCCGCCTCTCGTCGCTCCCCGCGCAGCTGCACCTCGCGCTGCGCCGCCTCGTGCTGCGTCGTCTCGCGCGGCACCGCCTCGTGCTGCGTCGTCTCGCGCGGCACCTCGCATCTCACGCGGCGTTCGTGTTCCTCCGTGTGAGTCGCCTATCTCCACGGAGGACGCGTTCAGTGTATTCCCCCTCACTACTGGGGATCTGTCTCTCGCCGCACCCCGCGCCGTGCCGCCTCTCGCCGCGCCCCGCGCCGTGCCGCCTCTCGCCGCGCCCCGCGCCGTGCCGCCTCTCGCCGCGCCCCGCGCCGTGCCGCCTCTCGCCGCGCCCCGGGCCGTGCCGCCTCTCGCCGCGCCCCGGGCCGTGCCGCCTCTCGCCGCGCCCCGGGCCGTGCAGCCTCTCGCCGCGCCCCGGGCCGTGCAGCCTCTCGCCGCGCCCCGGGCCGTGCCGCCTCTCGCCGCGCCCCGGGCCGTGCCGCCTCTCGCCGCGCCCCGGGCCGTGCCGCCTCTCGCCGCGCCCCGCGCCGTGCCGCCTCTCGCCGCGCCCCGTGCCGTGCCGCCTCTCGGTGCGCCACGCGCCTTGGATTCAGACTCCGTCTCGGTTAGTCAGGACCGTATAACGGATAGTGTGGACAAAGTCCTGGCTCTCCCTTTGTGTTTCCAGGTGGCAGAGAAAGGGGAGACTGGGAGTCGTGGCATGGCGCTCGGCACATTCGCCAGAGGGCAGTCCAGTGGTCGGATGAGGAAGCAGTGGAGTCCTGTGGTCTCCGCACAGGATCGTGTGACCCCTGCTTCTATCGATATGACCAACGCGCTGGACTATGTGCCCCGTAAAGTGGACAACCTGCCACCTGCAAAGGACACTTGGCCATCTGCTCTGGACAAGGGATCCGCCGGACCAGGAACTTTTGGGGTGGACATGTTCACTTGGGACCCTGGACCGGCTGCACTGATCATGGAGCCACCCGGACTCACCGTGGCGTCCATTCGGGTCACGACCGCTTTCACTCGGGCCACTTATGCGTGCACTCGGGTTTTTTCTCCGTCCACTCGGGCCAGTCGGGGTTTCTCTCGCTTCCCCCCGTCTGTCGCGTGTGCTCCGGTCTCCGTTCCGGGACTCGGTTCTCGGGCCTCCAGGGGGTCTCGCCTCTCTCGCACACTCTTAGGGCCGCATCGCCGTTCCAGGCCCAAGAGGTCACGACGTCCCCGCCCGCACAAAAGGTCGCGCCATCTCCGCTGGGTCAAGGGGTCACATCCTCCGCGCACACACCAAGGGTCACGGAGGCCCCGCAGACTTAAGGGGTCCCGGCACCCTCGTGCCCACAGTACGGCTAGGCACCACCGCCGACACAAGGGCCTACTTTCAGTTTTCGCCCACACGGGGTTACAGGGTTTTCATACCCTTCGGGTCTCTCGACGGCCCTATCTCCTCAAAGGGTCACGCGCTCCTCGTCGGTCCATGAGGGCACGCCGGCCTCACCCTCACACGGGGTCACAGTGCCGCCGCACTCTTTGGCACGGCACCCCCGCACACTCCAGGGGCCTCCACGCTGCCCTCGAGCACCTTTTCGATTCCTTTTTCGAGTCCCCGGGTGCCTTTGCCTCCCGGTTGTTTTTGGGGGGGGCGATATGCCACCTGCCTCCCGTGTTTCGGGTTTCGGCCGTGTCGGGCTTCCGTAGGTAGGACCCACCCCCTTGAGCAGGGATTGGGCCCTACCTAATCACGGGCGACCTACTGTCAGGATTTAAGGAATCTCGGCTGAGCTGCCAGTAGGTCAGCAATGTGTGTGTGGATATACATGGTGTATGTGTATCGTCACGTCGGGTGTTCGTATGGTGGTTTAGTTTAATGTTCGTTCGGCTTCCTGCGGCTTTTCCGCGGTTGCATTTGTCTCCACGTATTTTCAGTACGTGCCATCGTGTCCGCAGCGGCGTTCCCGCTGCACCGATTCTTCTATGTGTATTGAGCTCTCGGCTCGTTCTAGCGGCGTTCCCGCGATCAGCCATTAAAAGAGCTTTTGTGTTTGTTTACCTGGTCTCCTGGCTCTGTGATTCTCCACCACGCCGCGCTGCACCGCCATTTTCCGGGCAGCGCGCCCCGTCGTAACAGTCACATTCCTTAAACACCTATTTCAGCACGGTCCTCTGAATGACATGTCTGAAAGTGTTGGCACCCCTGAGAATGTTTAAAGATGTTTCTTAAAGATGCTAAATGACTCAGCCTTAGGAACATTGTTAGAAAAATTGTTATACCATTTAGCAGTGGTGAATGATATGAAGTGAGTATCAGCACAACAGTGAGATTAAAGAGCACGGCGACATTCATCACTAGAGTGAAGTGAATGAGTTGGAGTGTATTTTGGAAATATGTAGTGAAGGTAAGAGGGGTAGATCCAGAGATTGTCCTGTAGACCAGAGTCAGTGCTTTGTACTGAATGTGAGCAGCTACAGGAAGCCAATGGAGATAGAGGAGAAGTGGAGTGACATGAGTTCGCATGGGTTGGTGGAACATACAATTTTGCATGAGATTATATTAATTTTGGCTTATTTCGTGTGTTGCTCCGATACACATAATGGAAACACATAATGGATATTTGTATAATAAAATGTCAAATTGCAATAATCTTCTTCAAAAAATATTTTTTTTTGTAGAAAGTTCAGGGGTGTTTCAACACTTTTATCCATGATTGTATGTTGGGGGTGTTGGACTGCTGAAATGTAGTATGAACTAGCTCTGATTTTCCAGTTCTTCTTCTAGCTGGGCAGCATCAGAAAAATGAGCCTGAGCTATGAATCCCTGCTGAAATATGCCTGCGAGGCTTGTTTGAGTCTCATTTATGCACCGGTGATACAATTACACCTGCTGGTGGCTCATCTGATGCCAATTATGTTCCATTAAATATGCTTGCAGAGCTTCAGTTGGATGCTGGGACATTACATCATTGCTTCATCTTGCGTACATTAATGTGTATGGTAATTAATATTTGCCTGCATACGGAAACTGGAGGAGCACAGCCCACCCTAAGATGCTGGGTGGCTGTGGGTGGTGTGCTGTTAGTTGAAAGTGCACTTGCCATTTGACGACCGAAGCACAGGCCCAGGGGGTGCTTCCTGTGCTTATTTTAGTGAATTGACAGTCATAAAATACTAAATGAAGCTAAACAGACATATAGGCCTTAATACTCTTTGACCGGGGCCTCAGTAGGGATGTCAGCAGGGTTGTTTAAACAGGCCAACATGAACACCTCAGGGTGCTGAGAGGTTTTGAAGCTTACACTAAGGGACTGACCGACAGGCACAGATAAGCAAGGACAGGTCCAAACATGTTCATTTAACAGATTCATACACAGGGTGGATGGACACCAAACACTTGAACATACAGATTTCTTTTTTTATTAAACATTTTGCATAGTCACTATTTCAACAATCTTTTTGACATTACAATGGTCCAGGTATTTTTTTTTAAATAAATTGGATACTGATAAAACTAGAAAAAGCAGCACATTTGAGTAACAGTTGCTTGTGTGGGTGTGTGTGTTTGAGTGTGTGTGTGTGTGTGTGTGTGTGTGTGAATAGCAGTTTGTTCTGCAAAAATGGCACTTGATTTTCACATTGTAGGTCGATACTGATGGTTTCATAACTAGGCCTTCAGTAATGCTCTGTCTAAAAAAAATCCACCTGTTAATAACACTTTTATGGCTAATAAACATCTTATTTCGTAGAAATGCTTTATGAAGAGCAGTTGTATCACAGATAGATAACTCGTAGCAGGAGCGCAGCAGTACTGGGGGTTAAAATGAATCCGTCAGCAACGAACTCTGATCAAAAATAAGAAATAATTAGACACAGGTCCGCCTGATGAACGTTTGCACCTATATTTACTGTGAAATCCTGTCTCTGGTCCTTATTCCTACCCACCTAGTTACACTCATGTAGCCATGCGTAAAAATTCCCCAACAATAACCTCATAAAATATTAGTTAGAATATTAGTTAGAAAAATAACACTCACAAAATCCAGATTAAATCCTGATTACCCGCCACTACAATGTCCATTCTCTGAATGTTCACTGTTGTTGGGTGAAGGCAACTGGCCGACAGACAGAAATCCACCAACAGATTTTTTGTTTTTTCTTTGTTTCCCTGGACTTTATATGAAAATTATTATAGTTAATTGGAGAAATGCGGGTTAGCATTAAAGTTGGAAAAAGACAGACATAAGACTGCATTCTTATGTATATGTAGGGTATAAAATCATAGATTTGTTTTGCATGTAAGCATGACATACTAATTCTTTGTTTTTAAATATCTTAAAATAGTATTTCAATTTGTGAATAACAAATGATGTATGGGTGTGTGTGTGTTCAATAAAAGTGAACATTTTTAGACCATCTGTGATTAATGTAGAAATGTTTAACTGGAAATGGCGTGACTCTCACTTCTCCTTTCAGGCAAAAACACATTTACTTTCATGTTAAAAACATCTGTAGGAAATTCAAGGTTTTCTAATGCCACCATGATCTGTTAACCTTTGCAGCATTTTAAATGGTTTACAGCTTACTATCAGTTGTGTGTAAATGCATTTGAAACAACCGGTTCCGTTATTTTTGTCTATTTTAAGGAAACTATATCTTCTGATCAAAAAGCAGATTTTTAATACATTACAAACGCAGAGTTAATTAGATTCAATATTGAATTTCCACTGTGAAAAAAAATTAATAAGTACAATCTAGAGAAGACAGGACACTAAAAAAAAACTAAAAGTTAATTTAACAGATAAAATAACAAAGGAATTTCTTCACATTCTTTTAAATGTAATATTCAATTTGCAATACTTTATATAAACACATTTTTAAATTAGTATTTGCAAAACATTTAAAAAAGGCATGATTACTATCGGGCAACATCATCCTTTCTTTAAATTATGCTTTTTATTTAATCTCAATATCTTCTACTTTGTCCTATACTAGAGACTAGGGTTCCCCTTGCCAATCCAGTGGAGAATGTTTCAGATGCACCCACCCAGGACAAGGTGCCAATCCATCACACTCACACATTATATGGGGGTAATTTGGAGCCAATTTACTACATATTTTTGGACTGTCGGAGGAAACAGGAGAACACGGAGAAACACCATACAGACACGAAGAGAACATGGAAACTCCACCCAGATTGGGATTCAAACCTGGTTTTGAGGCAAACAGGAAACCCACTAAGCCAACGTGCTACCCATGAAAAAATAAAACAAGCATTTGATTATAGATACAGATGCAGAGCTCAGGTTGAACTTGATTCATACTTGGATCTCATACTGCAGTGTGTTAACTTTGTTTGCTACTTGATTACAATCTTTTAACTTCTTTAACTACTCATTTTTATCATTTACTCTGCTTGGATGCAACAGTAATGGCTTCAGAGCACTTTAATTAGATAGGAATGGTGATCTGATGTAGTATACTTGGTTTCTAATAAGCCAGAAATTTCAGTTAGACTAATGGGTTTGTAACACTGCCAGGATGCTACACGTCTAGTAAGTCATGTCATCTGTACTGTTGTGATCATTTATATTAAACCAAACAAATACCATGGTGTTATTTTTCTTATAACTCTTATTTTGTATGCCTGTAAAAGCCTGTATGGTTGCATGTAGTTCCTCATTCTGTTCCGCACAGCATGAGTGTCAGCGATCGGGGCGCGCTGTCCGGAAAATGGCGGTACAGCGCGGTGTGGTGGAGAGTAGATAGAGCCAGGCGACCAGGTAAGCAAACACAAACGCTTTTAATAGCACAAACAGCTGGAACGCCGCTAGAAGTAGCCGAAGGCAAATAACTACAAAATGGACCGATGCAGCAGGAACGCCGCTGAGCACATGCTGAAACGTGCCACGCACCGAATTACCCAGAACAAACGCAGACAGCGGAAAAGGCGCTGAACGCAGGGTGAGATGAGCCCAGTGCGAAATATAGACAATGTTTACTAAACAGACAATTACGACAACCCACACGGAACACCCGACGTGACCTATGAGCCGAAGCTCAATAAAATATCTGACCTACTGACTGCTCAGCAGGGATGCCTTAAATGCAGTCAGTAGTGATCAGGTAGGACCCAATCCCTGCTCAAGGGGGTGGGTCCTACCTACGGAAGCCCTATACGGCCGAAACACGGGAGGCAGGGGGGAGGGCAGTAAGCACAACAGGTTTTTGCTGACCTTGCTAGAATATATAAAAAAGGAATTTTAACTTACCTATTTTCAAATACTTTTTAAGAAACTATTAAGACAGAATTCATTCAGCCATCAGTGTTAACCGTAATTTTCAAAGGGTGCAAAATATATTTAAATGTTTTAAAAACTTAAATCCACTGTAAGGCATTAATTATTACCTATTTGCACCTTGCTTTGAACGTGGGATTGTTACGGAGGGGGCGTAACCTAGTTTCATCTGGGCTATATAAGAACCGTGGATACGCGACAGCGGAAGCGACAGCCCCTCGTGTTCCGCCCCTCGTGCTACGACCTATTCATGTAAAGACCTGCGAGTCTACATGCGCGAGTCCACCGAGCAAGGACAATGACAAGGCAACTCATTTCAATTATATCTATTCATATCAATTTATTTTCTTTTCCATTCACACCTTTCTCATCAGCATGTGTTTTCAGTTCATCCCTGTTATTTCCTCCTCTCACAGACGCTCCTTTCCTCAGAGGAGAAGGCGCACTCTTGCACACCTGCGAACTCTGCGGCAGGTGAATACAAGCGAGCCCTTCACCTTCTCTGCAGGACTATGGAATTGTGAGTCAGCCACCAAGAAATCTGATTTCATTCCTGCTTTTGCAGCTCATGCTGGTCTTCAGGTTTTAGCCCTCACTGAGACGTGGATTCGTCCAGAGAATTCCGCGACACCAGCTGCCCTTTCAACTAATTTCCACTTCTCTCACTCTCCTCGTATTGGCAAAAGAGGAGGTGGCACAGGTTTGCTTATTACCCACAAATGGAAATTCTCTCCTCTTACACTTTTATCAAACACTGTCTCATTCGAATTCCATGCACTGACAATCACTGAACCAGCTAAATGTCATTTTCTTGTCATCTATCGTCCCCCAGGTCAACTAGATAACTTCGTCGAGGAATTCGATATGCTATTATCATCTCTCCCAGATGATGGTTGTCCTCTTGTTGTCCTCGGCGATTTCAACATTCACTTAGACCGACCGTACGCCGCTGAGTTCCTCGATCTCATCTCCAGCCTGGACCTCCATCTACTCCGCACCTTAGCTACCCACCGGGCTGGCAACCAGCTCGACCTCATCATGACGCGCTCATGTCTCTCTTCTGACATACACATCACTCCACTTCATGAATCAGACCACTTTTTCATACAGTTCTCTGTCTCTCTTCCACCTTCTCCCGTGATCATCAGTAAAACATCTCAGGTACGTCACAATCTTAGTGCCCTCTCTAACACACTCTTTGCCGACTTGGTTACAGATACCCTTCCTAGCATCAGTAACTTCTTAACCCTTGACACCAACACTGCATCAAGCACATTCTGCTCCACCTTGGCTTCATGTCTTGATCAGGTCTGTCCAAAATCCACCAGGAAAACACATAGTTCTCCGTCCAGTCCCTGGCTCACGGAGACGCTTCGGAAGCAACGTACTTCTCTTCGTTCTGCCGAAAGAAAATGGCGTAAGTCTGGTCTGTCTTCAGACTTAGAAACTTACCAGTCTTCACTTGCCACTTTCTCCAAGGATGTAACTGCTGCGAAATCCTTGTTCTTCCAGTCCAAGGTAACATGCATCTCAGATGCCCGCACCTTATTCAGTACTTTCAACTCCCTACTAACTCCTCCCTCTCCCCCTCCTAACACTTCTCTGTCAGCTGATGTCTTTGCAACTTTTTTCACAGAAAAAATTGAGGGCATCAGCAAACTCTTTCATACTCACCATTTCCACAACACTACATCTCACACATCCAGCCATCCAACCCTCTCCTCCTTCTCCCCTGTCACAGAATCTGACATCTCCAAAATTCTTCTTGCCAGTAACCCAACTACTTGCCCCTTTGATTCCATCCCATCCCACCTTCTTCAATCCATTGCCTCCTCCATCACACCAGCTCTCACACACATCATTATCTCCTCTCTCACGTCAGGGACCTTTCCAAATTGTTTTAAACAAGCCATAGTCAAACCCCTACTCAAAAAACCTACGCTCAACCCAAATTTGGTCGAGAGCTACAGACCTGTTTCTCTTTTACCTTTCCTGTCTAAAACACTTGAACGGGTGGTATCCACACAGGTCTCCAAATTTCTTAATCAGAATAATCTCCTTGATCCCAATCAATCCGGTTTTAGATGTGGTCACTACACGGAGACAGCATTGCTCTCTGTGATTGACTCACTTAAATCTGCCAAAGCCAAATCTCAATCCTCGGTCCTCATTTTGTTAGACCTTTCTGCAGCTTTTGATACAGTAAATCATCAGATTCTACTGTCCACTCTAGCTGAATTAGGCTTTTCTGATACGACACTTGAATGGTTTCGATTCTATCTCACAGGAAGGACCTTGAAAGTGTCATGGAATGGGGAGATCTCTAACTCTCACCAAGTACGCACTGGTGTGCCTCTGGCTCTGTACTTGGTCCTCTCCTCTTCTCTCTTTACATGACATCACTGAGCACAGTCATCCAGGCGCATGGTTTCTCTTACCACTTCTATGCTGATGACACTCAACTTCATCTGTCTTTTGCCCCTGATGACACCACCATCTCAAATCGGGTATCTGCATGCCTCTCCGACATATCTGTCTGGATGAAGGCCCGTCATCTCAAATTAAACTTAGAAAAAACAGAGCTTCTCATTATCCCAGCTAAACCCTCAATCCATCACAACCTGACCTTCCAAATTGATGGCTCCACAATCTCCCCAACTGATTCGGTCCGGAACCTTGGGTTCACAATAGACTCCCACCTTAAACTCTCTGATCATGTTATCAAAACCGCCCGTTCTTGTAGATTCCTTCTTTATAACATAAGGAAGATCAGACCCTTTTTGACTGAACATGCTACCCAACTGCTTGTTCAAGCCCTAGTCTTATCCCGGCTTGATTATTGTAATGCACTACTTGCCGGTTTCCCAACTTCCACCATCAGACCTCTTCAACTAATTCAAAACTCTGCAGCCCAACTCGTGTTTAACCAGCCCAAGCGAACTCATGTCACTCCATTACTCACTTCCCTTCATTGGCTTCCTGTAGCTGCTCGCATTCAGTACAAGTCACTGACTCTGGCATACAGAACCATTTCTGGATCTTCCCCCTCTTACCTTCACTCTATCTTTTCAAAATACACTCTGACTCATTCACTTCGCTCCAGTGATGATTGCCGCCTGGCGATTCCACCTCACCGAGGAGCTAATTCTCATTCTGTGGCGTTCACCACTGCAAAATGGTGGAACGATCTTCCCAACTCTGTCCGTAAGGCAGAATCTCTAAACAGTTTTAAGAAACTACTTAAGACGCATCTATTTAACAAATACCTGTTATAAAAAAAAAAAATTTAAAAAAAGGGGGGGGGGCGCAGCTTCGAATAACAATCAGTTTTGATGAACTTACAGTATAGTTGGTTTTCTCCATGGCTTCTGACTTGTGGTGTTCTCATTTGTAAGTCGCTTTGGATAAAAGCGTCTGCTAAATGACTAAATGTAAATGTAAATGTAAGGCAGCACGGTGGCTTAGTGGTTAGCACGTTCTCCTCTCAGCGCTAGGGATTCCTGGTTCGAATCCCCATCTGGTTGGAGTTTCCATTTTCTCCCCGTGTCAGTGTGGGTTTCCTTCGGGTTCTCCGGTTTCCTCCCACAGTCCAAAAACATGGATCAAGTTAATTGAATTCTCCAAATTGCCCCATATAGAGTGTGTCTGAGTGAGTGTGTGCCCAGCGATGGATTGGCGCCTTGTCCTGGGTCTATCTGCCCAGCGCCCAAAACGTTCTTCCCTGGATGGACATGGGGAACCCCACCGCGACCTTAATAGAGGATAAAGTGGGAGATAATGAATGAATGAGTGAATAAATCCATTGTTTAATCTCATCTAATTATCTTCTGCTTTATCCTCTACTAGGGTGGGGGGGTTCCCCCCATGCCCGTTAAGTGAAGGGCACCCCAGGACAGGGCGATAATGCATCGCAGGGCCCTCAGTCACACACACACACACACTCACACACACACACACAGGGCAATTCAGGACAGCCAGTTTACCTTAAATCCATGTATTTGGTTTGTGGGAGGAAACAGGAGAAGCCGACTGAATACGATGAGGGCACGGGGAGAACACTGAAACCAGATCGGTTTCACCCGGCTCAGGATTCAAACCTAGATCCCTACAGTAGTGCTGAGAGGCGGATGTGCTAACCACTACTCCACGGTGCCACTAATCACCTCATTCTTAGAGAGGTAAAAATACAGATCCTATGTTTATAAAACACAGCCTCGGGCTGGGCGGCGTGCGGCCCCTGCTGCTCGGGCTGGGCGGCGTGCGGCCCCTGCTGCTCGGGCTGGGCGGCGTGCGGCCCCTGCTGCTCGGGCTGGGCGGCATGACGCCCCTGCTGCTCGGGCTGGGTGGCGTGACGCCCCTGCTGCTCGGGCTGGGCGGCGTGATGCCCCTGGACTTCGGGCTGGGCGGCGTGCGGTGCATGGGCCACCACAGGTGTGCAGGCTTGCGGGTCCGTGGCAGGACTGCCCGCCGGCTGGACCTTGGCGGGAACACACGCAGGAGGGGCCTCGGCGGATTCATATGCTGGCTGGACCTCGGCGGGTTCGCACGCTGGCAGGACCTTGGCGGGCACGCATACTGGCAGGACCTTGGTGGGCACACATACTGGCAGGACCTTGGCGGGCACGCATGCTGGCTGGACCTCGGCGGGCACGCATGCTGACAGGACCTCGGCGGGCACGCACGCTGGCAGGACCTCGGCGGGCACGCACGCTGGCAGGACCTTGGTGGGCACGCACGCTGGCAGAACCTCCGCCGGCACGCACGCTGGGTGTACCTGCGCCTCGGGATCGCCATCCTGCACACAGTATAAATACAACCCCACCACAATGCCCAAACACAAAGACACAGACATATCTGACACAGGGAAGACGGACTGGACACACGAGACAGGGGGACACACAACGCTCACGCCACATGTATCCACATTTACCCCCCCCGAGTGCCGGTTCCAGTACTGCCCCCTCGCAGCGCGATCCAGACACAGTGCAGTCCGGCCAAGGTCCTGCCAGTATGTGTGCCCACCAAGGTCCTGCCAGTATGCGTGCCCGCCAAGGTCCTGCCAGCGTGCGAACCCGCCGAGGTCCAGCCAGCGTATGAATCCACCGAGGCCCCTCCTGCGTGCGTTCCCGCCAAGGTCCAGCCGGCGGGCAGTCCTGCCATGGACCCGCAAGCCTGCACACCTGTGGTGGCCCATGCGTCGCACGCCGCCCAGCCCGAAGTCCAGGGGCGTCACGCCGCCCAGCCCGAAGTCCAGGGGCATCACGCCGCCCAGCCCGAGCAGCAGGGGCGTCACGCCGCCTAGCCCGAGCAGCAGGGGCCGCACGCCGCCCAGCCCGAGCAGCAGGGGCATGCTCGCTGTGCGGACCTCGGCTGGCACGCTCGCTGGGCGGACCTCGGCGGGCACTCTCGCTGGGCGGACCCGGCCGGCGCGCACGCTGAGTGTACTTGCACCTCGGGATCATCCTGCACACAGTACAAATACACCCCCACCGCAATGCCCAAAGACAAAGACACAAACATATCTGACATAGGGAAGACGGACTGATCACATGAGACATACGAGACAGGGGGACACAACACACTCATGCACTCGAGCGGCGGCTCCGGTACCGCCCCCTCGCAGCGCGACCCAGATACGGTGCGGACCGGCGCGGTCGCGTCACGTGACTGCCCCGCAGTGCATGCCTCCACGGCGGCGACACGCTCTGCGTCTGGGTCTCGCCACCGGGGGTTTCACAAACTGGACTGGACCATCAGTCCAGAACTCCTCAGAGTTGCGGAGGGTGCGTATGGGCAGAATATAATAATAAATAAATCAGTAATAAATCAGTTGAGACGACCATTTTTGCATAGGCTCGTTCTTTCTGCCTTTTCAAAATCAAAAGATCCTTACAGATGGTAGCAGAGGATGGTTTTGAAAATAGGCAAAAGAACAATTAAATTTCGGTACTGGACCTGGACTTCTGATTTCATGCACACTCATTACAGGCACGCCGAAGGTAAGCAGATTTACTGCATAGTTTAGCTGCATTCAATATTTAGAGGAATGAGTGTGTGGTAATGCCGGAGTCCGTAAGTGTTATAAATTGTTACAGTAATCAGAATTCTTCATGGACCCTGGAAGGTAGATTTATTTGGTACCATTCCAGATATTAGCACCGCAGTTTATGCTCGAAAATGTAAAAATGTAGTAAATGAGTTATATTTAACACTGATACATTCGTTATATTTAACACTTTAACACATTCATCTACCTGGAGCTAAGCGCGGCTGCGTAAATAAAGCGCAGAGCCGCAGCACTCTAACGCGCAGAAGGGAGCGAGGCACGCAGGTAGCAGGAACAGAACTTTATTATGGTGTCCAAACACCAAACACACAGGTACACAGAGACGAGCAGACATGAAATTAACCAAGACCGGCGTGCGGCCCCTTGACTTTGGGCTGGGCAGCGTGCGGCACCTTGACTTCGGGCTGGGCGGCGTGCGGCCCCTTGACTTCGGGCAGGGCGGCGTGCGGCCCCTTGACTTCGGGCAGGGCGGCGTGTGCGGCCCCTTGACTTCGGGCTGGGCGGCGTGCGGCCCCTTGACTTCGGGCTGGGCGGCGTGCGGCCCCTTGACTTCGGGCTGGGCGGCGTGCGGCCCCTTGAATTCGGGCTGGGCGGCGTGCGGCCCCTTGACTTCGGGCTGGGCAGCGTGCGGCACCTTCACTTCGGGCTGGGCGGCGTGTGGCCCCTTAGCTTCGGGCAGGAGGGGCCTCGGCGGATTAATACGCTGGCTGGACCTCGGCGGGCACGCACGCACCTCGGGATCATCCTGCACACAGTACAAATACACCCCCACCGCAATGCCCAAAGACAAAGACACAAACATATCTGACATAGGGAAGACGCACTGATCACATGAGACATACGAGACAGGGGGACACAACACACTCACGCACTCGAGCGGCGGCTCCGGTACCGCCCCCTCGCAGCGCGGCCCAGATACGGCGCGGACCGGCGCGGCCGCGTCGCGCGCACGCTGCGTCTTGCCTCCTCGCCGGCGACGCGCTCTGCGTCCGGGTCTCGCCACCGGGCGTTTCACAAACCGGACTGGACCATCAGTCCAGAACTCCTCAGAGTTGCGGAGGGCGCGTATGGGCAGAATATGCCCATACAGGTATGATTCGCCCGCCTCATCATCGGACACCTCAATAAGATCAAGGCATCCTCCGCACAGAGCGCCTCATACCCGTACCTCCACAACCATTCCTCATCGGAGTCGCCATACTCCGACACACTGTTTGAGCCGCTCCCCCGGCTCCGGGACGGCGGGCTCCGCATAACGGCGCACTCGCGGACACGTCGGAGCGCGCCGCAAGTACGAGGCTATACGGCCCCCCCAAAGAAAAATAAAAAAAAAACCTAACTGGGCTCTGGACTCCCCAAACGAATGGCGCGTCTTTTTGTCACACTCGTGTACCTGGAGCTAAGCGCGGCTGCATAAATAAAACGCAGAGCCACAGCGCTCTAACGCGCAGAAGGGAGCCAGGCACGCAGGTAGCAGGAACAGAACTTTATTATGGTGTCCAAACACCAAACACACAGGTACACAGAGACGAGCAGACATGAAATTAACCAAGACGCGCGCGGACGACGAGGAACACCGGAACTAAATACACACACACTCCGCATCACGTGCACCGACAAACCAATCCAACAGAGATGCTAATTAACTAAAACGACCCGGACTCTACAGCTAATTAACATCAACACAATGCCACAGAAACACAGACACAAACGAACCGAAAAACAGAAAAACAGGTGCCCTAGGCACCCGTTACACTGATCTTCCTGGACTCTTGAAATTCTGAGAACAACAGCCCCCCTTTTTTTGAACCATTAAGGGGCCATCAGGCAGCTATTCATATGCATAACGACCCAAAGCCCATCCACCCCATCTGCCTTACAGGTGAAACGCTAGGTAAAACCTGAATTCAAAGGTAAATTCCCTGAAATTCAGCCTAATGCATTGCAGTAACAGACATTCTGCAATGAAAGTTTAGTGAAATTGAACATACTTTCAGTGACTACAAATCAAATGAAACAGATATCTACAGACATTCAAACATAGTCCTCAAACTAATTTTACAGCAAACTGTTTTTACTCCCAAATGTAGACATACAGACATACAGACGTACCTAAGTTTATTTTTAGAAGTCGTACTTTATTTTAGTTTATATTGAAAACACAATAATTCAGTTGCGCCTTGATTTTATTTCGCATGCTTGTTAGTTAGCGTGTACATATGTTTTTTGTGTGTGCATACATTTTTTTTAATTAAACATACTGATACATATGTATGCATCTCTTCTTTACCAATAATAAATAGTACATATAGATGTACCTGAGGTTATATTTAGAATTCATGTCTGCACTTTATTTTAGTAATATTGAAAACACAATAATAATTCAGTTGCGCTTTGCGTCTCAATTTTATTTCGCATGCTTTTTAGCCTTACAGCGTCGGCACGCAGCCGTTCACACAGTCAGAGAATTTCACTGATTCGTTGACGGTGCTCAGCGCGCGCTAAAAAACTTACCACGACGTGTATGCCTTTTATAATAGTTAGGTATTATAATAGGTATTATATATCAGTTATTATACAAGCTTTCATAATAGAATGTTTGTTGACATGTGCCTGTAAGTACAGCGCACGCATTCTGCCATCATATATTACTGTGGAAACATTATAAAAACACTAAAATCATTTCTCAAAACTGACTGTTCCATTAGTGCATAATTCATTCTAAAAGTAAACGCTTTTACTCTGTCTGAAGAATACAGCGTGTGTTTGTAAGTTACAAAAACTTTAGATAAAGGGGGTTGGGAATTTCTCTAGCGGCGCTCCGGCTCATTTGTGTAACAATGGACACTAAGTGGCGCACTGCAGGGGAGCGGGTGATTTGCGCGCACACACGCACGATGACAATTTTCATGGTCCCAGGAAAACCAGTGTTAAGAGGAACGCGAGAAAGTTGTGCGAAGTTGGAGATAAGGTCCCACGCCCCACATTTGGGTTATAAGCGTTTGATGGATAGAACCGGGTTCCAGGTGCTTTTTAGGCTTAACTGGGTTTGTGAAACCGGGTTTCAGACCAGTAATTAGGAAATAAGGAATCGGAGTATTATTCAACAGGGTTGGCGAACAGGGTTCGTATCCAATGAAAAATAGCTGATTATTGATTAGAACGATCGAGAGAGGCCTGGGGTCCCGCCGTGCCTGAATAGCAGGTTAAATTTCCAAATTGTGGCTAAATTCTAAATTCCTTCGGTGCAAATATCAGGGAAATCTTGTATGTGTGTTTTTCTTGTGTTTGTCTTGTCTTGTGTGGAGCAGCAACACTTGTGTGCACGCTGGTGGTCAAAAGTTAAAGTTCTGGTTTGTGCTTGATGTTTTATTTGAGAAAATGGTGGAGGTTCAGTTTGTGGTAAGTAATTTAGCTGGTAAGTAAGTGTTTAGCTTGGTAAGTAATAGTTGTGTTCTGCTTGTGTGGTATACAACCTAAATTAACTTAATTAAAATGGCTGACAACTTCAGGACAACTAGCACACACCTAGCCAATGGCTAAAAATTTTATCAGCATGTTAGAGTTGAGTTGGAACAAAGGATTTAAAATGGCTGCCCCAACCTCACGTATAGCTCCTCCTACATAGCATATGGTCAATGCAATGCTTGCAGCCCTTCACCCTCCTTAACAGTTACATATGTTGGATGTCATTACAGGGTACACCAGTAGATGGCACCATAGATCACCGGGCCATATCCCAATAGACAGCCTGTGCCCAACCAATAAGGTTTTAATGAAACACCTCCAGCTCACCTTCCAAATTAGTCATGTGTCCTCCACAGGTCGAGAAATTATCCCAGCACCAATTGTTACCTGTGGTGCAGGTGGTGAACAATTTGATTTTCTAATTAACACTAGGGCCACTGCTTCAGGAAATACAGTAGAATACTTAGTACAAATAGGGAACATTTAGTACAAATACACTTACTACCATGGGATGCTCGGAATCTATTCATACTCAGCACTATACTACTCCACTGGTTCACTGGAAATTGGAAATCTGCAATTAATCCACTCCTTTCTATATTCTCCAAATTGTCCAACTAATTTCTTAGGTCGTGATGTTTTAACTACAAGAATTAAAAGCTCATTGTCATATGCACATATAGAAATGTTTTTCCCGGCGCAATGTAATTCTTACTTTGCCGTCCGCCCTGTATAAGTAAGAAAAAGTAAATATAATAAAATTATAATAATGAAAATATAAATATAAAAACAAAAGAGTTCTTTAATCTGCTGGGTTTGCAGTTCACACTTCTGTACTGACATGGTTGTTTAGGTCACGTGGTGTGGGTTGGTTTGTTTTGGTCACGTGGTGTGGGTTTGTTCTGTGTTCACGCCCCCCGTAATCACGCGCACCTGAGCACTATTATCGGTTGGCTATTTATACCCCGCACGCCCTCTCGTCTCCGCCAGTTTGTCTTGTGCCCAGCCTTGTCTAGCCAAGATACTACCAGCCCTCTGTTACTCTGCTACCTTGCCCGTGTTTGCTGTTTTTGTGTTTTGTGTGTGCAGCTCGCCCTGTCGTCTTCACTACGTCAAGTGCACTTCCCCAGTCTCCTGGACCGTTTGTACTCCTTCCCGCCTACGTCATCACCACTCGCCCTGTATCACCGATTCTACGTTGTGTGTTTGTCTACGCCTCGCTATTTGTTGGAACAATAAATCGTTGTTTGAGACTGTACCCACGTCTGCGCTCATATCTCCGAGTAGCGAATCCACCTCGCCCGGTCTCACGACCGTAACATTACAAACTGGCCCTATGGATTCCTCGGAGCGACGCGCTGCCGAAGCGGAGCCGGCACTACCACCACCAGCCGGACAACAGCATGATCCGCGGCTCGATGTGCTGTACAGTCTCCAGGAGGGACTAGCTGATCTGGTGAGCCAGCTATCTCTACAGCTGCAGTCTGCGCTCGCCGCGCTGCCCGCAGCTTCCGCACCAGTGACCTCACCGGTGAGCCAGGTACCTAACCCACCGCCCGCGCTGGCTTCACGTTCCGACGGGACTGCCGTTCTTCCGGAACCCTATGGGGGGGATCTTCAACGTTGTCGGGGATTCCTCTTCCAATGCCAGCTGTACTTCAGCATCCGCGCCACGTGTTTTCCGACGGACGCCCACAAGATCGCCTTCATTATCGGACTTCTACGTGGACGCGCACTCAGTTGGGCAGAGGCGGCACAGGGGTTAGTATCTCCGCTGGGGTCATCGTATGCTTCGTTCCTGGAGAGGTTTCGCTTTGTGTTCGATCGCCCTGACTACTCTGAGGACATAGAGACTCGCCTGCTCACAGTACGTCAGGGGGCTCGTTCTGTGGCGGAGTTCGCCGTTGAGTTTCAGACCCTCGCCGCGGAGTCGGGATGGTGTGAGCGCTCGCTCCGCGGTGTGTTCCGCCACGCTCTGAATGAACGGATACGGGAAGAACTCACGACCCGCGACCGACCTGAGGATCTCCAGGGACTTATAAACCTCGCCATACGCGTCGACGGACGTATGAGCCTGCGTCATCGTGAACGCCAAGCCCGGGACCAGGCCTATTCCACGCTGGCTCCTGAAGTCCGTAGCCGCCGTAAAGACCAGGGGCTGTGTTTCTACTGCGGTGGAGAGAACCACCAGCTACGTGACTGTCCGGTACGCCCTGAAAGACCAGACTCAGCAGTAAAACTTGGGGTCCTGTCAAGTCCCACACTAAGACCCCAAGCACAGCGACTCAGCCTACCCGCGGTGCTAACCATCCGGGAGAGACAGGTGAACGTAAACGTTCTATTAGATTCTGGGGCAGAGGAGAATCTGATAGACGTGGAGTTTGCTAACCATAATGGTTTGATTGTTTCTCCCCTAGCGCATCCTCTCCACACCTTGGCGCTGGATGGAAGACAGCTTTCTTCCATTACTCACCGCACCTCACCCACGAGGCTGACACTAGAGGGCAATCACCAGGAGAAAATCTGCTTCGCGGTATTCCAGTGTCCCGAGGCCCCCGTCATCCTGGGATACCCCTGGCTGCGTAAACACAACCCCCATATAGACTGGGCCCACGGCCGCATATTGACCTGGGGAACTGAGTGCCACTCATCTTGCCTGCTCGCCGCCGCTCCACTCTGCAACACCCCGCCTCCTGACCACCCTGACCCTGTAGACCTCTCCTTGGTGCCCAAGGAGTATCATGACCTTGGGGATGTCTTCAGCAAAGACAAGGCCTGCCAGCTCCCGCCCCACAGGACTTACGATTGCGCCATCGACCTCCTGCCTGGGGCCCCCCTTCCTTCAAGCCGGATCTACCCATTATCTCGTCCGGAGAGAGAGGCTATGGAGAAATACGTGGCGGAGTGTCTCGCCACCGGACTCATCCAGCCCTCTACCTCCCCCGTAGGGGCCGGGTTCTTCTTCGTCTCCAAGAAGGACGGCTCCCTACGTCCCTGCATCGACTACAGGGGACTGAACGCCATCACAGTCCCCTACAAATACCCTCTGCCATTAACATCTTCCGTATTTGAGTCTTTGCAGGGAGCACACATCTTCACCAAGCTGGACCTACGGAATGCCTACCACCTGGTCCAGATAAGGGAGGGGGATGAATGGAAGACGGCATTCAACACCCCCAGCGGCCACTACCAGTACCGCGTGGTCCCCTTCGGCCTCAAGAACGCCCCGGCCGTCTTCCAGTCCTTGGTGAATGATGTGTTGCGGGACTTCCTGGATAGATTCGCGTTCGTCTATCTGGGTGATATCCTCATCTTCTCCAGGACGCCTTGCGAGCACGTCCGCCACGTACGTATGGTTCTAAGTCGTCTCCTCCAGAATCGCCTGTTCGTTAAAGCGGAGAAGTGTGTTTTCCACCAGAGGTCGGTCTCCTTCCTGGGGTTCATCCTATCCCCTGGGGCGGTGCGACCCGATCCGGAGAAGATCAGGGCCATCAGCGACTGGCCGACCCCCACCACCAGAACCGAACTTCAGCGATTCCTGGGGTTCGCCAATTTCTACCGCCGCTTTATTAAGGACTATAGTAGCATCACCGCACCCCTCTCCGCCCTCACGTCCACTAAGCTGAAATTTTGCTGGAACCAGAAGGCTCAGGACGCCATGGATGTGCTCAAGGCCCGCTTCACCTCCGCTCCCATCCTGGTCCAACCCGACCCCACCAAGCAATTCGTCGTGGAGGTCGACGCATCTGGCGCTGGAGTGGGAGCCGTGCTTTCACAGAAGACAGAGGGCCGCTTTCACCCATGTGCCTTCTTTTCCAGAAAATTGTCAGCGGCAGAGAGGAACTATGACGTGGGGAACCGCGAGCTGCTGGCGGTCAAGCTCGCCTTGGAGGAGTGGCGCCACTGGCTGGAGGGGGCAGCTCAGCCATTTGTGGTTTGGACCGACCATAAGAACTTGGCCTACATCCAGTCAGCCAAACGCCTGAACTCCCGTCAGGCTCGGTGGGCCCTGTTCTTTGGTCGGTTCAACTTCACCCTGTCCTATCGCCCTGGCACACGGAACGCAAAACCCGATGCCCTGTCACGCCTCTTCTCGGACGAGGAGGAAGGGGGTAAGTCCGAAACGATTCTCCCTCCCAGTCGTATTGTTGCAGGCGTCTCCTGGGAGGTACAGCGTATCGTGGAACGGGAGCTGGCTAAGGATCCGGACCCAGGGCTAGGACCACCCAATAGGACCTTCGTGCCCACTGCCGCCCGCACTGCTGTTCTCAAGTGGGGCCACGAGTCCCGCTGGGCATGTCACCCAGGAAGAGCGCGCACCGAGGATCTCATCAGGCGTCGGTTCTGGTGGCCCTCGTTGGCAGCGGATGTCAGGCAGTTCGTCGCCGCATGTACCACCTGCGCCCGCAACAAGGCCTCACATCAGTCCCCCGCTGGCCTACTCCAACCGCTCTCCATACCTGGGCGCCCCTGGTCCCACATAGCCTTGGACTTCGTCACCGGACTACCGAACTCCAGGGGTAATACAGTCATACTCACCATAATTGACCGCTTCTCTAAGTCTGTACGTTTGATCGCCTTGTCCAAGCTACCTTCTGCTTTAGAAACCGCCAAACTATGCTTTGAACAAGTCTTCAGGATATGCGGTATACCCCAGGATATCGTCTCGGACCGGGGACCCCAATTCATCTCCCAGGTATGGAGAGCCTTCCATAAGTTTTTTGGAACTGAAATCTCTCTCTCTTCTGGTAGCCACCCCCAGTCCAACGGGCAAGCGGAAAAGGCCAACCAAGTGGTGGAGACCACCCTGCGCTGCGTTTCTGCTCAGCACCCGGAGCGTTGGAGCGAGAACCTGGCTTGGGTGGAGTACGCCATAAACACCGCGCGCAGCTCCGCCACTGGGAGATCCCTGTTCGAGGTCGCCCTGGGCTACCAACCCCCTCTGTTTCCGGAGGACCAGGCCGAAGTCTCTGTGCCCTCGGTGAACCTGCACATCCGCCGTTGTCGCCGGACGTGGAAAAACACCTTGCTAGCGCTCCGCCAAGCCCAGGCCACGTCCGTCGCCACCGCCAACCGCAGACGTCGCCTGGCCCCCAGCTACAGAGTGGGGCAGCTCGTCTGGTTATCCACCAAGAACATTCCCCTAAGAACTGAGTCACGCAAGATGAGCCCCCGTTTCATCGGCCCCTTCCCCATCACCCGCATCATCGGCCCTGCAGCAGTCCGCCTCCATCTCCCCCGGTCCATGCGTGTCCACCCCACCTTCCATGTCTCACTGATCAAGCCCGTTGTCCACTCCCCGCTCAACCCCCCACCCCGCCAAGCCCCAGCCCCCCGCCTGATCGATGGTCAACCCGCGTACACCGTTCACCGCCTGCTGGACTCCCGACGCCGTGGCCGGGGAATCCAGTTCCTGGTGGACTGGAAGGGCTACGGCCCGGAGGAGCGCTCCTGGGTTCCCCGGTCAGCCATCCTGGACCCGTCCCTCATCGCGGAATTCCACCGTCGCTTCCCGGACAAGCCATTTAGGGCGCCAGGAGGCACCCGTTGAGGGGGGGGTAATGACATGGTTGTTTTGGTCACGTGGTGTGGGTTGGTTTGTTTTGGTCACGTGGTGTGGGTTTGTTCTGTGTTCACGCCCCCCGTAATCACGCGCACCTGAGCACTATTATCGGTTGGCTATTTATACCCCGCACGCCCTCTCGTCTCCGCCAGTTTGTCTTGTGCCCAGCCTTGTCTAGCCAAGATACTACCAGCCCTCTGTTACTCTGCTACCTTGCCCGTGTTTGCTGTTTTTGTGTTTTGTGTGTGCAGCTCGCCCCGTCGTCTTCACTACGTCAAGTGCACTTCCCCAGTCTCCTGGACCGTTTGTACTCCTTCCAGCCTACGTCATCACCGCTCGCCCTGTATCACCGATTCTACGTTGTGTGTTTGTCTATGCCTCGCTATTTGTTGGAACAATAAATCGTTGTTTGAGACTGTACCCACGTCTGCGCTCATATCTCCGAGTAGCGAATCCACCTCGCCCGGTCTCACGACCGTAACATGTACCTGTACAACTAAAACCAAATAGTGAGACTTGTACAAGTGTTAAGTGAATTATTATAAAAAATTAAGTGCTTTTAGTTTTAGTGAATTTTCAGCTAATGATAAATTTGTTTGTTTATATAAACGACCCACAACTTATCCCTGGAATTCACCCCAATAGCTGCTCTTTACCTATGTACAATAACAGTCACATGTATAGATAATTTGTAAAACAAACAGGTTTAATAATTACTCTAGATTGTACAGGTCACATTAAAGCTGCAGTGTCACTGTGAACAGAGCAATGTCCTTACAGTAAAAGGACACAGTGACCCTTATCTACAGCAGCTTCAATACACACTCATTTAATAATTATTATTCTAGATCACCCACCTTCTTTTTACTGTCAGACACACACACATGTTGTTGATGGTACATGTGTTTAACAGTGATTTGTTAATGTGATTTGTTAATGCAGCAGTGCCTGGGCCAAATTTTACTTCTGGTTACCATCAACTTTCCTTCTAAAAGTTTTTGCATATGGCTCTGATTTCATATCTTGTGCCAGTAATCAACCGTCAGAAAATACCACCTTTAAGATAATGACTGTTTTATGGTCACTTAAATAGATGTGTTCTAATAGGACTTAAGTTCCAGAATTCATTCATCTAGTTTCTAAAATGATTAAATGATTATTTGTAGCAGCACATCTTTGTGATTAAAATTGCTGTTTTTCATAAAATATTAAAAGCCTTTGTATTGCGCTTATTTAAATTTCAAAATGAAGTATTGCCATGTTTTAATTTCTCACACAGGTGCTTGAGTGGTTCAGCAATCAGATTCGTCATCAAAACACACTGGACACAATCTTACATTGAGCGTTGGGTTTATAGGGTTTGGAGTGACACCCCTCCTCCACACACTTAATACTTTGTGCTATGTGTGTCAGAGGAAGTGCATGCCAGCATTAACTATGTAACCAGAAATGAGGGCTAGTTTTTTTTAAATTATTATTTTTATGTATTTTAATGTTGGGATCCCAGATAATATATTAAGCCTATATTACTGCTGATTCACACAAATGTGACGAGATTTGCACACTGGATCAGACATTATGGTAAGTGGTATAGAGTGGTCATTAAAGTATATAATTATATGAATCCTCAACTCTAATATAGACCCATGTGATTGATACTCATGCTACGACTCCACATGGCAATATATTTGGTTGCTAGAACCTAGAGTTGAGTAGTATATTTGGGATAGAGGAGTTTATCAGAAGGACACAGTTGAAAGTTGCCATTGATATGGTTTTCAGTCCGCCTGAGAAGGTAGAAGCTTGACTGATAAATTTTATCAATTAAGGTACTGCAAGTGTGGACTTGAACTCCATGTTGGACGGGGTAAAGCTGTTGAAAGCAATTAGTTTTTTTTTTTTTTTTCAAAAATATTTTATTAGGAGAAAGTGAAAGTAAGCACAATACAACATCACATTTATATACAGAATACCTTCATAACTTTCCCCATTTTTCCACCACACATCAACCAAGTTTTATAATAGAACACACAAAAACAAAAGTGTACCCCAATCCCCCCCCCCCCCCATCCCATGTCCCATCCCAGCTCACCACAACCAACACACACATTGCCAACAGCAATAGCTACAGAAAAGCCACAACACTTGTATGGAAGCACACATTTAATCAGGTAATATTTTTAAGTTGGATATATATTTTAGTTGGATGATATAAAGGGCTGCCACTTCTGGAAAAATTTATCTGTGCACCCTCTTTGTGTGTACCTTATTTTCTCTAATTTTAAAAAAAGCATGACATCCCTCAGCCAGCAAGAAATAGAAGGGGGCTTGGTAGATTTCCAAAGCAACAATAAGCAGCGTCTTGCTAATAAGGATGTAAAAGCTATAATGCCGCTTTGCATAGTGCCAAGTGCGAAAGAGCAGTCTGAAACCCCAAATATAGCAATTAGTGCACAAGGTTGAACCTGAACTCCAAGAACAGTGGATATTATAGTAAAATAACCTGTCCAAAAACCTTTTAGTGCAGGACAAAGAAAAAACATGTGGCTAAGGTCACAGGGGGAACCATGGCATTTATCACACACATCTTTCACTTCTGGATACAATTTAGAAAGCCTAGATTTAGAGAAGTGTACCCTGTATAAAACCTTAAACTGAATTAATCCAAGTCGTGCACAAGAGGTAGTAGAGCGTATACCAT
Organism: Corydoras sp. C115; assembly: GCA_019802505.1. Lineage (NCBI taxonomy): Eukaryota > Metazoa > Chordata > Actinopteri > Siluriformes > Callichthyidae > Corydoras > Corydoras sp. C115. The sequence continues at coordinate 32,236 of JAFMOC010000735.1, read as the reverse complement.
CCATGGCCTGTTCCCAAATGCCTTCTTCCATCTGGATTCCTAGCTCCTCCTCGCATTTACCCTTCAATTTTACATCAGAGTAATCACTAATAGACATAATGAGATTATACAATTTTGAGATGACTCCTCTATGATGAGGAACCATTGAAAGCATGGTTTCCCAACACTGTACTGAAGGTAATGTAGGAAAACCAGGAAAACTTTTAGCCACAAAATTGCGAACTTGAAAATAGCGGAATAGATGAGTGCCAGGAAGGCCATGTCGGGAAGACAAATTAGCAAAACTGTCAAAGACACCATCTACATAGAAGTGTTTACATTGTGTAATACCTTTATCAGCCCATAGTGAAAAAGCAGAATCTAAAATTGATGGAGGAAACAAATGATTATTATTTAAAGGACTCAGAGAGGAAGCCAATTTAAATTTAAAATGTCGTCTGTCATGACGTCCCGAACCCAGAGATCAGACCAAAACTGAAATATGCTGATACGGTGCTTTATTCAGCAATTTCGTTTCAAAATAAAAAAGACAAAACGAAATCCAACAGCGTGGAACGAAAAACCAAACTCCCGCGAGACGCCGGGCGAAAAACCAAAGAGAAGGCCTCAAGCTTCGTGGGACAGCAGAGTCCTGGGCCGGGAGGTGCAGCAGGTGCGTTTCTGACGCAGACGAGGAAGCGCACGCCGGACGGGACCTCCGGTACACGGATTAAGGCTGGAAGATAGCAAATGATCACAGGATTATGAGAAACGACCGTGCTAACAGCGACGATCCAACGCGCCGAGTCCTGTACCTGCGCACCTTAAATAGAGGTGACAATTAGAACGCCGGCGACATCCCACGCCCCTCTTCCGGTGAGAGGCGTGGTGAACGCGGGCTAGTAGACGCCGGAGTGTCATGTCTTACATTACCCCCCCCCCGACGACCCGTAGGGTGGACAAGCCGAGACGAAGGAAAAAAGCGACTGTACTTACCCCGGCGAGGCGGACGACCCCTTGGTCTCCGGGCAGGGCGGTCTGGGTGAGCTGCGTGGAAGTCTGCAATGAGCTGGGGGTCCAAGATGTCATCGGCCCCTATCCAACTGTGCTCCTCGGGGCCAAACCCCTCCCAGTCCACCAAATACTGTAATTTGCTCCCCACCCGTCTGGAGTTGAGTAATTTGTCCACTCTGTAGACCTCGGGCACCCCTCGGGCAGAACTGGTACCAACGGCCTCCGCCCACCCGTTGTCCAGCGGCCCCGACACAAACGGCTTAAGGAGGGAGGTATGGAAGACAGGATGGACTCTCCAAGCCGGGGGAAGCTCTAAACAATACGTGACCTCATTAAGACGCTCGAGTACACGGTACGGGCCAACATACTTGGGCAGCAGCCTACGTGAACCCGTGCGGCAGCGCAAATCCCTAGAACTAAGCCACACTCTATCTCCTGAAACGTAAGTGGGGGCCTGTAATCGACGTCGGTCCGCGAACCTCTTGACCCGGCGCGTGGCGTCCTCAATGCGCTGATGGACCTGTACCCACACCTCCTCGCTCCGCCGAAACCAATCATCAACCGCCGGAGCTGAAGATGGCTCAGGGTCCCAAGGGGCGAAGGGAGGTTGGTACCCAAAACACGCACTGGAAACGGTGTGTGATGCCCGTCGCCGAATGCCGTAGAGAGTTCTGTGCGATCTCAGCCCAGGGTAGGTACCGCGGCCAATCCGACGGATTATTGTGGCAGAACATGCGCAGGAATTTGTTAATTCCTGATGTGACCGTCGCACAACCCGTTGGTCTCAGGGTGTGAACCTGACGAGAGGCTTACCGACGTGCCCAACTTTTCGAAAAATGATCGCCACACTGCGGAGGTAAACTGTGGTCCGCGGTCAGACAGAATGTTCTCCGGGATGCCAAAAAACAGTGAATATATACTGAAACAGTAGTTCGGCCGTATAGAAGGCTGACGGAAGTCCTTTGAGTGGTATAAATTTCACCGCCCGGGAAAAAACGATCACTCAGGGTTAAAATAGTGTTCAACCCCTCCGCTGAGGGAGGTCCGTTACAAAGTCCACTGCCACGTGGGACCACGGCCGACTAGGAATGGGCAACGGAACCAGCTTGCCCACAGGGAGAGATTTAGGTGTCTTGCACGCCGCGCATACCGAACATGACACGACGAAAGCGTGCGTGTCCTTGTGAAGGGTCTCCCACCAATACTTCCTGCGCAGGATTTGTACGGTACGTGCGACCCCAGGATGTCCGGTGCACAATGCAGTATGAGCCCATGTAATGAGTCGATTGCGGAGTGGGGGGGGCACATACAACAACCCCTTGGGGCATTGGGTGGGACGACGCGTGTGGCGTGCCGCTCTGCGAATGTCCCTGTCCACATTCCAGCGTACCACGTTCACAAAACAAGCGGGGGGTAAGTTGGGGTGGAGGCGATCGGGGTCCGGTGTATCCTCCTCATAAATTCGCGATAGCGCGTCCACAGCTACATTAGAGCTCCCTAATCTGTACGAAATCGTGAAATTAAAGCTGTTAAAGAACAGCGACCAGCGAGCCTGACGTGCGTTTAGCCTGCGCGCCCCCTTTAACAACTGGAGGTTCTTATGATCTGTGATCACGGAGAACGGTGTGGTGGTGCCAATTAGCCAATGCCTCCATTCCTCTAGCGCTAATTTCACCGCTAATAGCTCCCGGTCACCGATGGTATAATTGCGCTCTGCCGCCGAAAGTTTTCTTGAAAAGAAAGCCACCGGGCGCAAGCGGGACCGGCTCCCCATGGGTTGGGACAGTACTGCCCCGACCCCGTGTGAAGACGCGTCTACCTCCACCACAAAAACGGCTTCTCCGGATCAGGGACGCCAACGCCGGTGCGGAAGAGAATTTGCTTTTGAGCGTAGCGAAAGCTCGATCTGCCTCGGGTGTCCAAATTAACCTCTTTGGGCCGCCCTTAAGCAGAGACGTGATGGGCAGTGCAATTAGAAACTAAAAGAACGAATGAATTTGCGATAAAAAATTCGCGAAAAACCTAAAAACCGTTGTACCTCCCGCACGGTGGTGGGGGGCCGGCCACTCTAAAACAGCCCGGACCTTCCCCATGTCCATGGTCATGCTCCCTGCTGCTAGCTCAAACCCTAAAAAGGAGATGCTGTCCCGAAAGAAACTCGCATTTCTCCGCTTTCAGAAACAGCTGGTGCTCAAGCAGACGGCTCATTACAGTGCGTACGTGGGCGACGGTGGGTGTCCTGATCGACCGAATAAATAAGGATGTCGTCGATATAGACGATCACGAACTCCTCCAAAAAATCCCGAAGGACGTCATTCACGAATGCCTGAAAACACGGCGGGAGCGTTGGAGAGTCCGAAGGGCATTACCAAATACTCGTAGTGACCCTGCGGTCGTCACAAACGCAGTCTTCCACTCATCCCCCTCCCTAATCCGCACCAGGTTGTACGCATTCCGAAGATCAAGCTTAGTGGGGGGAAGATGGTGGCTTGACCTATGCGCTCAAGTGCCGAGGTACTAGGGGCAACGGGTAGGCAAAGCGGCGCGTAACCTCATTCAACCCCCCTATAGTCAATGCAGGGGCGCAACCCTCCATCCTTCTTTGGCACAAAGAAGAATCCCGAGGCCACAGGTGATTTAGAGGGCCGAATGAAACCCCAGTTCCAGGGCTTCAGCAATATACTCACGCATAGCCTTTACTCTCAGACACAGCGAGCGGGTAAGGGCTGACACGGGGAAGCTTAGCGTCGGGAATTAGCTCGATGGCACAATCGTACGCTCGGTGCGGGGGCAACTGTCTGGCCTGTGTATAAGAAAAGACCTCCGCAAGATCCCGGAATTCAGCGGGGAACCCCAGCGGGTAGAGAGCCTCCCCCTTGTGGTAGGACGGGGGTAACAGCCAGCGCACGTACCTTTATGACCGGACGTTTCAAACAATGTGGAGTGGCAAAAAACTTAGACCCACCGCAGAATCCCCCGCTCAGACCAGGAGATCACAGGGTCCGTGCCGCTGTAGCCAGGGTAAGCCCGAGCCGGAGGATGATGGGAGAGCTAGGAGAAACAATGATGAAAAAACTGGATTAGTTCCTTTGTGTAACGCACTAATTTTGTACCCAAATATGTTCCGTCAGGTGCGTTACCACCCCCTGATTAACAGGCTGCACCATCTACCCCGCAGATGGGTAATGCCTTAGGCAGAACTCGGCACTGTACTCCCCACCGCAACGCCAGGGCCTGGTCCAAAAAGTTTCCTTCTGCCTCCAGAGTCGATGAGCGCCGTGGAAACGTGTGTGTTGTGTTGTCTCTGGTGGAAACCACCACGGGCAAACGCCAAGGTCTAGGATGTACACTACAGGTGTGGCGCTTTACCGAAAGGCGGAGTCTTAGGGTACGAAGCGGCTCTCTGACTGAGCCCGCAACCGGGACGATCCCCCTTCCGGGGCTTGGCTTCACAGGAATGCCAACAGATGATCGGCGCGACACCACAATATAAGCAGAGACCCAACCGGGGACGGGCGGCCCGTGCTCGTTCTGCGGGGTGAGACGGTGAGATCCGAAGAGCGTCCACCTGCATAGATGACTCCTTGAGCGTGTGATGATGCTGATCATTCGGGCGCCAGCCGCACGAACGGAGCGAAGTTTTGGTCCAAGGCTGATGGCAGTTGTGATGAGGGCCTCCAGGGACATCTTCGCGTCACGACAAGCCAGGTCCTTGCGGATCTCTGTCCGCAGTCCCGCGCGAAATGTTGTGATCAGCACCGGCTCGTTCCACCCACTCCTGGCCGCCAGTGTCCGGAACTCCAACACATAGTCCGTTACAGGACGATCCCCTGCTGCAGTTCATGCAGCACCTCGCCGCATGGGCGTCCGCGGTGGGAGTGATCAAACGTGTTTTTAAAAAGCTCGATGAACAGAGCATAATCCTGCGTCTCGACCACCTTTGAATCCCACAGCGCGGCGGCCCACTCACCCGCTCTGCCCACTAACCGAGACATAACGAAGGTGATCTTTTGCGTGTCCGACATCGGAGGTCGATTCGCCAGATACAGCTCACAGTGGAACAGGAAGGTGCGGCATGTCTCTGCGGACCCCTCGTAACGCTCTGGCTCAGTGAGTTGAACGAAGGGTGGAGCACCTGATCCGGGGCTCGGCGGTGGTACGGGGGCAGGCACGCTCGCAGGAGCCTGAAGCTGGAGTGCCTGCATGGCGCGTTCCTGTGAATCCTGTCGTGACACGACGTTGTGCATCAAAGACGACATGCCCAGGAATTCTTGATGTAGTTCCCCCAGTCTCTGTCCCAATTCAAGCAGAAGTGCCTCGGGGGTGGCTTGTGTGGCGTTGGATTCTGTCATGACGTCCCGAACCCAGAGATCAGACCAAAACTGAAATATGCTGATACGGTGCTTTATTCAGCAATTTCGTTTCAAAATAAAAAAGACAAAACGAAATCCAACAGCGTGGAACGAAAAACCAAACTCCCGCGAGACGCCGGGCGAAAAACCAAAGAGAAGGCCTCAAGCTTCGTGGGACAGCAGAGTCCTGGGCCGGGAGGTGCAGCAGGTGCGTTTCTGACGCAGACGAGGAAGCGCACGCCGGACGGGACCTCCGGTACACGGATTAAGGCTGGAAGATAGCAAATGATCACAGGATTATGAGAAACGACCGTGCTAACAGCGACGATCCAACGCGCCAAGTCCTGTACCTGCGCACCTTAAATAGAGGTGACAATTAGAACGCCGGCGACATCCCACGCCCCTCTTCCGGTGAGAGGCGTGGTGAACGCGGGCTAGTAGACGCCGGAGTGTCATGTCTTACAGTCTGAATTGATACCAAATTTTAAGTGTGTTAAGAACCACCTGATTATCTGTATACAGAGAAGGTTTTGTGGGCAAAGAGGAATAAAGTAGAGCAGATAGAGAAGAACCTTTACACGATGAACTTTCTATTTTACACCAAATGGATCCAGGAGACATTAGCCAGTAACAAAGCTTATGAATATGAGCAGACCAATAGTAAACTTGAAAATTGGGTAATGCAAGTCCTCCATTACTTCTCTACTTCTCTGCAGCATAATTTTACGGAGCCTAGGTGGTTTCCCTCCCCAAATAAAGGAACAAATAATCTGATCTAATGAATCAAAGTAATGTTTTGGTAAAAAGAGAGGAATTGACTGAAATAAAAACAGAAATTTTGGCAAAATATTCATTTTAACAACATTAATCCTACCAATTAATGACAGGGGAAGGTTACCCCATCTTTGAATATCGGACGTAACCTTCGGAATAAGAGGAGTAAAATTAGCAGCTGCAAGACCAGATAATGAACGAGTCACATTAATACCTAGATATTTAAACCCAGAATGACTTAATTTAAAAGGCAAATCAAACTGTTGAAGATGACAGGCTGCAACATTAATAGGAAAACACTCACTTTTTGCTAAATTTAATTATAACCTGAGAAAGTGCCGAAATTCTCCAGAATACTTAAAACAGCAGGGACAGAAAATGTAGGATTAGTTAGATACAGTAACAAATCATCCGCATATAGCGACAATTTATGTTCAGTATCGTTACGGACGATTCCTTTGAATAAGGAGGAAGATTTCAGTGCGATAGATTGTGGCTCAATAGCGATGGCAAAAAGAAGAGGTGACAGTGGGCAACCTTGGTGAGTTCCACGACCCAGATTAAAATAATCCAAATTAACATCATTAGTGTGGACACTGGCTTTAGGGGATGAATAAAGAAGGCGGATCCAAGAAATAAACTTATCACCAAAGCCAAATCTCCTCAAAACAGCAAACAAGTACTCCCATTCGACCCTGTCAAATGCCTTTTCAGCATCCAAAGAAATTACAATTTCAGGAAGTACAGTTGATTGCCTTGAGTAAATTATATTAAAAAGTGTACGAATATTAAAAAAACAATTGACGCCCCTTTATGAAACCATTTTGATCCTCAGATATAATGCGAGGAAGCACATTCTCCAAACGGGATGCAAGTATTTTAGCCAACACCTTTACATCAGCATTAAGCAGAGATAGTGGTCTATATGAACCACAGGAGGTTGGATCTTTGTCCTGTTTGAGGAGAAGTGCAATGGTGGCCTGTGTCAGAGTTGGTGGTAATGAACCACCTTCTAAGGATTCGTTGAACACAGATAAAAGTAATGGAGCCAAAGCACCAGCGAATGTCTTAAAAAACTCAATTGGAAAGCCGTCGGGGCCAGGGGCTTTGTTAGATTGCATCGCTTTAATTGCATTCAATACTTCCTCAAGAGAAAGCGGAGAATCCAATTGTTTAGCGATATCAACATCAACCACTGGGATTGAAAGACCATCAAGAAAGTTGTCCATTTTAGTGCTATCCATAGGAAATTTCTGATTTATATAATGAGGAATAATAAGATTTAAAAGTAGCATTAATCTCCGAGGGGTCTGTAGTATTGACGTTATAAGCGTTTCTGATACTGGGTATCAAACGTGAAGCGGCCTGGCGCTTCAGCTGATGCGCCAGTAAACGACTTGCCTTGTCACCATGTTCATAATATGTGCTACGACTGCACAATAATAAGCGTTCTGCCTCTTTAGTGGTAATACGATCAAACTCTGCCTGAGAGTCAATACGCTGTTTAAGTAATTCTGGAGAAGGATTCAACGCATACAAGTAATCAAGATTCCTGATAACAGATGTAAGTTTGTTCATTCTAGCATTATTGTTTTTGTTAGTAAAAGCAGAGTAAGATATGATTTTACCTCTTAGGTAGCATTTAAGTGTCTCCCAAAGCAGCGAGTATGAATAAGATTCAGTTTGATTGAAAGCCAAGAAGTCATTAACAGTATTTGAAATAAAATTGCAAAATTCCCTTTCTGCTAACAGAAGAGAGTTAAATCTCCAAAGTGGTGGGTTACATTTGGCAGTAGAAATTTGAATATCCAATAATAATGGTGAATGATCTGAAATTACAATACCTAAATAGTCAGTAGAGTTCACACAAGAATTGAGTGCACTGTCAATTAAAAAATAGTCAATTCTAGAAAATGAATGGTGCACCGGGGAAAAGAAAGAAAACTTTTTAGTAGAGGGGTTACGAAATCTCCATGGATCCACAAGTCCATTTTGTTCCATAAAATCTATGAATGACCTAGACATAGCAGATTGAGTTAGATTAAGAGGATTAGAACGATCTAAGGTAGGATTGAAAACACAATTTAGATCCCCTCCGAGAATTAACAGATGTGTATTTAAACGGGGGATATTACTTAATAACTCACATCATCAAAATTTGGAGCATAGACATTTACCAGCAAAACCTTCGTCTGCATGACAGTACCAGCAACTATGAGGTATCGGCCATCCCTATCTGTAATAATATTAGTGGCAGAAAACTGACATTTTTTACTAATTAATATGGCAACGCCCCTAGACTTCGAATTAAAATTTGAGTGGAAGACCTGACTCACCCAAGGACAATATAACCTGTGTTGATCTTTAGTGCGAAGGTGAGTCTCCTGTAAAAAAACTACATCAGAAGTTAGTCTTTTTAAATGTGCAAAGACCCTGGACCGTTTAACAGGGTTACCCATACCTCTAACATTCCAACTAATAAATCTGAGATGTGTGCCTGACCCAGCTATGCTGGGACCACTATTGGCATCAACCATTTAAATAAATGAGAAATGAAAAACTCAGATGGTCGCGGTGAGCAGAGACGGGACGCCCTCCCCCCAAAGTACCCCCAAACATTAACACACCCAAAGTCTCCATAAACCCAAAAGAAGAAAAAACAAAAACAAAGGAGACAGCAGTGCTTCCTATAGTAACAAAACGCTGCTCACACTAGTGTGAAGCAACACGGGGACTACGCAGAAGAAAAAGTGGAAGAGAGAGATAAAAGGAGAGAAAGAGAGAAAAGGACATTCCAAACGATTTTACCACAATACAATATTATGCACTAAAAGCGAGTTAATAATGTATTACATTTAAAATAAAACCTTTTTTTTTTTTAAACCAAGAGATGAACACTTTAACAAGAAAAAATATGTTATACAAAAAGAAACAACAGTATAAAAAATCCAATCAATTAAAAAACTAATATTTGTATAAACACAATAACAGTTAACGTCAGCGTTAAAAAAAACAGTATAACCTTAACCTCGGAAAAGGTTGGAGTTCACCTAGTGGTCAAAGTTTTAATATATTTGTTGGCTTCTTCCGCTGAAACGAAATCTTTTTCAGTACCGTTATGCGAAATTCGGAGCCGCGCTGGATAAATGAGTCCAAACCGAACACCGCCAATGTCCCGAAGTTTCCGTCTGACATCATTAAAAGCAGCTCGAGCCCGAGCCACCTTAGCAGTGTAATCAGGAAAGACCGAAATGGTTAAATCTCCAACTTTAATTTGCCGGAGCTCTCTGGCGCGGCGCAAAATGTCCACACAATCACTGTGATAGTGGAACCTACACACAATGGCCCGTGGACGATCACCTGGCTTGGGTTTGGGTTGGAGGGTTCTATGAGATCGGTCCAATAGCGGCTCCTTTTCCAAAGCGAACGCATCCTTCAGCATGATGGCTACAGGTGGTGGTACAGGTGTCAGGGCCCTCTGGAACCCCCACTATCCGGACGTTATTGCGGCGCGACCTGGACTCCAAATCCTCACATTTATTTTCTAATTTATTTACCTGCGCGGTGAGAGACTTTATAGACTCCTTCATCTTTGAGATGTCATCGGAGCACACGACGAGCGCGTGCTCCATCTCTCCGACTGTGTTTTTAATGTCAGACACAGTGGCGTCAATAGCAGCTTTATCAGAAGCTAACTGTGTCTTCACCGCGTTCAGGTCCGACTTTATAGAGGACAGGACATCTCCGAGTGTTTCCTGGAGCTCTTTTTTAAAAATCTCCGCGATGTCTTTCCTCAGTGAATCCAGCAGATCTAATTTGAGAGTAGCGATGTCAGGGCTGGTGTGTGCTGAGGAAACTACAGCAGAAACCGCTGGCTCACTGGAAGTCGCGGTCGGAGATTGTGCAGTAGGCCGTAATCGAGTCTGAACAGTACTGCGAGTTTTAATATCTTTTGCAGCCATGTCAGATACTGAAAGTTAATTTTTCCAACAAAAATAACAAAATAAACTTACGGGGGTAAAATAAAGCAGAAAAATCGAACTCGAATGTGCAATTAAATCATAAATAACTACGAGATCGGCAGGAGCAACCAAGACTGCGTCTTACTCCATAGATGCTCGATAGCGCCCCCCCGAAAGCAATTAGTTAACATATTACAGTAACTTGGTCAAATAATACATGTACACTGGACAGTAGGGGAAAATGGTCAATAGCATTCAATTACTATACAGATTTGGCAAAGGCTTTACCAGCCATGAAGCCATAAAGAGGGCATAATGACTAAATTTCCACCATTAACTGAAGGGAGTCAAGTGTCGGTGTTGAAAGTTGAATAGTACACAGCAGGTAGGATGCTGTGTTTGGGTGAAGTAGGGGTAATAGCTAGATTAGAAGGTAAAAGGAGGTGAATATTGATTGAAATAGTGGAAGAGGTTTGAAAGGAAGGACAGAAAACACCATTTTTAAGCATAAAAGAGGATATATGGGATATTCTTAAGGCTATACCCCATAACTTATAGTTTAACATCCTTGCCAGCTCTTAAGAGAGCTGATATGAGTTGATATAGACATGGTGAAACGTTTAGAAAGTGTGGTGACTTATGGCTGGAAGCAACAGAAATGTAATGGAGATAGCAAGTAGGGAATGTCACGGTAGTCTACCTCGGGCAGAAGCGGTTGCACATAGGAAGCGCAGACCGCCACGTAAACACGCGCTGAAGGGAGCCAGGCACACAGGTAGCCGAAAACAGGTTTATTAAAGGTGCAGTACACCACAAAACAAGAGGTACAACAGAGACTACGTGACATAAAACAGACGACCAGCACCAATGACAAAAAACAATGGACATAAATACAAAAAGACACCCGACCACGTGCACAAGACAAACCAATGATAACGCAGAGTTAATTAACGAAACTAATGAATCACAGAACGTTAATTAACTAAAACGAACGGGACGCAACACGAAACAGGTGAAGGGTGCCCTAGGCACCTGTTACATTACCCGCAACGGGGGGACGCGACCAAGAGAAAAAAAAAAAAAAAACAGTCCCTGGGGGGGGGGGGGGGGGGGGGGTCCTCCGCCCTCCTCGAGCGGGGCTTGGAAAGCGCCCTCGGGTGGACGCCCTCTGCGGGTGAGGCGTACCGAACGCCCTCTGGCTGCAAAGTCAGGTGGACGCCCACGGCGGATCAGAAGTGGGCCACGCCCTCGGGCTGCGTGGTCCGGTGGACGCCCACGTCGGGCGCGGGGTTGGCCACGTACTCTGGCTGCGTGGCGAGGCGGGCGCCCCCGTCGGACGAGGAGTGGGCCACGCCCTCTGGCAGCGTGGTCCGGTGGACCCCCACATCGGGCGAGGAGATGGCCACGCACTCTGGCTGCGTGGCGAGGTGGGCGCCCCCTGGCTGCGTGGTCTGGTGGGCGCCCACGTCGGACGAGGAGTGGGCCACGCCCTCTGGCTGAGTGGTCCGGCGGACGCCCCCTGGCTGTGTGGCAAGGCGGACGCCCCCTGGCGGTGTGGCGAGCGGCGTGCGGTCCCTGCTGCTCGGGCTGGGCGGCGTGCGGCCCCTGGACCTCGGGCTGGGCGGCGTGCGGCCCCTGGACCTCGGGCTGGGCGGCGTGCGGCCCCTGGACCTCGGGCTGGGCGGCGTGCGGCCCCTGGACCTCGGGCTGGGCGGCGTGCGGCCCCTGGACCTCGGGCTGGGCGGCATGCGGCCCCTGGACCTCGGGCTGGGCGGCGTGCGGCCCCTGGACCTCGGGCTGGGCGGCGTGCGGCCCCTGGACCTCGGGCTGGGCGGCCTGCGGCCCCTGCTGCTCGGGCTGGGCGGCGTGACGCCCCCTGGGCTTCGGGATGGGCGGCGTGACGCCCCTGGGCTTCGGGATGGGCGGCGTGACGCCCCTGGGCTTCGAGATGGGCGGCGTGACGCCCCTGGACTTCGGGATGGGCGGCGTGACGCCCCTGGGTTTCGGGATAGGCGGCGTGACGCCCCTGGGCTTCGGTGAGAAAATGTTTGGTGAATCGCTGTTGCATCAGTTCACTAAATACATTTTCCTTTTGAAATGTCACACTTTTCATTACAGATATTTTATGTGGACAGGTGCCAAATATAAAGAGACAGTATTGTATACATATACTGCACAATTATTTTTCGAACAAAGCCGTTGTAATTGTTGCATTTTTTGTAGATGTTGTATGGTAAGCTGTCCCTGGAGGAGTTTATTAAGAGTGCAAAAAGTGACCATCCATTGTGCGACTGTGGCAGTGTGACCCAAGCAGTGCTGGACAGTTCTGATAGATGTGTCCACCATGTTATCCTCCAGTGTTTTATTTATTTATTTGGGTTTGTTTAATGTATATATTAGAGGGCATCCGAACAATTTATTTAGGTAAAATAATTCATAATGAAAATATATGGGAAAAATGTTGAGCATATAGCCACATGCATTAAGAATTTTATTTTTATTTTATACAGTGTTTGTATGGTTTGATTTTGGTTTTGTTAGTTTTAGTTTTAAGTTCTCGCGGTTTTACTTTTCCTTAAGTGTAAACTAGGTTGGTTATTGGTGCACTCTTTCACTCAGCTTTAAATCTCTATACAGTGATAATCTTTTAAACATCAACATACTGGTTTTGCATTTTGGGCAGCTCATTAAATTAAACCACCATATTTAGCTTGTATGGAAGCATTCATAACCGTTTTGTCTGAGGTTAACTTATCATTCCTTGTTTGGCCTTAAACATGCTTGTTTGAATGATTTATTTTGGCTTCAAAACAGAGCACATTATTCTCGAGCTATTGGAGTTCCTCTTTCCAACAGACATGAAATTCAGTCCTGATCCCATGTCCTAAACCTGTTCTCTAGATAATCGATGTGTTTCAGATTAAATGTGGCTGGATGTAGGGGTGAAACTAGATTCTCTAGGAAGTGGAGTTCCAGGAACAGAGTAAGTGGTTATCAGGATGGATCAGCTGTGAGGATGCTGATCCTCGGGGCAACAGAGACCAGTCCCTGGAGGAAGAAGAGGATGCTTCTCTGGATGTGTCAACAGACCTATTCTGGGTGGTATAGAGGTTATTGCTAACTCTGCTTTTAAAAAAGTGATGACGAGGGTGCTGCTGCTGCTGATGACGGAGAGCCGCTGACAACAAGGGAGCTGCCATTGATGACAACGATGATGACAACAGGAGGACGACAACGATAAGAGGAACTGATAGAAGGAACTTCAAGAACCGATGAGAACTAAAAGACTAAAGCAGATACTGACCAGGAGAACAGAACCTTGAAGAATCTTCTGGGAAAGTTTCTGCAACATTGCTGCAAGGGGGGTGGTATTAAAGTTTCTGCAACAGTGGTGCAAAGGGGGGTGTTATTTTGGGTTTGTGAGTGTAGGGACGGAGGCTGTCTCGTTAGGCGCGGTCTCTATTAGTATAATTGATAGATGTTTGTTTTTAGAATTGTGTTATATGGCCATGTAATATGTTGGGCACCATCAAGAGGGGCTTTAGTTAGAGGGGGGTAGTTTTAATTAGCGCTCTGCCTCCTCAGCATTCAGTTATGTGAACTTGTAAAAGTCGTATTGGAATTTAGTTGCGTTTAGATTTGGGTTAATTGAGTTACCAGAACATGCAAATTTTAGAAATGGTAACATGTAAAGTTTGGCTTCAAATTTATGGCTGTAGAATTTTTTATTTAAAATTTATGTATGAGAGCATGTAGGTGCTCCCATATGGGGGAATTATCAGGAATTTTAAATTGCGTGCACATAATAAGAGTCTCAAAATGGCTGAAAGTTTGCATTCAAACACAGGACTCTTATGGGTTCCGGCTGCCATTAGGAAGTGGGGTGGGGCATGCTAGATTTGAACCAAAATGCTGGTCTTGGATTGGCTGATTAAACCCTAGGGCGGTAATTTGTGATTGGCTTAAGCAGTTAACGGGCGGGAACTAGACGTAACGGATATATACCCAGGTAAACACTGCGGGGGGGCGCACTTTCACTCAGACCCGGAGGCAGACAGCATCGGAACGCTGAGGATGGTAGACCCTGCGACCATTTTTGCATAGGCTCGTTCTTTCTGCCTTTTTCAAAATCAAAAGATCCTAACAGTCGTTGCTAGATAACCAAAAGTAAATGACCCAATGTAGTAAGAAATAAGATGTTTCAGTAATAGTTTTTTACTCCAATATAATCTATTTTGTAGTTATTTTGGAGGGGAAACTGATACTCTCATGAATTTCATATGGACTATTATTCATATTTAGCATAATAAGTAAGAAGCAGCGTGTGTGTGGGTGTGGGTGCATGCGTGTGTATGTGTCTCACAAGTACATACTTCCTTTACCAGAAAAAAAAAACATTTCAAGATTTTTATGTATTATTTGTTATTACTTTTTTTGTTCTGCAGTCATGTAAAGTGATACAAACACATATTATTTGAAAGAACCAAAGGAAATATATTAAATATTAAGCAACCATTGTGTGACTTATTTACCTCTCTGGACATAAGAATACACATGTTTACATGTTACAAGTTGGTTTACAATCTTGCCTGTCTTGTGCTTGGCTGGAGTGTCGAACACCAGCTCGCCATACTGCACATCATCCTGCCTCTGCTTCTTGTTCCTCTGCGTTGCCCCAACATTAGCATACTCCAGGTTTTCCCCCTTTGCTCGTGCTAAACCATAACCAATACAAAACTAATATTAAAGCTCATCATTGCTAAAGGTTAATATAATCCATCCATCCATCCATCCATTATCTTCCGCTTGTCCGGGGTTCGGGTCGAGAGGGCAGCAACCGAAGTAGGGAGACCCAGACCTCCCTCGCCCCAGCCACCTCCACCAGTTCCCAGACAAGCTGAGAGATATAATCCCTCCAGTGTGTCCTGGGTCTTCCCCGGGGTCTCCTTCCAGCTGGATTTGCCTAAAACACCTCCCTAGGAAGGTGCCAAGGAGGCATCCAGATTACCAGATGCCCGAACCACCTAAACTGGCTCCTTTCGATACGGGGAGTAGCGGCTCCACTCCGAGTCTCTCCCAGATGACCGAGCTTCTCACCCTATTCTCTAAGGGAGAGCCCAGTCACCCTGAGGAGAAAACCCATTTCGGCCGCTTGTATTTGCGATCTTGTTCTTTTGGTCATTACCCAAAGCTCATGACCATAGGTGAGGGTCGGAACATAGATTGACTGATAAATTGAGAGCCTTGCCTTGTGGCTCAGCTCCTTCTTTACCACAACAGACCAGTATAGGATCCGCATCACTGCTGACCCCGCGCTGATCCGTCTCACGCTCCATCTTACCATCACTCATGAACAAGACACCGAGATACTTAAACTCCTCCACTTGAGGCAAGATCTGTTCCCTGACCCAGAGAGGACTCTCAGATCACCACCTGGACACCCTGCATCCCCTGGCTGCGCCTAGAAATTCTGTCCATATAAATTATAAACAGAACCGGTGACAAAGTACAGCCCTGAAGGAGTCCAACCCTCACTGGTAACAAGTCCGACTTACTGCCGGCCATGCGAACCAAGCTCCTGCTTCGCAAATACAGGGACTGAATGGCCCACAGTAAGGAGCCATGTACCCCATACTCACGAAGCACCTCCCACAAAATACCCCGAGAGACACAGTCGAAAGCCTTCTCCAGATCAATAAAACACATGTAGACTGGTTGGGCAAACTCCCATGAACCCTCGAGGATCCTGAAGAGAGTGAAGAGCTGGTCCAGTGTTCCACGACCAGGACGAAAACCACACTGCTCCTCCTGGATCCGAGGTACAAATATCAGTTGGACTCTCTTCTCCAGTACCCCTGCATAGACTTTGCCGGGGAGGCTGAGGAGTGTAATTCCCCTGTAATTGGAACACACCCTCCGGTCCCCCTTTTTAAAAAGAGGCACCACCACCCCGTCTGCCAGTCCAGAGGCACTGCCCCCGATGACCATGCAATGTTGAAAAGGCGCATCAGCCAAGACTGCCCCACAACATCCAGAGCTTTGAGGAACTCCGGTCGGATCTCATCCACCCCTGAAACCCTGCCACCAAGGAGCTCTCTGACTACCTTAGCGACTTCAGCCACAGTGATGGACAAGCCTCCTCCCGGGTCCTCTGACTCTGCCTCCTCTCCGGAAGGCATATTGGTGGGATTGACAAAGTTCTTGAAGTATTCCTTCCACCACCTAATGACATCCCCAGTCGAAGTCAACAGTGCACCCCCTCCACTATATACTGTGTTGGTGGCACACTGTTTTCCCCTCCTGAGTCGCCTGATAGTTTGCCAGAATATTCTAGGAGCTGACCGAAAGTCACTTTCCAAGGTCTCACCGAACTCCTCCCACGCCCGGGTTTTTGCCTCCGCAACACACGAAGCCATAAATCATTTGGCCTGTCGGTACCAGTCAGCTGCTTCTGGAGTCACACAAGCCAACCATGCCTGATACGACTCCTTCAGCTTGACGGCATCCCTTACACGGGGTGACCACCCAGGCACCGCCACGACAGGCACCGACTACCTTGCGACCACAGCTCCTGTTCGCCGCCTCAACAATTGAGGAACAGAACATGACCCATTCAGACTCAATGTCCCCCGCCTCACCCGGAATGTGGTTGAAGCTCTGACGGAGGTGAGAGTTGAACATCCGTCTGACGGGTTCTTCTGCCAGACGTTCCCAGCAAACCCTCACGTTTAGGTCTGCTTGGTCTGACCGGCATCTTTCCCCGCCATCTGATCCAACTCACCACCAGGTGGTGATCAGTTGACAGCTCAGCTCCTCTCTTCACCCGAGTGTCCAAGACACATGGCCGCAAGTCCAATGACACAACTAAAAAGTCGATCATTGAACTGCGGCCTTGGGCATCCTGGCGCCATGTGCACTTATGGACACCTTTGTGCTCGAACATGGTGTTCGTGATGGACAAACCATTCGTGATGGACAAACCAGGTCTCACTATCATTGCACACATGAGCGTTGAAGTTCCCCAGTAGAACCACAGTCTCCAAGGGGAGCAGTTTCAGGCACCACCCCCCCCCCCACAGACTCCAAGAAGGCTGGGTACTCTAAACTGCTGTTTGGCGCATAAGCGCAGACAACAGTCAGTACCCGTTCCCCCACCCGAAGACGTAGGGAGCTACCCTCTCATCCACCGGGGAAAACCCCAACATGCACGCATCAAGCCAGGGGGCTACGAGAAAGCACACACCTGCCCGATGCCTCTCGCCATGGGCAACTCCAGAAAAGAACAGAGTCCAGCCCCTCTCAAGGAGATTGGACCCAGAACCCGAGCTGTGTGTTGAGGTGAGCCCGACTATATCTAGCCGGTATCTCTCAACTTCCCGCACCAGCTCAGGCTCCTTCCCTGCCAGTGAAGTGACGTTCCAAGTTCCGAAAGCCAATTTCAACAACTGAGGATCGCGACGCCCAGGCCCACGCCTCCGGCCACTGCCCGATCCACACTGCACCGAACCCCTATTACTACCCCCCCCCCCCCCCCCCACAGGTGGTGAACCCATTTGAGGGGGAACCCATGTAGCTCCTTCGGGCTGGGCTAAACATCACATACTGAATATCATGGATGCACTTTTCAATACTGTTTATTCAGTATGTAAATCATGAAGTTGCGACACAGTCATACAGTCACGCATCAAAATTGGTTAAAGAAAGTATATTTAATATTAAATAATATTTAAACTGAATAAGACCCTGTTATTATTTGTTTTAACAACCATCCTAAGTGATTAGATCATGCTCATGAAGATGCTATGACATCTAGACTCTGGTGATCTGGGACTTCACTGATTGGATCACAAGTAATCACTACCTGAAGTCTTTTAATAATTCATTAAAATCTGTAAGCACAGATTATATATATATATTACATTTATAACCTTGGTTTCATAATAGTTTCATCTTAGTTCAAGCCCTCATCCCATTAGCCCCATTACTTTAATGCATTGCTTACTGGTCTCCCAGCTTGCACTCTCAGGCCTCTACAACTGAGCCCAAAGCCCAATGTAATCCGACTTGTGTTCAACCAGCCCAAGCAAACTCATGTCACTCCACTACTTAAAAAACCTAATTTAGATCCTCTAATACTGTCCAACTATAGACCAATATCAAACCTTCCTTTTGTCTCTAAAATCCTAGAAAAAAGTGTTCAACCAGCTGAATCGCCATCTTCTAGCTAATAATGTTCATGAAGTTTTTCAGTCAGGTTTTAGGTCTCATCATAGCACTGAGACAGCCTTAATTAAAGTTGTTAATGACTTATTAATGTCCTCGGATAATAACCAAATCTCTTTTCTTGTATTATTAGATCTTAGTGCAGCCTTTGACACTATAGACCATAACATCTTAGTTGATAGATTAGAAAACATTGTGGGTGTTACAGGATCTGCACTCCAGTGGTTTAAATCCTACCTGACAGATCGATATCAATTCACCTGTGTTAACAACAAATATTCTGATCTTGCTAAAGTTAAATATGGCGTCCCACAAGGGTCAGTTCTGGGCCCACTCCTATTTGCATTATATATGCTTCCATTGGGATCAATTATTCATAAACATGGAATCAGTTTCCACTCATATGCAGATGATACACAGTTATATGTTTCAGCTAACCCTAATGATGGTTGTTCAGTCACTAAGCTCGAGGACTGCATCCAAGATATTAAAATATGGATGTCAAAAAACTTCCTACTGCTAAATTCTGATAAAACAGAGTTTCTGATAGTTGGACCCAAGGACAAAATTAACAAAGCTTCTAACACTATGTTAAACCTTGATAACTCTTTAATTAGACCCAGTTCATCTGTAACTAATCTCGGTGTCATTATTGATTCAGATCTCTCCTTTACAAAGCACATTAGCAATATTACTAGAATTGCATTTTTTCACCTTCGTAACATTTCGAAGCTACGAAATATCCTCTCCCTCCAAGATGCAGAAAAACTAATTCATGCTTTTATTACCTCAAGGTTAGATTATTGTAATTCACTTCTGACAGGATGTTCTAATAAATCATTACATAAATTACAAATTGTGCAGAATGCTGCAGCTAGAGTTTTAACTAAAACACGAAAGTTTGAACATATCAGTCCTGTGTTATCAAACCTGCTCTGGCTACCAGTTAAGTTTCGTATCGAGTACAAAATTTTATTAATAACATATAAAATTCTACATAATCAGGCTCCACAGTATCTGAGTGAGTTGATTCAATCATACAAGCCAACACGTGAGCTCCGATCTCAAGGTGCTGGTCTACTCTTAGCTCCTAGAATAAATAAAATTACTGCTGGTGGAAGAGCGTTCTCCCACAAGGCTCCTCAACTTTGGAATAGCCTTCCAGTTACTGTTCGTGATTCTGAATCACTATTAATCTTTAAAAATAAATTAAAAACACATTTATATAATCTTGTGTTTAACTAATCCCCTGTAGATAAAGATGTAGATCTCAGACTTGGCTGTGTTGGGGAGTAATCTCTGATCAGTGTATGCTGTTGTTTCACCTCTTCACCCACCTCATCATTAATGGGGGGGTGTGGCGCTGAAATGATGCTGTTCCGGGGCGCCATCTCAACTATGTAGAGTCTGCAGTATCTGCCTCTTTTAGTTATGCTGCTCTAGTCAGTGATGCCGGAGTCACATGCTGCACTGTGTCAATTAATTACTTATTAATTAAATGCCGTGCTTTATTATTAGCTTTAACTGCCTTCCTTGTCTGTTTCTTTTGAGGTGTGACTGGCTTCCTGGAGATCTTCATCCATGGCTCTGCTGACTAATACTGTATGGAACCTTACAAGGCGGTCCTGCAGGACGCCCCCTAATGGACTCACATATAGTTTTCCAGTTGTTAGTTTTTCCATTTGTTTAATATCTGTACATAGCTGTCCTACATTGTTGTTGCTGCCTGGCCGCTCAAGGAGGATGAGTCCCCCACTGAGTCTTGGTCCTCCCAAGGTTTCTTCCTTAAATAACAACATAAAAGGGAGTTTTTTCTTGCCACTGTCGCTTCGGCTTGCTCTTTGGGAGTTTAAAGGCTTTTCATTCTGTAAAGCTGCTTTGTGACAATGTACTGTTGTAAAAAGCGCTATATAAATAAATAACTTGAACTTGAACTTGAATAGAGAACAGAGAACCAACATGGGACTAACAAGAAAACAGATGTACTACAGTCTATAATTGTTTATCAAAGTCCATCTATATGATAAATAGAGAGAATATAGCAAGAAATGGGGCGTGTGCAAACATTTGTGAGTGTGTTCCCAGCGTGAGTGAGTGTGTGCCCAGCGATAGATTGGAACACAGGCCTGAGCGTATCTGCCCAGCGCCTGAAACGTTCTCCCCTGGATGGGCATGGGGAACCTCCCCCACGACCCTAATAGAGGATTAAGCGGAGAATAATGAATGTTCTGCTGAAATGTTTACCTGACTCATAGCCTCTTCCTAGCCCACACCACAGCATTTTAAATTAAATTCTTAAAGAAAATAAAAAAAACCCAATCAAACAGATACCGTAAGTAAAAATATTAGATATGATTTTTTTTATTTACAGAAGAAAACTATCCAATATTACACATCTGTTAGTGGCAAAAGCATGTAAACCTTCTGAATTGGTAGATAATATGAAGGTAAATTCAGTCATTGTATTTACTCAATAGGATGAAATTCCGATGTAATTGGATGCCGTCTTAATTGAAAAAAATCTTTCAAAGGCTGATCTTCACAACATATGTGTTCCTCAGTGCAGTAAAAGGGACTTCAGCTGTTGACCTGTTGACCTTTGTTGACAAAAACTCCACAGAACAAAAGGTAAAACAGATTCCATAATAACCCAAATACATTTTTAAGTAAATAGCACTGTACCATGGCTTCTATTCCTTTACCCATCAAAGTATGTAGCCAAACCACAATATGAATCTTTATTTTAGGGGAACTGCAAATCAAATGACAAAATTTTTAATCAGAAGTAAATAAACTAAAATGGAAGGGCAGTGTATTAAAACAATACGCTAATAAATAAGGTGTGTTCAGGTAAATTTCCTTGGCAACAGAAAACACAGGTGTGCCACTGACTGAAAGCTACCATGAGTCATGCAATAAGTATTTTTTCCATTGTTACGACTCAAGTCTTGCTGTGCAGTGCGTGGATGTCTCACGGCTGTCACTCTTGGTTACTTTAGTTCCAGCACCACAGCAAAAAAGCTCTTAAACACATGAGCAAATCTACAATAAAAATTTATGTAAGAAGTGGAGACCAGATTAAACAGAACTTTTTCAATGTTTTAGCATTTGTTTGATCAACAGGAAACCATGGCAACAGCCCTAACCTCCCTCAACACCAATGTAACTCCCTTAAATAGTAGAAAACATTAAATAATAAGTCTTCAAGTTATTTTACTCTTTAATTAAACTTATTGTTGAACTATCAGCAGGTTTCTAAAGTTATTTGCTACACCACATGGTCTAATTAAAAAGCCAAAATGTGTCAAATCAGCTTTGTAGTAAAGTCATTAACTACAGGTTTAAGAGACCCTAGAATTAAGGTTCTTGGTTTTAGATGTTCTGAAAATGCAAACAAAGCAGTGAATATTGTACTATACTATACTATACTATACTATACTATACTATGTCTCATACACCGTTACCTCCACCTTTGTGCAAGGAGGAACAGGAGGAGCACTGCCAGAGCACTGCAAAATGACCTCCAGCAGGCCATTAATGTGCATGTAACGGTTAGAAACCGACTTCATGAGGATGGTCTGAGGGCCTGACGTCCACAGATGGGGGTTGTGCCCACAGCCCAACACCGTGCAGGACGCATGCCCATTTGCCAGAGAACACCAGGATTGGCAAATTTGTACCGAGATGAGATCCTCAGACCCCTTGTGAGACCATATGCTGGTGCGGTTGGCCCTGGGTTCCTACTAATGCAGGACAATGCTAGACCTCGTGTGGCTGGAGTGTGTCAGCAGTTCCTGCAAGATGAAGGCATTGAAGTTCTGGACCGGGCCGCCCGTTCCCCAGACCTGAATCCTATTGAGCACATCTGAGACGTCATGTCTCGCTCCATCCACCAACGTTGCACCACAGACTGTCCAGGAGTTGGCAAATGCTTTAATCCAGGTCTGGGAGGAGATCCCTCAGGAGACCATCCGCCACCTCATCAGGAGCATGTCCAGGCTTTGTAGGGAGGTCATACAGGCACGTGGACGCCACACACAATACTGAGTTTCAGTTTGACTTTGTTTTAAGGACAGTACATCAAAGTTGGATCAGCCTGTAGTGTGTTTTTTCACTTTGTGTGTGACTCCAAATCCAGGCCTCCATTGGTTAATAAATTTGATTTTCATTGATTATTTTTGTGTGATTGTGTTGTCAACACATTCACCTTTGTACAGAACAAAATATTCAATAAGAATATTTCATTCATTCAGATCTAGTATGTGTTATTTCAGTGTTCCCTTTATTTTTTTGAGCAGTGTATTTTAAGTCTACTTAGTAATTCTAAGTAACTAAGTAATCCAATTTATTTATAGTGGAATAATATTCCTGAATGTTTTTATTCCTATTTATGTTAAGAACACATTTATTTTTATTGTTCAATAAATGTTTCTTCTGTTCGGCTCACCACCTAAAGTGTGTTTCGAGTTTTGGCCCCTGACCTATGGGATCTGTTTTACAGCAGCGTTGGTAAAACAAGTGTTAGTGCAAATGCCACTGTTAAGTTTCAAAACTACCGTGTGTATCCATAACTAGAGAAGACCATGTGGTCTAATGTGACAGACACAATTTTCATATTTTTCCAGTTAACAAAAATATATACATTTTTTTCACAGTGCCTGGCAAAACAACAAGATGGCAACAGCTTTTAACAAAAAATGGACAAACAGGAACACAAAAAATTAAGCAACACAAAACCAGACGACGCTGACGACGCAACCAATTTTAATGGCTTGAATAAGGAGAGTAAATACATGTACACACAAACAAACGGTAAGCAAATTAATTCATTCATTCATTATCTTCCCCTTTATCCTCTATTAGGGTCACGGTGGGGTTCCCCATGCCCATCCAGGGGATAACGTTTCGGGCGCTGGGCAGATAGACCCAGGACAGGGCGCCAATCTATCGCTGGGCACACACTCACTCACACAGACATGCACACAAACACACTCTATATGGGGCAATTTGGAGAACTCAATTGACTTGATCCATGTTTTTGGACTGTGGGACCGGTACTGAACCCAGAACCCGGAGGAAACCCACGCAGACACAAGGAGAACATGGAATCTACACCCAGATGGGGATTCGAACCGGGAATCCCTAGGGCCGAGAGGCGAACGTGCTAACCACTAAGCCACCGTGCCGCCTTCAAATTCAATGAATAATAAAAAAATAAATAAATAAAAAATAAAAAACTGAAAACACAACAGACATTGGAGGGAAAAAATAGTATTAGCAGAGGCATCCATGAGGTGCCTGAAATATTTCCATCCATTCCATTCCATCTCCAGGAGAGAACGTTTCGGGCGCTGGGCAGATAGACCCAGGACAGGTCACCAATCCATCGCTGGGCACACACTCACTCACACAGACACGCACACAAACACACTCTATATGGGGCAATTTTTTGGAGAATTCAATTGACTTGATCCATGTTTTTGGACTGTGGGAGGAAACCAGAGCACCGGGAGGTCCCACGCGGACACGGGGAGAACATAGAAACTCCACCCAGATTGGGATTCGAACCAGGGATCCCTAGTGCTGAGAGGTGAACGTGCCGCCGCCTGAAATATTTAGTCTTTAGTTTTATTATTAAACATGCATTGCAACGTTTAACCAGATACCTATGCATTACCACTTGATCCTTTATGCCAATAGTTCACTCTTTAATTGGTATAAAGGAAACTTGTTTTATGATTATGATGATGATACCTTTACTAGAACTAAAGTATCACCACCTCACCAGTTATTCTTAGAACCATAGATGTATGAAGCTTTTATGGTGATAAGACAGGGCCTCCTCTGAAGGCCTAAAAAATGACTTAATTATATGTTGTCCATGAATATTTATAATAAAATGGGTAGTTCCGATCCTTAAATCAGATCAACTGAGCCGTTTGAGCCATAGACAATAATACACACCCATAGTCGTATCAATGTGTGATTTACAGATTAAAGTACAGACTAATATCAGATTAACAGCACACCGATTCTAGATGAGTACTAAACCTGTTGCTGCTGTTTTTCTATATAAACTATGTTCTATAATTTAGCCACTAGATATAGTATTAGTTAGTATTTGATTGTTAGAGAAAATTTTCACTGTTACACAGTGATCACTATTCACTTTAAAAACCAGACAAGATTAAGTGGAAGATTAGTTCATCAACAATTTTGCTTTCAATAATTGCATTCTTTACTCAAACCTTGTATTTTTTAATCATAGTGTGTTTGTAACCATTAATTCAAGTATGTGTTTATTGAAAGCAAAATTGTTAATAAACTGATCTTCTGCTCAATAATCCAGTCTGGTTTTTCTGCGATGTGACTGATCTTTATACTGCATTTTTGCATAATAAGATGTTTTTATAGCCGTAAAATAGTTATTGGCCGGTGGATTGATTCAGACGGAGCATTACTGAAGGATTTGGTGAGAAATGCACGCCCTGCCACTGAGATATTCTATCACTTGTCTTACAGCCTCAAACAGAAACCCTAAACTTGTGTATATATGAATCTTATAGAAAGACAATGAGCAATCCTAAAATGAATAGCAGAATTGTTTGCTATATTAAGGATTTTGCCATAGAACACTAATTAATTAATATGCCATGAAAAAAAGTGTTATAAAGAGAGATAGAAATACATTAATATTAAAGACTATTAAATTAAATTTTATTAATATATAAGCTTTTAAAAAAAAAAAAAAAAAAAAAAAAACTTTACAGTACATGCTACTGAGTAAGAAAAGTAAAAAATGTAGAACTTTGTAGCTGCAGAATTTAACTGTGTTTAAAAATACAATGGTTTTAAAAAAATCAATACTCAAAAATGCAAATAAGGATCTAGTCTTTATCCACAAAATAACCGTTAATGGTTAGAGTTTGTGCTTCTTAGTCAGCAACCACTTTTTTAATATTATTCACATCCTCTTAAGAGCAGTGATACACCGATCATGCTTTAAAAATAGCTTAGGAAATTAAATCGGTGTGAATTAATGTCTTGATCTAAGACCTCTTGGACTGGAATAAAGGTCAAAGTCTGTCAAGGAATTGAAACTGAATATTAAATAAACAGTGAGCCAATTGTAACAGGTGCCTAGTTTTGAGTTAATTAACATTCATTGGTCATTAGTTTAGTTAATTAACTCCGTATTGTCATTGGTTTGTTCTGGTCGTTGTTATATGTCACTAGTCAGTTCATACCTCATGTTTTTTGGTGCTACTGCACCTTTAAATAAACTCGTTCTTCTGCTACCTGCGTGCCTGGCTCTCTTCAGCGCGTTAAAACGCAGCGGCTCTGCGCTTCCTATGCGCAGCCGCTTTATTCCGAGGTAGACTATCGTGACAGAACGACCAGCCAGGCAATTTGGGGAGTCCAGAGCCCAGGTAAGCATTTTCTAAATTTTTCTTTGCGGGGGCCGTGTAACCTCGTACTCGCGGCGCGTTCCGCCGTGTCCGCGAGTGCGCCGCTGTGCGCAGCCCGCCGTCCCGGAGCCGTAAGGACGGCTCTTACAGAGAAATGTGGGAGTATTACGACTCCGATGATGAGTGGCTATGGAGGTACGGGTACGATGCGCTCTGCGCTGAGGAAGGTCTGGATCTGATTCAGATTTCCGATGACGAGGCGGGCGACTCATACCTGTATGGGCATATTCTGCCCATTCGAACCCTCATCAACTCTGAGGAGTTCTGGGTGGACGCTCCGGTCCAGCTTGTTAAACCCCCCGTGGCGAAATCCAGACGCAGAGCGCGCCGGCGCAGTGACAAGACTGCTGCTGAGCGCGGTACGTGTGCTGCGGGGCAGTCACGTGACGCATCCGCGCCGGACCGCGCTGTGTCTGGATCGCGCTGCGAGGGGGCGGTACCGGAGCCAACACTCGGGGGGGTAAATGTGGATACATGTGGCGTGAGCGTGGTGTCTCCCCCTGTCTCGTCTGTTTCGTGTGTCCAGTCCGTCTTCCCCGTGTCAGAGATGTCCGTGTCTTTGTGTTTGAGCAATGCGGTGGGGGTGTACCTTTACTGTGTGCAGGATGGCGATTCCGAGGTGGAGGTTCACCCAGCGGGCGTGCCCGCCGAGGTCCTGCCAGCATGCGTACCTGCCAAGGTCCTGCCAGCGGGCGTGCCCGTCGAGGTCCGCCCAGCGTGCGTGCCCGCCAACGTCCTGCCAGGGTGTGAACCCGCCGAGGTCCGCCCAGCGTGCGAACCCGCTGAGGTCCAGCCAGCGTGTGTGCCCGCCGAGGTCCTGCCAACGCGCGAACCCATCCCGAATGCCAGGGGGCATCCGCCTCGCCACGCCGCCAGGGGTCGTCCTCCGGACCACGCCACCCGCAGGCGTCCACCTGACCACGTAGCCAGAGGGCGTGGCCCACTCCGCGTCCGCCAAAGGTGCTCATCGGCCCACACATCCAGAGGGCGCCCACCGGACTACGAAGTCAGAGGGCGTGGCCCACTCCTCGTCCGCCGAGGGCGCCCACCGGACCACGCAGCCAGAGGGCATGGCCCACTCCGTGTCCCCCAAAGGCGCTCATCGGCCCACACAGCCAGAGGGCTCCCACCGGACCACGCAGTCAGAGGGCGTGGCCCACTCCTGAACCGCCGAGGGCGCCCTCCTGACCTCGCAACCAGAGGGCGTTCGGCACGCCTCCCCCGCAAGGGGCGTCCACCGGAGGGCGCCCGCCAAGCCCTGCTCATGTTTTTTGGTGCTACTGCACCTTTAAATAAACTCGTTCTTCTGCTACCTGCGTGCCTGGCTCCCTTCAGCGCGTTAAAACGCGGCGGCTCTGCGCTTTCTATGCGCAGCCGCTTTATTCCGAGGTACACTACCGTGACACCAATAAGTTAAAACTGGGATATCCTTTTCGTTTTTACTGTAAGCAGCCCAGTAGCATAGTGTATTAATAAGAGACAAGACTTGTGAAGACTTGTTAAATCTTCTGTACAGATAATTACAATCATTTAAAATAAAATAAAATTAATAACTTTAGTTTAGACAATAAAGCAATTTTACAGTTAAAATTTTTGTGGAAATAATAATCTATTATTGACAAAGAATTTGTCCTGATGAAATTAAAATGGCCCAAGAAGTAATAACTTATGGTTACATATTGTAAATGTTTGTATTAGACAGTGCAGAAACATTACAATAAAGTGCATGGCACTGCACATAGAACCACCCCCCCCCTCATATTCTCACTTTACTTAAAGAACTGTCTGCTAAAAAATGCAAATGATTAAGCCTGGGTCCAAGATGTCCTTCTCTATTTCTTCTAGTCAGCAATCATCTCTTTAGTTTAATCCACATTCAGACATAGGCAGTTCATTTAACGCAGGTTATGTTAGGGATCAATAAGATCCCGATAATTATTTGGAACCCTACTCAGAAAATCAAAACGAGACTGATCGGGAAAGACACATTTATTACCAACTCATAATATATAAATGTACGAGAAAAAACACAAAAAAAGTACGAGTCCGTGGAACAAAGAATCACCAAGATATAAGCTAAACCAAAGAATGTGTCCAGAGATCTATTCCCGATAGTCCAAGTTATAGGCCAAAAGTCCAACAAAGGATAATCATGCACCCGCTTCAATCCTGAAACACACACAAAGAAAAACAAACACCAGGAAGGTGTAGCTACACAAGCAAGAGGGTGTACCTCCTATCCAGACACTGTCTAGCAGAATAATGGTCCAAAGACTGCAAAATAACTAGTTACAGATAAATAGACTCATTACCACATTCAGAAAAAAGAAGACCAACTGGAAACTTGCTAATCCCCCCTAGCTCTATAAATAGAGTGCTACCTAATTACCATTTAACCCCAGGTGCACCAGAAAGGGCGTGCCCAAGTAGGTGTGGCCAAACCCACCTATACTTTCCCATAACAGTTTAATAGGCTTTGGGCTTTTGAAAATGTCTGGGAATATCAGTGTGATGTAGCTTCATAAAAGATACACTGTTGTTGAGCAAGATATTCAATAAACCTCATACAGTTATATAAATGTTACTTAGAAGCTATTGTCCAATACTTGTCCATTTTATATTTATTATGAGATAGTATAAATAAAATGAGATAAAATGATATTTAGAACTTAGGTTTTAGTTTTAAACAAAGTACCAGCAGTCGTGGTTCTCAAGCAACAAATAAAAAAAAATCATTTGGCAGTGTTGTTTTTTTCAGTTTTTAAACAATTCGATATTTCAAAACAATAAACAGCATTTTTTTTCAAAACAGCATTCTGCAAAAGCACAGGTACAGTGAGGAAAATTTTTCCGGATTGTGTCTCATAGTTTAAGTTTACCTTTGAGTTTACCTTTCAGACCTCTCCATTTTTTGGAAGTTTGAAAACTTGTGTTATTAAATACTTTGTGTGTCTGTGTAAGTGAAGCTGTGTCCAGCGCTAAATTTGCACCTTGTCCTGGGTGTCCACCCTCACCCCCTCCCACGCGACCCTAATCAAGGATTAAGCAGTCAAGATAATAAGAAGAGATAAGTTGCAGTAATGGAGAGCTCGAATAAGTACAGGTGTCATTTGAAAAGCATGGAAAATGATCCTTAATCTTATGTAAAGGCATTAAGTACTAGCAGAATATCAGCCTTGCATCCATCCCTTTGTCCATTAATGGGGTCAGTGTGGACACTGTGGAGGACTACATATTTTGGGGACTATGCTCAGATTCTTTAATGAGTCTATATTGGGATATCCTTTGTGCTGTTGCATGCTCGGGCAGGAGGCTGAAGGTGGCAGATGCCAACAAACTGATCCGTAAGGCTGGCGATGTTGTGGGTGTGGAGCTGGACACGCTGATGGCAGTGTCAGAGAGGAGGATGCTGTCTAAGCCAAGGGGCATTATGGACAATGCCTTCCACCCACTGTACCACACACTGATCAGATACAAGAGCACATTCAGCCTAAGACTTATTCCATCCAAAGGCGCCACAGAGCACCACAGGAGGTCATTCCTACCTGTGGCCATCAAACTACATAATCAAACTGTTTAACTCCTCACTCAATAATACAACTTTTATGTGCAATATCGTAATTATGATTGATTATAATTCAAATGTGCAGTGTTATACCATCACCTGACCCACAGTGCATTATACTGTATGTATAATTTCCATCCATCCATTATCTTCCGCTTCATCCTCTACTAGGGTCATGGGGGGGGGGGGGGTCCCCCATGCCCATCCAGGGGAGAACGTCTCGGGCGCTGGACGGATACACCCAGGAGAGGGCGCCAATCTATCGCTGGCACACACTCACTCACACACTCTATTTGGGGTAATTTGAACTCAATTGACCTTGATACATGTTTTTGGACTGTGGGAGGAAACCGGAGAACCCGGAGAAAACCCACACAGACACGGGGAGAACATGAAAACTTCACCCTGATTGATATTCGAACCGGGAATCCCTAGTGCTGACAGGCAAACATGCTAACCAATAAGCCACCATGCTGTCTGTATGTATAATTTAATTAACTTAATTACACATGACACTTTACTTTTTACTTTATTCTGTATTATTTCATTTTTTTAGTTTAATTTTATTTACTACGCTTGTTAATCCTTTCTCTACTCCTGTAACACAACAAATGGAGCAACAGTAAAAAAACAGCATTTTCCCTCCAGGTATTAATAAAGTATTCTGATTCTGATCTGGTTTAGAGGAAACAGGTAAAGGCGTTTATGGATGAGTGTACATAATAAATATGGGTATAATATTTGACTGGGACCTACAGTCACAAGGAACGTTGGGCAAACATGAGACATAAAGACAGTATCAAGTGCCAGCGTTCTAGTAGGTTTATTTAATAAAACCTATGGGTATAAAACCTTATAGGTTGATGCTAAATCTGTTGAAATAAGACTACTTTTTGGCCCAATGGGCAGAATAAGTGAAGAGTGAAGTCAAGTTGATATGTGCACCAGAGGAGGGCATATAAGCAGGGCTGTGGTTGCATCAAGGCTTATTGTGAATGGAAAAGTGCCTTACATGTGTGGCAGCTTAGATATTTACTCTATCCGCGATGCCGATACAGGGCAACGCGGTGTAATTACTGTATGAGATTTAAGAAGCTAATTCGACTACGCCACCCTGGAAGTATGTGTCCAGGGAACACAAGCACCAAAATGAAGGCCACAGGTTCGTTTTACCCATACACAGTAGACGTATATACCAAAATAGATTTAATTTATTAACAAATTTAAAAACAGAGAAACACAGTGAGTACTTGGCTTAACATACAAATAAAGAAAAATCACAATAAAGAAAAAACTCGCTAACATATAGGCCAGAGTCCAGGTGGTGAAGGGGCAAGCTAAGTGTTAAAGAAAAATTAAAAATCACACAATTACCCAAAAAAATACAAAAACACAAAAAGGGGTGCACTGTCACAACCAACCTTCACCAACCAGTCCTCCAGCCTAGTACCACGAAAAGAAAAAGACAAAAACAAGAAAAGAACTTAAACTCTACAAATTAGACAAAAACAAGAAAATAAATGAAACAGAATAACACAATACAACAATAAATAAAGCTCTTAATGTGCAAGTCTTACGAAGAGGCAGGGCACACAGCACAACCAAAGCCCCCAGAACGAACAGCCAATACCAACAGAAAAGCCCCAAGCCGGAGGTAGCGTAGCACACTTAGCAGCAGCTGAGAGCCAAGCAAACAAACAAGCAAAAAAAGAAAACTTAAACAAAGCTTTAATCAAAAGACAAAAACAAATACCAAAAACCAAACAGATGATAACAAAACACGCGGTGAAAACAAGTAGTGGAAACAAAACAGGTGGTGGAGACAAAACACATGGAGGAAACAAAACAGCAGAAGCCAGCACCAAACTGTGCATTCCTGCAAAGAAAGAATAGAAATTATAATCATTATAAAATCATGATTAAAAGAAGCAGCATGGAGTGTCTTCCTACCGTGTTATCCAGAACAGCACGCGAGATTAAGGAAAGACAAGCGGTCTCTGACAAAACCACACCGACGCTCAGCCACAATGCCACACGTGGGTAACGCCGGCACTGTACAGACAGGCAGCAGGTGACGCCGGCACTTTTACAGACACCGGTCCTACACATCAGAAAAGAAATGTGCCCGATACTACACTAACCGCAGCTTAAACACTACACAAGGAAAATGAGAATTTACCATACCTGCACAGCAGATTAGTCAAACGCCAGTTCAAACCCTCCACCAGCTCGCCGCCGAGAGTCGCGACAGGACCGAGCAGTGGAAACACTCACCCAGCCAGCTCACCCAATGACGGGCGCTCCCTCCCCTTATGAAAGGCCAGGGGAGACCCGATTGGCTCGCGAGTAATAAGAGGCGGGACAAAAATAAACATTAGTGGAAGGGCAGGAAAGGTGTTACCGGCAGCATACTGCTACAATCGCTTGTGAATGATAAAATGTTGAATCGTGAAAATGGGCTATTGTTTTTCTTTTTTTGTGAATGTACTAAACTAAGCCTAATGATGGAAAATAGTGATGCACCAAAGTAAATTATTTTGGCTGTAGCCGAAAGCGATCAAAAAAAATATTTGGCTTTGTTACGTGTTAGTCTAGAGGAAAGGGCCTTGAATAAAAGGTTTACCAAAATATACTATTGATATTATTCAAGACACGCCAAACCAGTTCTTTTAGAAATATAGTATATTAGAGAATACAAAATGGACAGAGAACAATACAGGTTAACAATGATCATACAACCATTTTGATAATAGACAGGCCATCGCTCCAGGGGTAAGAAAAATGCCAAAATAATAAACAAAACCAAACACTAACTCCACATTCAATTCTACCTTACCTAAACAAGAAAAAAAAAAAATAACAAAAAGACAAAGTCTTTCCTACCTCCCTTACTAAACC
>JAFMOC010000734.1:0-234932 GCA_019802505.1 Corydoras sp. C115 | reverse complement strand
GCATTCAGGTGAAATTTTGAAGAATTCTTACTTCTATTGTCCAATGATAGTGTGGGTGGGGCTGTGAATATTTCCATATTGTTGACTATTTTTGAAAATTAACAATGCCACCACATGAACATTGCTCCACATGCTAAACTGCTATGAACATCATGTTAGGACACAAAAGATAAGGTAAGTGATGAATAAAAGCTAACTTTATTTTCAATCAATTAGTTTTGGAAGCTTTCAGTATTTTTTTTTCATGAAATAAGCAATTGTGAGTGTTTTCTGTCACAATCCAAAGCCTAAAGTAGCACTAACCTATTTCTCTGGCAAGTGCTATTTGTTGGGGTAGTTGAAATGAACTGTGCTTCAGAAAGAATAGCTTCCAAGTTGAAATATTATATTTTTTACGTTGGCTACATTTAATTGCCTTTGTTCTTTATAGCATCCCTGAAACTTGCATCAAGTGCAGTCAAGAATATTTATATTTAACTATAAGTACTAATAAGATAGGGCATCATTTATCATTTTTCATTTATCATTTATCATTTTTCTGAAAGGACAAGGTGTCCTTTCAGATGCTTATAGACAGAAAGAACATCCCAGATGAAGAAAATATATATTATCTACGAAAATATGTGGGTGGAAATGCGAAGAAGGCCATAAAGAGTTACTTCCTGCAAGGGACTGAGTCAGCCTATTTTGATGCATGGCGTATCCTGGAAGAACATTATGGCAGTTCATTCATCTTTGCCCAAGCCTACAGGGACAAGATCGAAGCATGGCCCAAAATAAGTACCAAAAACAATATGGAACTGCAAGAACTGGTTGACTTCCTTCGCAGTTGTGAATCTGCAATGTCTCAAATTGAAGATCTTGAAATGCTTAACAGCTGCAGTGAGAACAGAAAGATACTAAACTTCCAGATTGGTTGATCTTGAGATGGAAACGGAAAGTCATAAAACTACAAGAACAAGGTATAAAATTTCCAAGCTTTAGCCAGTTTGTCCAGTTTCTAACACGTGAAGCCAAAATTGTTTGTAACCCAATGAC
Source organism: Corydoras sp. C115 (assembly GCA_019802505.1). Classification (NCBI taxonomy): domain Eukaryota; kingdom Metazoa; phylum Chordata; class Actinopteri; order Siluriformes; family Callichthyidae; genus Corydoras; species Corydoras sp. C115. The sequence goes on along the minus strand of JAFMOC010000734.1, from coordinate 233,894 downwards.
ATCTTTCCCTACACCAAATCCACGTGAAGGAGAGAAAAGTAAGGGTATAAGTATAGAAATCCAGGATCAAATGCTTTAATAACGAATTCAGATGAGAACTCCACCATCAAACACTGTCTTCTGTGAGAAAGCAGGACACAACTTACCAGATTGCCGTAAGTTTATGAAGAAGACAATCACAGAAAGAGTCAAGTTTGTCCAGGAGAAAAGGTTGTGCTTCGGTTGCTTGAAACGGGGTCATCGTTCCAAGAACTGTGGTGAAAGGAATATCTGCAAGACCTGCGAGAAAGTTCATCCAACTTGCCTTCATGATAATCTTACTAAAGAAGAACGCAAGCAAGAAAGAACGCAAGTAGTAAAGGCTGACGAAGCAAAACACAAAGACAAGCCAAAGGATGAAAGGCCAGAAAAACCACAAGATCAACCAAGTACATCTACAAGTACATGTGGCGCCATCCTACATACGGTGATCCAGAGTGGCAGCCACACCCAAGCATCTACAATAATCCCGGTGTGGGTCTCTGCTGCGTCTGAGCCAAATCGTGAAGTTCTTGTGTACGCACTTCCGGATACACAGAGTGATACGACATTTATACTTGAGGAAACTGCAAGGGCACTCAACATAAGGAGCGAACCAGTTCAGCTGAGTGTTACCACACTATCTTCAACAAAGAGTGTTGTGTCCTGCAAGAAGCTGACTGGTTTACAAGTGAGAGGGTTCTATTCAGACGAGATAATACCACTTCCAGTGACTTATTCAAGATAAATTATACCGGCAAATAGAAATCATATTCTTACACCGGAGATAGTGAAGTTATGGACTCATCTGGAACATATTGCAGATGAGATTGCTCCTCAGCAAAGCTGTGAAGTTGGCCTGTTAATAGGCAGCAACTGTCCTCAGGCTTTACTACCAAAACGAGTAGTGGCTGGTGAAAGAAACCAACCCTTTGCACAGCAAACGGATCTGGGATGGAGTGTGGTAGGCTGTGGTAATCCATGTTCAACTATGGAGATAGTATGGGAGTAAGCCAACAAGTAGTAGTGAAGAAAGTGGTACCAGATCTCCAGTCTCCCTCAGATCTTACAAGTGAATTGTATTCTGCCAAGTTCCAAGGAACCTCTCTGAATGCTCATCTTTTAACTGGTCCAGATCTAATGAATGCCTTGGTGGGAGTTTTGTTTCGCTTCCGAAGAAGTGACATAGAGCGCATGTTTCACCAGTTCCACATGAAAACAGAGGACCAAGATTATTTTCGATTCCTTTGGTGGGAGAATGGGAATCTTGAAGTTCAACGTTCCACTTATAGAATGAAGGTCCATTTGTTTGGTGCAGCCTCATCACCTGGGTGTGCCAACTATGGACTCAAGCATATCGCCGCGGAAGGACGAGGACGCTTTAGTGATGACGCCATCAAATTCATAAAGCGAAAAAGGCAAGAATATTTGTGCTGTCGACTTTGAATCTGAGGGAGCTACAATTAGTTTTGGAAGCTTTAAGTTTTTTTTTTCATGAAATAAGCAATTGTGAGTGTTTTCTGTCACAATTCAAAGCCTAAAGTAGCACTAACCTATTTCTCTGGCAAGTGCTATTTGTTGGAGTAGTTGAAGTGAACTGTGCTTCAGCTTGTAACAGGTGCCTAAGGCACCTGTTACCTGTTCTGTGTTTCGTTCCTTTCGGTTCAGTTAATTAACGTTCATGTGTTATTAGTTTAGTTAATTAACTCCTTTGTGTCATTGGTTTGTCTTGTGCATGTGGTCGGGTGTCTTTTTGTATTTATTTCCGTTTTTTCTCGTTCTCGGTTCTGGTCGTGTGTTATATGTCACTAGTCTTTTCGTACCTGTTTTTTGGTGCACTGCACCTTTAAATAAACCCATCCTTCAGCTACCTGCGTGCCTGGCTCCCTTCAGCGCATGTAAACGCGGCGGCTCTGCGCTTCCTATGCGCATCCGCTTTATTCCGAGGTAGACTACCATGACAGAACGACCATCCAGGCAATTTGGGGAGTCCAGAGCCCAGGTAAGCATTTTCAAAAAATTTTCTTTGCGGGGGCCGTGTAACCTCGTACTCGCGGTGCGTTCCGCCATGTCCGCGAGTGCGCCGCTATGCGCAGCCCGCCTCCTGGAGCCGCAAGGACGGCTCTAACAGTGTAATGTCGTATGAGTGTAATGAGTATTATGATTCCGATGATGAGTGGTTATGGAGGTACGGGTACGAAGCGCTCTGCGCTGAAGAGGGTCTGGATCTGATTCAGATATCCGATGACGAGGCGGGCGAGTCGTACCTGTATGGGCATATTCTGCCCATACGAACCCTCCTCAACTCTGAGGAGTTCTGGACGGATGCTCCGTTCCAGCTTGTTAAACCCCCCGTGGCGAAATCCAGACGCAGAGCACGCCGGTGCGGTACCAAGACGCAGCATGCGCGCGGCTCAGCTGCTGAGCGCGGTACGTGTGCTGCGGGGCAGTCACGTGACGCATCCGCGCTGGACCGCGCTGTGTCTGGATCGCGCTGCGAGGGGGGCAGTACCGGAGCCGACACTCGGGGGGGTAAATGTGGATCCATGTGGCGTGAGCGTGGTCTGTCCCCCTGTCTCGTCTGTTTCGTGTGTCCAGTCCGTCTTCCCCATGTCAGAGATGTCTTTGTGTTTGGGCAATGCGGTGGGGGTGTACCTCTACTGTGTGCAAGATGGCGTTTCCGAGATGGAGGTTCACCCAGCGTGCGTGCCCGCCAAGGTCCGGCCAGCGTGCGTGCCCGCCGAGGTCCTGCTAGCGCGCGAACCAGCAGAGGTCCAGCCAGCGTGCGTGCCCGCCGAGGTCCTGCCAGCGCGCGAACCCATCCCGAAGTCCAGGGGCGTCACGCCACCCATCCCGAAGTCCAGGGGCGTCACGCCGCCCATCTCGAAGTCCAGGGGCGTCACGCCGCCCATCCCGAAGTCCAGGGGCGTCACGCCGCCCATCCCGAAGCCCAGCGGCGTCACGCTGCCCATCCCGAGGTCCATGGGTGTCACGCCGCCCATCCCGAGGTCCAGGGGGACACACGCCGCCCAGCCCGAGGTCCAGGGACCACACGCCGCCCAGCCCGAGCAGCAGACGCCGCACGCCCCACCGCCAGGGGGCGCCCGCCTCACCCCGCCGCCAGGGGGCGTCCGCCTTGCCACGCCGCCAGGGGGCGTGGCCAACCACGCTGACAGACCACGCTGTGGACCACGCTGACAGAGGGCGTTCGGCACGCCTTCCCCGCAGAGGGCGTCCACCTGAGGGCGCCTTCCAAGCCCGCCTCAAGGAGGGCGAAGGACCCCCCCCCCCTTTTTGTATTTATTTCCGTTGTTTCTCGTTCTCGGTGCTGGTCGTGTGTTATATGTCACTAGTCTTTTCGTACCTCATGTTTTTTGGTGCACTGCACCTTTAAATAAACCCGTCCTTCAGCTACCTGCGTGCCTGGCTCCCTTCAGCGCGTGTAAACGCGGCGGCTCTGCGCTTCCTATGCGCATCCGCTTTATTCCGAGGTAGACTACCGTGACACAGCTTCCAAGTTAAATTATTCTATTTTTAAATTTGGATGAAGTCATCTGCTAAATTACTAAATGTAAATATGATATTTAATCTGAAATCAGAACATGGAGCAAGATATAATCTGAAATAACATGAGATAAATCTTTATTAATCTCAGGAGAAAAATTTGCTTTAGAATTTAAACCTGTACTAAGAAACCACAAATGTTTCTTATGTTTAATATGTTTGTTAGTTTTGCAAATTTTAGAAATTCTGCAAACATTTTTTTTTGTAAAGTCAGATAAACAACCAAAAATTATCTTGTAGAAGGGGGAAGAATGAAGGATTTTATCACAATGTGTTTCAGAATCAGCTTTAGTTATTAGACTATAGAACAAATCAAGAAAAGAGACATACAAAAAGTATGAGACATCTTTATATGAAAAAAAATCCTACATGTGAATTGTTATGAAATTCATCAAAACACTAAATTCCCAAAAAATGTATATATATATATATAATATATATATATATATATATATATATATATATACATATATATATATATATATATATATATATATATATATACACTTACCGGACACTTTATTAGGTACACCTGTCCAACTGCTCGTTAATACTTAATTTCTAATCAGCCAATCACATGGCGGCAACTCAGTGCATTTAGGTTTTAGACATGGTCAAGACAATCTCCTGCAGTTCAAACCGAGCATCAGTATGGGGAAGAAAGGTGATTTGAGTGCCTTTGAACGTGGCATGGTTGTTGGTGCCAGAAGGGCTGGTCTGAGTATTTCATAAACTGCTGATCTACTGGGATTTTCACACACAACCATCTCTAGGGTTTACAGAGAATGGTCCGAAAAAGAAAAAACATCCAGTGAGTGGCAGTTCTGTGGGCGGAAATGCCTTGTTGATGCCAGAGGTCAGAGGAGAATGGCCAGACTGGTTCGAGCTGATAGAAAGGCAACAGTGACTCAAATAGCCACCCGTTACAACCAAGGTAGGCAGAAGAGCATCTCTGAACGCACAGTACGTCGAACTTTGAGGCAGATGGGCTACAGCAGCAGAAGACCACACCGGGTGCCACTCCTTTCAGCTAAGAACAGGAAACTAAGGCTACAATTTGCACAAGCTCATCGAAATTGGACAATAGAAGATTGGAAAAACGTTGCCTGGTCTGATGAGTCTCGATTTCTGCTGTGACATTCGGATGGTAGGGTCAGAATTTGGCATCAACAACATGAAAGCATGGATCCATCCTGCCTTGTATCAACGGTTCAGGCTGGTGGTGGTGGTGTCATGGTGTGGGGAATATTTTCTTGGCACTCTTTGGGCCCCTTGGTACCAATTGAGCTTCGTTGCAACGCCACAGCCTACCTGAGTATTGTTGCTGACCATGTCCATCCCTTTATGACCACAATGTACCCAACATCTGATGGCTACTTTCAGCAGGATAATGCGCCATGTCATAAAGCTGGAATCATCTCAGACTGGTTTCTTGAACATGACAATGAGTTCACTGTACTCAAATGGCCTCCACAGTCACCAGATCTCAATCCAATAGAGCATCTTTGGGATGAGATGGAACGGGGGATTCTCATCATGGATGTGCAGCCGACAAATCTGCGGCAACTGTGTGATGCCATCATGTCAATATGGACCAAACTCCCTGAGGAATGCTTCCAGCTCCTTGTTGAACCTATGCTACGAAGAATTGAGGCAGTTCCGAAGGCAATAGGGGTCCAACCCGTTACTAGAATGGTGTACCTAATAAAGTGGCCGGTGAGTATATATATATATATATATATATATATATATATATATATATATATATATATATATATATATTCTATAATACATTAAAATTTTTACTTATTTTATTAATTGATTGTATGATTTAACAATAATAAAATTTATTGCTTCTTTCCGGTACTAACTGATTAAACCGTTTACCTAAAGCATGAAGTCAAACGATTCTCCTCGTCAAATGATTCACAGATACAGACCACGTCCTGACGTGATTCACTGATTTGTTGATTTAGATTCACTGAACTGAAGAGAAGTAAACTGAATTTGTAAAAAAAGATTCAGTTAATTAATCACCGAACTGCTAACTAAATTAAGCTTTAGTTATCCAAGAACAGATATTAATACTTGATGAGAGAGAAGTCTCAGGATTCAAATCATCAGAAGAAACTGTTTTACATTTAAAAAAAAAAAGAATAACTTTGAAGAACGGGTGACTTAGTGGTTAGCATGTTTGAACAGCTTAAATATACATTTTCCTGTACTCCAGATTCCCTCTCATCTCAAACCCCTCAATCAACTTAATGATGTGTACCTAACATCATGTACCTAATATTCCCCCGCTGACAAAAACTGAGCTACTTCACTGTTTATAGATTTATTATATCTGACTTATCATGACATCTGTAACTGCAGAGCTCTCTTTGTGGGTAACTGCTCAGCATCAAGAAGAGGATGTACTGCATCCCTGTGATGTCACCAGACCTGATGGAGCTGATAATTCAGTATGCTTACATTGGCCGTACAGAAATCACAGTCAGTAATATGGAGCGTCTGCTGGCCACTACCGATTACCTCGACATCCAGGGTTTCCTTTGCCTCTGCTGTGACTTCCTTAAGCTCAAACTCTGTCCTCTCAACTGCATCAGCATTTGGAGGAACGCTGAAGTAATACAGCACCGGCTGTATTAACTCTCCGGCTACTTTATCTCGGCGCTAGCCCCGCCTACAGCCGCGTTTTTCCGGCTGCAACACCAGCTATATTATCTCGGCGTTAGCCCCGCCATTAGCCTAGTCCCCGGTGGCAACATCCCGGCTACTTTAACCCAGCGCTAGCCCCACCAATAGCCATTTCCTGAATGCAGCAATCGGCTACTTTAGCTTGGTGCTAGCCCTGCCATCTAATTTTTGCTGCAGTACTCGCTCCCCGAAGGTTGAAGCGATGAGCGATTATGGGGAGATTGTGCTCCCTCTCTCGGCCCCGATTAAGCTCCCGGCACCCTGCGACAGGGTGTCGCAGGGTGTTTGAACTGGTGACCAGTCGGGAGCTTTCGGACCGAGAGAGGGTGCAATTCTACCTCTCCCGACTCCTGGGACCTGCGCTGAGGTGGGTTGAGGGCCTAGTGGCCACAGGGGACGTCTGCCTTACCTCAGCTAGCCGGTTCGAGTCGGCGTTCCTAGCCTGGTTCGCCCCGGGCTCAGATGCCTGCTCCGTCGGCGAGCATCTGGACGCGGTGAAGAGGCAGCTTCGGGGCGGGGCAAGGATCCTCAGCGCGATCCACCGCTCGTGCTTCTGCACGATCCTCCATGCGGGCCTCCCGGCTCCACGGATCACCCGCTCTGTGGGTTTTTTCTCGCCGCCAATAATCCAGCGCACGATCCTGCGCACGTGCCTCAGCGCGAGCATCCGCGCGATCCTCCGTGCGATCATCCACTCCATGAGTTTTCGCGCGGTCCTCCGTGCGAGCCTCCTGGCTCCACGGATCACGGGCTCCGCGAGTCTTTCTCGCCGCCAGGAGTCTCCCACGCGATCCTGCGCGTGATCCTCTGTGCCTCCCGGCTCCACGGATCACCCGCTCCGCGAGTTTTTCCTCTGCGCGTTTCGCCGCGCGTTTCTCCGAGCATTCCTCCTGGTTCCACGGATCAACCACCCTGCGATTTGCCCAGTGCTGGCAGCGAGCCACTGCTCGCCGTCAGCGAGACCTCGCTCGCCTTCTGCGAACCGCCATTCTTCGTAGGCGATCCGCCGCGCGCCGCGAGCAGCCCACACCGTGTGGTCAGCCTACCGCTCCACGCTGATCGCGAGGCGCTTGTTACCCCGCTCAGCGCCACCGGCGGGCCACCCCCTGATCCATGCTGTGCCGCCTTCACATTTTGCAGGGTTCAGGGCATCGAGCCGGTCAACGGTTGCTGGCCTGCGTCGGTCGTGTCCGGCCCCGAGCCGTCCGGGATCCAATTAGGGTACGTCTGGTGCTCGGTACCCGCCTTGGTAGACCAGGACTGTACATTATGTGGTGTTGCCGTGGTACTGGTTCTCTCTCTTTGTGTCCAGGTGGCGGAGAGGAGGGAGACTGGGAGTCGAGGCGTGGTGATCAGTGCATCACCTAGGGTGCTGTCCAGTGGTCCGAGGAGGAGGCTGGGGCCGTCTATGTCCCCCGCTCTGGACCTTACCGCACTCACTCAGGACAATGTGCCACCCGCTCCGGACAAGTTGTTTGCTTGACTGGAGGTTTTAAGGGCTGCTATGTTCTCATGGGACTCTGTACCGGTTACCCAGCTTATGGGCCAAGACTGTGTTCCTCTTGCGTCCACTCGGGTCATCTCTGCGTCCACTCGGTTCACCTCTGCGTGCACTCGGGTCACCTTTGCGTCCACGTGGGTCACCTCTGCGTCCACTCGGTTCACCTCTGTGTCCACTCGGTTCTCCGCGGCGTCCACTCGGGTCACATCTGCGTCCACTCAGGTCATCTCTGCGTCCACTCGGGTCATCTCTGCGTCCACTCGGTTCACCCCTGCGGTCGCGTGTACCCTGGTTTCCCCTGCGGCCGTGTTAGTCCCACTAGTCCCTGAGTCCGCGTTTTGCTCTCCTGCACCGGAGTCCGCGTGGTGGTTCCGTCACCCTTGCACTCACAAGGGGCCACAGTGCCACTGCGCACACAAGGGGTCACGTCTCCCCCACTTTCTCAAAGGATCACGTCCCTCTCAAGCACATAAAGGGTTGCGCCCCCCTCGCGCTCACAAAGGATTATGGCGTTCCCGTACCCTCAAGGGGTCACGCCCCTCTCACGCTCAAAAAGGGCTATGGCGCCGCCGCGCTCACCAACGGTCACGGCACCCCACCTCTTCAAGGGGGCACGTTGCCCTTGTGCTCTCAAGGGGTTACGGCGTTTCCATACCCTCAAAGGGTCACGTTCTCCTCACACGCTCAAAGGGTCACGTTGTCCTCGTGCTCAGAAAGGGCCACGCCGCGCTCACCAAGGGTCATGATCTCCTCGGTCTCTCAAAGGGTCAGGCTCTCCTCGCGCTCTCAAGGGGTTACGGTGCGTCCGTATCCTCAAAGGGTCACGTTTCCCCCACGTCCTCAAGGGGCCACGCCACCCACGCGCACTCACTGGGTTACGGCGTTCCCGTACCCTCATAGGGTCACGCCCTCCTCGCGCTCTCAAGGGGTCACGTCCCCCACGCGCTTACAAAGGGTTACGGCGTTCCCGTACCCTCAAGAGGTTACGTCCCTCTCGCGGTCATCGGGGGTCATGCCCCCCTCGCACTCACAAGGGGTCATGGCATCCCCACATCCTCAGGGGGTCCTGTCACCCTCGTGCCCACAAGGAGGCACGGCGCCACCGCATTCACAAGGGGTCACGTCCCCCTCGCGCTCACAAGAGGTCACATCGGCCCCGCATCTTCAAGGGGTCACATCACCCTCGCGCTCACAAGAGCTCGCGCCGCCCCCGCATCCTCAAGGGGTCACGTCATCCTCACGGCTACTGTACTGATTAAATGTTATTTTTGTGCATTTGTGACCATTTGATATCATTTAAGCAGTTATGTTGAATAATTTACCATTTTGGTGATTTTTGTCCATTTTTGGTATTTGTGACTATTAGAAGTCAATTTAATCATTTCGGGTCAATACTAACAACACGTTTTCTGTGATTTCTGGGCATTTTTGGTATTTGTACCGACTTGATGTTATTTTTTTTATTCTTGGTATTTAGTCCCAATTGACGACATTTAAGCAGTTTTGTTGAATAATTTACCATTTTGGGCATTTTAGTGCATTTTTGGTAGTTGTTCTCATTTTACATGATTTAATAAGTTTTGTGGCCACCGATGTATTGGCGCCCTGTCCTGGGTCTATATGCCCAGCGCCCGAAACGTTCTCCCCTGGATGGGCATGGGGAACCCCCGCCGTGACCTCATATAGGATAAACCGGAAGATAACGAATGAATGAATGAATGAATGAATGAATGAATGAATAATAAGTTTTGTTGAATAATTTACCATTTTTGTGGCGGCACGGTGGCTTAGTGGTTAGCACGTTCGCCTCTCAGCGCTAGGGATTCCCAGTTCGAATCCCCATCTGGGTGGAGTTTCCATGTTCTCCCTGTGTCCGCGTGGGTTTCCTCCGGGTTCTCCGGTTTCCTCCCACAGTCCAAAAACATGGATCAAGTCAATTGAATTCTCCAAATTGCCCCATATAGATTGTGTTTGTGTGAGTGAGTGTGTGCCCAGCGATGGATTGGCGCCCTGTCCTGGGTCTAGCTGCCCAGCGCCCAAAACGTTCTCCCCTGGATGGGCATGGGGAACCCAACCGCGACCCTAATAGAGGATAAAGCGGGAGATAATGAATTAATTTACCATTTTTGTGATTTTTCTCAATGTTTGGTATTTGTGCCAATTAAATGTTATTTTTGTGCATTTGTGGCATGTGTGCCCATTTGACAACATTTTAGCAGTTTTGGTGAATAGTTTACCATTTTTGTTGCACATATACATTCACGCCCCGCTACTCCGCTCTCCTCTCCACACACACCCACTTCCACACCTTCACGTTCACGCCCTGCTGCTCCACCCTCCTCTCCTCACACACCCACATCCACACCTGTAAGTCATTCTCTTAATCACCGATCACCCTCTCCAGATTATTAGTTGCAGGTGCGCCTCGTTGACGACAGCGGCTTTTTAAGCCGCCGTTCGGGACTCCTCTGCGCAGAGTTTTTTGGATCAACATTCGTTTGCGTGCATCTCAGTGTTCTCGGAGTGCGTCCGTTCTAGACGCACCATTCTCCCTTTGACGTTTCCCGCTTTGATCGTGCTGACTCGTTACCTCTTCTTAAGATCGCTCTCCTTGGTGACATAGAGACATCGGGGATTCTGATTCGCGAGCACTGATGTCCCTGCTCTGATGTCCAACAAAAATCCTACATCCCACCCTTTTACAGACAACTTCAATATCGGTTCTCGGCTGCCGAGGGTGGGACTGACTGGTGACTGGGCAGCGTCATTGGTGGTTGGGTCTGGGGCGGTAACCCCGGGGTGGACCTCTGCCTCCTCGTCATCTCCCTTCCTCGCGCTGTGAGCATTCTCTTGCGAAATGTCCCAGTCGGCCACACGAATAACACTCCCACCTTCCCATTGTGTTGTTGTGTCCCCCATTCCTGGGACTCACAACAGTGTCGGACTCAGAGAGCCCCACTTTTTGTAACAATTCAACCAAGGTCTTTTTCATGACATCAATTTCGGGACCCCTCCCCACTACGTAACCCCCGGACAAAGGCACCCTTATTTTACACTCATGAGATTGTGTTATGATTCTGCGGTCTTGCTTGAGCGCAGGACAGGGTACAGGGCTAGGTACTACATTAACTCTAGGAACGGCAGTTGGGCATATGGGAGGGGAGCTAGTAGTGGGAGGTGTGTAGGGAGGAGGGGTCGGAGTAGGAATGGGTTCACTGCTTCACTTCCTGTTTCTCACCAGTTGACTCTACATCCTTGCCCTTGCTCCCTGTAATCACCGCCATGTGTTCCAGTATTAATCTTACAACAAATGATCACGCCCATCCTTGCCTAATGGCAGGGCAGCATCGATGGGCTAAAGCCCCGCACCACACCATTCATTAAACATGCTTTCAACCTTCTTCGCCACCTTCTCGCATCTCACAACTGGATTCATTGCTTTCACTCGCTTCACCACCTCAATCTTACTGAACACACAAGCTCGCACACACACACGCGCAACAACCTCAATTCAACCTCTCTCGTGCGTCCACGAGCCAAACAATGTCACACAAATGCAGCTGCTTTATTGCTGTATGCTGAGTTTGACTCTATTTCAGTTACACCCGCACGCACAGTGCTTTAACTTAAAACAAACTTTAAACAACTTTAAACAAACCAATTTCACCCTCGCCCCCACAAGTGTCTCCTTAAAACTACTTTAATTTATAGTTCTTTTGGGTGTTTAACCCAATCACCTTGCCCGATTTACCTACCAAGACTTTTAATTTATAGTTCTTTTGGGTGTTTAACCCAATCACCTTTCCCGATTTGCCTACCAAGACTGTGAATCTATTTTAATTTATGGTTCTTTTGGGTCTTCAACCCAATCACCTTGACCGATTTACCTACCGAGACACTGTGTGGCTTTTGGGTTTTAAACCCAAACACCTTGCCAATTTACCTACCAAGAATTTATAGTTCTTTTGGGTCTTGGACCCAATCACCTTGACCGATTTACCTACCAAAACACTGTGTGGCTTTTGGGTCTTAAACCCAATCACCTTGCCAATTTACCTACCAGTACACTGTTTTTTTTTGGAATTTACAAGCGTATAACTCACATTTTGCGCTCTGCAGATGGGACTTGAACCCCCTGGAAGCAGTTCAACTCGTCGAGACGGGTCAGTCCGTGACTGAACCAACACAGGGAGCTACCCCGTTCGCCTCAGTAACGCAACTATGGGATCCTCTGGGACTTGAACCCACAGAATCCTCTGGTCATGACCTTTAATTTTAAGTTAAACCCAGCATTCAACAATTTTCCAATATTATGCAATATCATACACTGCAATACACCGCAATGCAACGCAATATACAAAGCCACAAAGCCTTGGAAGAAAACACTTAAACTCAAAACAACTTAAATTTAATTTACCATTCCAATTGCATTAATTTAATTCACATTCCAACTTGGGCTAACCCACCACTCACATCTACATATAATATTCATCTAAATATAGGATCAAAAGGTCCTTACTTTATTGGCCGGCCTGTGAGAACCGCGTAAGCCTTATCGTTGGAATCATCAACCATTTATTCAATGGGATCAATTATCTGCATTGCAGTCCACGTCGTCTCCAACCATCCCTGCTACCAACTGTTAGGAAATCTCAATTTCCACGATGAACCTTTTTCTGGAGGAGTCGAAAAGACCACGATGCAGACTTTAGTAGATGTTCGAATCAAGCGGTTTATTTAAGACAAACCCAGATAAAAGTGTGTTCTTCCAAAATAAGCCCAAGACCGCTGTCGACTCTGACTCTGCACAGCAGCAAACCTCTCCCAGTCAGAGTCCAGAAGTCCAGTTTCTACCCCTATTTATCCTGTAAACCCACCCCTATCTGTCCTGTTCTCAGCTAGGTCGAGGGCATCTGAAAGGTGATCATGCTGTCCTTTCTTCTAGGGGGGTTGTTGACAATTAGGCGTCTATGAGCCTCAATTACCAGGTCTGATGTCTCAGTTCCTGGAATGGACGTGCTGAATGTGCACATTTAGGGGAGTATGTTTGGTTAAGTCAGGCTGACAACCTGACTTCAACTGTCATTCGTCTATTCAATCCTCGCCTACCCCCCCAGTCGCCACGCAGTCACATTTACTGAACTTTGAACTGATGGTCTGTTTGTATTTCCTTCATCCCCTACAAATACCCTCTGCTGCTACCATCTTCCATATTTGAGTCTTTGCAGGGAGCATCCATCTTCACCAAGCTGGACCTACGGAATGCCTACCATCTGGTCCACATAAGGGATGGGGACGAATGGAAGATGGCGTTCAACACCCCCAGCAGCCACTATGAATACCGTGTGGTCCCCTTCGGCCGTAAAAACGCCCCGGCTGTGTTCCAGGCTCTGGTGAACGATGTGTTGCGGGATTTCCTGGATCGTTTCATCTTCGTCTACCTTGATGACATCCTGATTTTCTCCAAGACTCCAAGTGAACATGTCCGACACGTACGTCTCGTCCTGAACCGCCTGCTGCAGAACAGACTATTTGCCAAGACCGAGAAATGCTGCTTCCATCAGAAATCGGTGTCCTACCTGGGGTTCATCCTATCTCCAGGGGCTGTGCGACCCAACCACGTAGCCATCGCTGACTGGCCTGCCCCCACATCTAGGACCGAGTTTCAAAGGTTCCTGGGGTTCGCAAACTTCTACCGGCGCTTCATAAAGAATTACAGCAGCATCCACCACTCACTTCTCTCACCTCCACTAAGGAGAAGTTCTACTGGACCCAGGAGGCACAGCACGGCATGGACTTCCTCAAAACCTGCTTCACCTCTGCCCCCATCTTGATACAGCCAGACCCCACGAAACAGTTTATTGTGGAAGTCGACGCATCAGGTGCTGGAGTGGGGGCCGTCCTCTCCCAGAAGTCGGAAGAGGGTCGCCTTCATCCGTGTGCCTTTTTCTCCAGGAAACTCTCAGCGGCCGAGAGGAACTACGAAGTGGGGAACTGTGAGCTGCTGGCGGTTAAGCTCGCAGTGTAGGAGTGGCGTCACTGGCTGGAAGGGAACCATAAGAACTTGGCCTACATTCAGTCGGCCAAGAGGCTAAACTCCCGTCAGGCTCGGTGGGCCTTGTTCTTTGGTCGGTTCAATTTTACATTGTCTTATCGACCTGGAACCCGGAATGCTAAGCCAGACGCTCTTTCTCGGCTCTTCTCAGAAGAGGAGGTAACTGCTGAGAAAGATCTGATTCTTTTCTCCCCAGTGTCTCGTCACAGGTGTCTCCTGGGAGGTCCGTCGAATTGTGGAACGGGAGCTGGCAGGGTTGGGTCCACCGAACCGGACCTTTGTGCCCACCGTCGCCCGCCCCGCTGTCATCAAATGGGGCCACGAATTCCGCTGGGCCTGGCACCCTGGGGGCTCGCGCACCGAGGAGATCGTCAGGCATTGGTTCTGGTGGCCCTCCTTGTCTGCTGACGTTCGGCAGTTCGTCTCCGCCTGCACTGTGTGTGCCCGTAACAAGGCCTCGCATCAGCCACCTGCCGGACTGCTCCAGCCGCTTTCCATACCTGGGCGTTCCTCGCACATCGCAATGGACTTTGTCACGGGTCTGCCGAACTCCAGAGGTAATTCTGTCATCGTCACCATTGTGGATCGGTTCTCAAAGTCTGTTTGACTAATAGCATTGTCCAAGCTCCCCTCTGCTCTAGAAACCGCCAAGTTATGTTTTGAACACGTCTTCGGCATTCCCGTGGACATCGTCTCAGACAGGGGACCCCAGTTCATCTCCCAGGTATGGAGAGCCTTTCATAGTTTTTTCGGAACTAGCGTTTCTCTGACCTGACTAGTGTTTCTCTGACCTCAGGTGACAACCCCCAGTCCAACGGCCAAGCAGAAAGAGCAAACCAGGTGATGGAGACCACCTTGCGCTGAGTATCCGCCCAGCACCCGGAGTGCTGGTGTGACCATCTTGCATGGGTGGAATATGCTATCAACACCACGTGCAGTTCCGTCACTGGGAAGTCCCCGTTTGAGGTAGCTCTGTGCTATTCCCCGAGGAGCAAATGGAAATCAGTGTGCCGTCGGTCAGCCGGCATATTCGCCGCTGCCAGTGCACTTGGAGGAACCTTATAGCGCTTTGCCAAGCCCAAGCCACGTCTTCCCTCTCGGCCAACCGTCGGCGCCGTCTGGCCCCTAACTACAAGGTGGGGCAACTGGTCTGGCTGTCCACAAAAAACATCCCGCTGAAGGCCAAGTTTAGGAAACTAAGCCCCCGCTTCATCGGACCCTTCCCCATCACCAGGATCATAAATGCAGCAGCTGTCCACCTCCATCTACCTCGTTCCATGCGATCCACCCCACCTTCCACGTCTCCCATATCAAGCCCGTCATCCACTCCCAGCTCAACCACACCCCCCATCACGCCCCTGCCCCACGCCTCATCGATGGCCAACCGGCTTACACGGTCCATCTCCTATTGAACTCCCGACTTTGTGGCAGAGGAGTCCAGTTTTTCTGACCTCAGGTGACTGCTATCCTGGACCCTCCCTCATCGCCGAGTTCCATCGACGGCTCCCGGACAAGCCGTTTAGGGCGCCAGGAGGCACCCATTGGGGGGAGGTAATGTCATGTTTGTTATTGTCACGTGGTGTGGGTTGGTCTGTTTGTTCACGCCCCCGTAATCATGCGCACCTGGGTTAAATCATGTTTTCCTTATTTAAGCCCTGCACGCCCTTCCGTCACGGCCAGTTAGTCTTGAGCCATGCCTGTGCTAAGCCCCGACTACACCAGCTCCCGTCACTGCCTCGACCTCGCCTTGTTTTTGCCTCGTCCTGTGTGCACCTCGTCTCGTTTTGTTCTGTGTTTGTGTGTGCAGTTCATCGCCTGCCATCACCACTACACAAGTTCCCTTCATTACAGACACCTCGGATTGGGACACGACACCGGCTGACATCAGGCTGAGTCATACGCCGCGTCTCCACTTCATCACGCACTTCCTCGTGTTGCCTCCGTTGTGTTCGTTGCTCCCGAAGTACTGTCTACCCTCTGTGTCAGGAAATAAACCTGGATTTGATTCTGATCTCAGCTTCAGTCTAAATCGTCTCCAAGTAGCGAATCCGCCTCGCCTGGTCAGCAGACCGCAACAGATGGGTTGGTTTTGGAAAGAGACTGTGAGGTTGTGTGTATGTAGCTTTAGAAAAGTGTTTTGTGTTTAGAGTTTGTGAAAAATGAGGGGCAGTATCGTGATATGTGTTTAAGCAATAGAGAAAAACTGCAATTTACCATTTTGGTGAATTCTGTCCATTTGTGGTATTTGTGACTATTAGACATGAATTTTGTCATTTCAGGTCAATACTTCCATGTTTTCTATGATTTCTGGGAATTTTTGGTATTTGTGCTGATTTGAGGTTATTTTTTTTATTCTTGGTATTTGGTCCCATTTGACATCATTAAATCAATTTTGTTGAATAATTTACCATTTTTTGATTTCTCTCAATATTTGGTATTTGTGCCGATGAAATGTTTTAATTTTTTTTAAGGCATTTGTGGCATGTGTGCCCATTTGACATCATTTGCCCATTTGAAGCCAGTGTGGAACCATAATGCATAATAATTCATTTATAGGGCATGTTAGTTAGAAATTGATTGCTTTCATTCCTTCATGGAATATACTGCTCCATGCATCTTCCACCTGTGCTTTGACGGCACGCTGCAAAACATTTAGAGGAAAAGAATTGTTCAATAAAAACAATATAAAACAGAATTTTATGACAACATGACAATTTTTATACATATAAGAAATTGTACCTTTGTATCTAACACTTTTTCCAAGTGTCCTCCTTTTTACATTTGCCACCGGTGAGATGTCACATTGCTTTGTGCAGCGGTTTCTGTTGCACAGTTTCACCTGACACTGTGTGGTCTTTCCAGGTGCAGGCGCAGGGGGTTCCTTTTTGTTCATGGCCTTTTCTGTCATATGACGCTGTCGCAGTTCCTCTACTAGGCCATAAATAGTCTCTTCTTGATTCAGTTCAACCGGTTGTACAATACGTGGGCATTCATCGCAGGTCTAGCAGATTGTAAAAAACAGCAATAGGCTACCTGCGTGTGCCAGCACGCACCGTATAGACACGTGCCTTCTGGTCCATTACGTCGACACCGCACTGCAAAACGTAGAAAAAATGAAATACTGTAAAACAATTGTGTGACACTTATATTTTAAAAACATATAGCATTGCGCATATAAATACCTTCAGGGAGTTGTAATCCATTACTGTGTTTGGTTTTCGTTTGTGCTCATCGGCAAACAACACTTGTTGGTGCATGGTGCTGACAACGCAGACAACTTTATTTTTCTTTGGTGCATATGCTGTCTGTTAGCACGCGAACCAACAGAGCACACGACTCAGGTTTGGCATGCAAAAGTCCAGCGACAGTTTTATTGAAGTCCACAAAAATGCAAAACGCAAAACGGAGCCGCAAACCGGTGCTGCAAAATACCACAAAACTGAAAAAGCTGTTGCAGAAGGAACACAAAACTCAGCCGCAAAGCAGTGCTGCCAAAAACAAAACGAAACTGTCGTAGAAGGGTGCAGTCTCATCCGAGGAAGCGTAACCCAGGTTCCCGAGCAGGGCATCAGTGTTAAAAGGCAAAACTGTAACAAGAACATAGTTCATACACACGCACACACAATAAACCAACACACTGTGATTTAGCAGAGCCTGGTATATATATAGGGCCGCCAATACCCTGGGATTAGAAACAGCTGTGGCTAATAATCCGGCAAGGAGGGCCGAGCGCACTCAGGTGGAAAAGGGGAAATAAGAGGGGAAGTGCTGACAGTACCCCCGCCCGAGAGAGGAGGGCGCGAGGTGGATCGGGTAGACTTATACGTGGTGCAGCATTGTCGGGATGCTGGCTATGGAATTGAGAAGTGAGGGAAGGGTCAAGAATGTCTGTCGCAGACACCCAATTGCGCTCCTCTGGACCGAACCCTTCCCAATCCACTAAGTATTGTATGGACGATCCCCGAAGGCGCGGTAAAACGAACGGTTTTAAGAGTGACGTGTGGAACACAGGGTGGGTGCACCACTGTCGTGGAAGGTCGAGCTTGTACGACACTGGGTTAATTTGTTTTAGCACTTGGAAGGGTCCCAAAAACCGAGGAAGCAGCTTCCGTGCCCCCCACGACAGCGAAAGTCCCGTGAACTTACCCAGACCTTGCTTCCCGGGGCGTAGCATGGGGCCGTATGTCTACGACGGTCCGCAAATGTCTTGTTGGGGTGCACGACCTGGCTGATGCGCTGGTGGACATGCGACCATATCGTTTCGCTACGGGAGAACCACTTATTAACGGCAGGCGCCTGGGATTGCTCAGGGTCCCATACCACAAACAGTGGCTGAAATCCAAGGATGCACTGGTATGGGGGTCATGCCTGTGGCTGAATGTCGAAGAGAATTTTTTGGGCAATTTCGGCCCAAGGTAGGAATCGCGGCCAATCCGAGGGGTTACTGACCGCGAATATGCGTAAGAATTTGCACTGCTCTTGGTTGGATCGCTCGCACTGTCCGTTACTTTCCGGGTGATGACCGGAGGTTAAGCTAACGCTGGTCCCCGACTTCTCAAAAATGGCTCGCCAAAAAAGGCTGTGCTTATCTTGAGCGGATCAGGACCCAAGGTTCGGCCCTCCCGGAGGGTTCGCAGGGAGTGGTTGCATTCCCTAGCACGCGCTTCCAAAAGCTGATCAAGCCGAATGTGAAATTCGAAAGTCGAATGTGAAATAGTTGTCCATCGTGACAGTTCTGCGTTTACCCAAAAATGGCTTTATGAGTTGCTTGACAACATTCTCGGCTACTCTTTCTCCCTTTGGACGACTGGGGTGCTTTCCTAAATATGGAATGGCGTTGCACATATACTTCATCTTCAAGTCAGCTGCAATCCAGAACTTTATTCACTGCAGAAATGGACAGTGAACCTTGGTGGGAAAAAGTTGTTCGTCGACAGTGATGTGTAGACCTGGCATGTAACTCAGCTGGCAGTTGTGTACAAACCGTTGCCAGATGTCAGAAATTGCAGCAAATCTGTTCGTCTTCAAGCGTTCAGCACGGGTGTCCTTATTGTCAAAACGGAGATATCGCATAATCTCTGTGAAGCGGTCACGGGACATCGTTTCCTTCATTGCAGGCATACAATACTTTTGTGACCAGCAGCCAACTATTGGTCCAATTCGGCTAAGTGTCGCTCGAAAATACAGAACTGCTATGAATGCCATTAGATCACCGACAGTAAGGCTCCAGCGCTCGTTTGTTCTATGGGCTTCATGTACTGTGCAGGCAGTGATGTTTGTAAACATGTCTATGCTGAATAAGCAGAGAAAGCTTTGAAGCCTACTCGTCACTCTACGCTGCACAAAATAATGAAAACGAAAAGGTGCTTAGCTGGACACGTCGGAGCGAAAGCAGGATGGGTAGATCAGGAACAAACCGGGGAGCGGCGAGCTGCGCACATGAGCGTTGTGAACCAAAAAACTCTGCGCCGATGGATCCGGATCGGCGGCTTAAGAGGAGTCTCTCATCAGAGGATCACACCTGCACCTAATAATCTGGAGAGGGTGATCTGTGATTATTAGGAACAGCATCAGTTGTGGAGATGGGTGTGTGTGGTGCGGAGCGTGCAGCAGAAGGAAGTGGGTGTGTGCGGCGGAGCGGACGAAAGAGCGGGGCGTGAACAGGAATGTGTAACATCACCCCCCCACAGAAAAAGGCGGTCCCACCTGGGAACCGTGTGTGTCAGAGACTGTAGGTCTGTGCCAGCGCATTTCACCCATTTATTTTGGATAGAACAGAAGAAAAAATGTTACTTACATTTTAGATCCCAAAAAGGCCCTATAATATATAATAAAGCCATTGAAAAAATAATGGCAAATTAAGTGGAAAACTCGGCATTAGCACTGCCTTTAGCCAAGTCAAGTCAAGTAATTTATTTATATAGCGCTTTTTACAACAGTACATTGTCACAAAGCAGCTTTACAGAATGAAAAGCCTTTAAACCCCCAAAGAGCAAGCCGAAGCGACAGTGGCAAGAAAAAACTCCCTTTTATGTTGTTATTTAAGGAAGAAACCTTGGGAGGACCAAGACTCAGTGGGGGACTCATCCTCCTTGAGCGGCCGGGCAGCAACAACAGTGTAGAACAGTGGTCTACATGGACTTCCGCTTCCGGGTGAACGCTGGCGTGCTTGTCTGCCGCTGCCCGCTGGTTGGATTTACAATGGTTCTTCCCTCTATGGATACTCTTGGTTCTTCCCTCTATGGATACTCTTCTTAAGAATATACCAACCTGTGATGGGTATCATCCAGTATTCCGCTGCTGAACTGGTTCGGCTGAGATTTCAGCAAACTGTCTTTTCACACTCACCTCTGACAGCTCTGCTCTCCAATGCGGATCTACTTTACATTCCTCGTCGGAAATATATCCACTGAGGGTCCCGCCGCTCTTCACACGAGGATATATCGGGTCCACTGCGTGCCATCGGGTCTTCTACTGGTCACTCCCGCCGTGCCCGCCGGGGACCAAGTCGCGCAGCTGACCATAGCGCGCTAGCTCACCTAGCCCGGTCGGCTAGCACTGTTTCTGGGACCCAGCATCCCATCGTCAATTTTGGTCTACTTAACATTCGCTCACTAACGCACAAGGGACTTCTCATCCAAGATCTCCTAACTGATCGCAAGTATGACTTCCTCTGTTTAACTGAGACGTGGCAACAACAAAATGACTTCACCCAACTCAATGAATCGACTCCGGCGGGGTATGTTTACATCAGTAAATCTCGCGAGACTGGCAGAGGAGGTGGCCTCGCGATATTTCACCGGGAGGAACTGAAAGTTACTCCGGTGCCTGCGCCCGTTTTCGACTCTTTCGAGGCACAGATATGTCGTCTAGCTGGCTCCACGCCAACTATCATCGCCAACATCTACCGGCCCCCGAAAAGTAACAAAGACTTTCTTCAGGACTTTGCTGCGCTGCTTACTCACCTAATCACTCTCTCACCTGTTATCATAGTCATGGGCGATTTTAACATTCATATGGACAGTACCAATAATCCCCTGACTAAAGACTTCATATTATGTTTGGAGAGCTTCGGTCTACAACAGTTTATTGACATTCCCACCCATGCTAAAGGTCACATTTTGGACCTCGTCTGTTGCACAGGCGTCGCTCCTTTAAACAGTTCAGTTGAAGAGATAGCTGTATCTGACCACTCTCTTGTCTCCTTTAATATTAATCTTCCTCTTTCTTTTACCAAACCGTCCCGTCTCATCTCCTACCGGAATATCAGGGATATTGATCTAACATTACTCTCTTCCAGTATCACTTCCCATTTGGACTCCCATCAACAAATGGATCTAGATGAACTAGTGACATTAAATAATACTGGTCTTCAGGCCAGCCTCGACTCCTTGGCTCCGTTGAAATCACGTATGGTTAATTTCTCACGTTCGGCCCCCTGGTTCACGTCTGAGCTTCGGCTCCTGAAAACTAAAGGACGACAATATGAGCGTCTGATGAGGAAAACTGGTCTGTCTGTTCACAAGGACTTGTACAAGGACCATATGCTTCATTATAAGGGCTCCTTATTACAAGCTAAATCTAACTATTACGCTGCTCAAATTGATTCTATGAACGGTAACACTAGATCACTCTATGCATTCTATAACAAATCCGTCCGGGCTCCAGAATCTTTTCCACAGTACCTATGCACTACTACCTTCTGTAATTCTCTTATGTCCTTCTTTAATGAGAAAATCGAGAACATCTACAAATCTTTTGGCACTCAGCCTACACCTACAACTGTCACCGAATCTCTGTATCCTCTTCATTTAACCTATCTTTCATCTTTCTCTCTTCCTCCTATTTCTGAAGTTTCTTATCTTATCTCCACTGCTAAGTTATCTTCCAGCACATTGGATCCTCTCCCCACAACATTGGTCAAATCATGTCTTCCTTCTCTGCTTCCTCTTATCACTGCTATTATTCATTCCTCCCTCACGACTGGGACTGTACCAACAGCTTTTAAAACGGCAGCCATTACCCCGATTCTTAAAAAACCTGGTGCTGATCCGACTGATTTTAATAATTTACGTCCCATCTCCAATCTCCCATTTATCTCAAAAATTCTAGAGAAAGTAGTAGCAGCTCAATGCCATTCATATCTATCACACAACGACTTATATGAAAAATTTCAATCTGGTTTTCGATCAGCACATAGCACAGAAACAGCTCTTGTCAGAGTGACCAACGACCTTCTCTGCGCAGCAGACTCAGGCCTTCTTTCCATTCTCACTCTTCTGGACCTGAGCGCTGCCTTCGACACTGTCTGTCACTCCACTCTTCTTCATAGATTGTCCTCCATTGGGATAACTCATACCTCATTTAATTGGTTTAAATCTTATCTGTCAAATCGCTCTCAGTTTATCCAGCTTAAAACCTCCACTTCTCAATCTTCCCCTGTCATTACAGGTGTGCCCCAAGGCTCAGTCTTGGGCCCCCTTCTTTTCCTGGTCTACCTTCTCCCGCTAGGTAAAATTTTTCGCAAACATAATATAAACTTCCATTGTTACGCGGATGACACCCAGCTCTATCTCTCGAGTAAGCCCTCCTCCAATTTTCCCTCACCCTCTCTCACTAACTGTTTATCTGACATCAAATCCTGGCTCTCTCTTAACTTTCTCAAATTAAATGGAGATAAGACAGAGGTACTCCTTGTTGGCACCAAGTCTAACCTCTCTAAAGCAAATAATTTTTCCCTTTCTATCAACAGCTGTTTAGTCTCCCTGTCTGCTCAGGTAAAGAGCTTGGGTGTCCTCCTGGATAACACCTTGTCATTCAAATCACACATTAACAATATCACTCGCTCAGCTTATTTCCACCTCCGAAACATAAATCGTCTACGCCCTTCTCTCTCTTCTCACACTACTGCTATTCTGGTTCATAGTCTCGTCACCTCTCGCCTGGACTACTGTAATTCTCTTCTTTATGGTCTTCCTCTGAAATCATTACACAAACTCCAAATGGTTCAGAACTCAGCAGCACGTATTATCACAAGAACTCCTTCTCATCATCATATCTCTCCTGTTCTACATCAGTTGCACTGGCTCCCGGTTACTCAACGTATTCATTATAAAATATTACTCCTCACTTTCAAAGCCATATATCGCAGATCTTATCACGGTTACCTCTCACCCACGATCACTAAGATCTTCCGCCTCTACACACCTGTCTGTTCCCACTATGCGCCTTAGCACCATGGGAGGTAGAGCCTTCGGTAGCTCTGCCCCTAGACTATGGAATGCTCTGCCTCCCGACTTAAGGAAATTGGACTCCATATCACAGTTTAAGTCGAGTCTCAAAACGCACCTTTTTAGAATTGCTTATAATCTCTGATTTTATTTCCTCTATCTTTTAATTTATTTTTTACTTAAATTTATTTTACTATGATTGGCTGATTGCCTTATTTATTATTGATGTTTTATTGTTTTTTCTTTGTAAGGTGACCTTGAGTGTCCAGAAAGGCGCCATCAAATAAAATGTATTATTATTATTATTATCATTATTATTATTATTATTAGAACAGCCATGTCCAGATACTAAACAAATGGAAAAACTAACAACTAGAAAACTATATGTGAGTCCATTAGGGGGCGTCCTGCAGGACCGCCTTGTCAGGATCCATACAGTATTCGTAAGCAGAGCCATGGATCTCCAGGAAGCCGGGGGACACCTCAAAAGAAACAGACAAAGGAAGGGAGTTAGAGCTAATAATAAAGCACGGCATTTAATTAATAAGTAATTAATTGACACAGTGCAGCATGTGACTCCGGCATCACTGACTAGAGCAGCATAACTAAAAGAGGCAGATACTGCAGACTCTACATAGTTGAGATGGCGCCCCGGAACAGCATCATTCCAGCGCCACACCCCCCCATTAATGATGAGGTGGGTGAAGAGGTGAAATGCCAGCATACACTGATCAGAGATTACCCCCCAACACAGCCAAGTCTGAGATCTACATCTTTATCTACAGGGGATTAGTTAAACGCAAGATTAAATAAATGTGTTTTTAATTTATTTTTAAAGATTAATAGTGATTCAGAATCACGAACAGTAACTGGAAGGCTATTCCAAAGTTGAGGAGCCTTGTGGGAGAACGCTCTTCCACCAGCAGTAATTTTATTTATTCTAGGAGCTAAGAGTAAGCCAGCACCTTGAGATCGGCGCCGAGTCCCCGGCTGCAGCGGCTAGGCTCAGTAACTCGGCACTAGCCATGCCAGTAGGTGCCCCGTCTGTGGCGATTGGCTTTCTTAGCCTGGCGCCGGCCACGCCGTTTAGTTCTCACTGCAGTACTTGCTCCCCGGAGGTTGGAGCGAGGAGGGGCATCTCCACGGAGGACCCGTTCGTCGCGCGTCTCCCGCCGTGGGAAGTTCCCGGTCCTAGGGTTCACCCCCTTAGCGAGTGGTTTCTCGCCGCCCGGGATTCGCCGCGCGCTCTTCCGTGCGAGTCTTCCTACTCCACGGAGGACCCGGTCAGTGGACAATCGCTCGCCATTCAGGCCCCGCTGCGCATTCCTCCGTGCGAGCCTCCTATCTCCACGGAGGACGTGCTTGGCGAATGCTCGCGCTTCGACCGGGCCCCGCCTCACTCTCCTCCGTGCGAGTCTCTTTACTCCACGGAGTCCCCGTTCAGCGAGTTCTCCCTCACTGCTCGGGTTCTGCCGCGCGCTGCGCCGCGCCTTGCGCTGCGTCGCATCGTGCCGCGGGGTGCGCTGCGTCGGCCCGCTCCGCGCCACGCCTCGCGCTGTGCTGCCTCGCACCGCATCGCCTCGCACTGCACTTTGTGTGGCTTCCCACGACGCCCTGGAGGAGGCTGCTCCACAACGCGGGTTTCCTCGCGGTTCTCCACGCGATTCTTCTCGCGTTGCCCCTCACAGCCCTTCGCGCCCTGCTTCCCGCGATTACACTCGCGGTTCCCTTCGCACGGTCTCTACGCGTCTCTCGTCGTGGTGTTCCTCAAGGTCCTCTCGCGCTGCCCCTCACGTAGCCCCTCGCAGCCCTCCACGCGTCGCTTCTAGGGTTAGTCGAGGCGAGGGCTTGGGGCTCAACGTATTCCCCAGAGGGCAGTCCAGTGGCCTGGTGAGGAGGCAGTGGAGTCCTGTGGTCCCCGCACAGGATAGGTTGACCCCTGCTCCTGACCATAAGACCGCCGCGCTGGACGATGTGCCTTGTATTGTGGATGGCCCGTTCTCCGCCCAGGACAATTTTCCACCCGCTCTGGACCAAAATGCCACCAGACCAAGGACTTTGGGGGCGGATGAATTCACATGGGACCCTGGGCCAGCTGCCATGTGCATGGACCTACTCGGCCTCACCATTTCGTCCACTCGGGTCACAAGTGCGTCCACTCGGGTTTTTTCTGCGGTCACTCAGGTCACCTATGCGTCCACTCGGTTCACAAGTGCGTTCACTTGGGTCACTTCTGCGTCTTCTCGGTTCCCCCCGGCAGTCGCGTGTACTTCGGACTCCGTTCCTGTATTGGTTTCTCAGGTCTCCAGGGTGTTTCCTTCCCCACTCGCACCCAGGAGGTCTCGCCCTCCTCGCACACTCCTAGGGCTGCGTTGCCTTTCGGTGCCCAAGGGGTCACGACGTCGCCACCCGCACAAGAGGTCGCGCCACCTCCGCCGGGTCAAGGGGTCACGTCCTTCACGGGCTTACAAAGGGTCACGGCGTTCCCGTACCCTCAGAAGTGTAGACCCCTCTCGTGCTCACCAGGGGCCAGGTCCTCCGTGCATGCACCAAAGGTCACGGCACTCCTGCAGACTTAAGGGTTCCCGTCACCCTCGTGCCCACAGGTCGGCTAGGCACCACCGCCTACTCAAGGGTCTGCTTCCCGTCCTCTTCCACATGGGGTCACAGGGTTTTCACACCCTTCGGGCCTCACAACGGCCCTACCTCCTCAAGGGGTCACGTGCCCCTCGTCAATACACGAGGGCACGACGTCCTCACCCTCACACGGGGTAATGGTGCCGCCGCACCCTTGGTCATGGCGCCCCCGCACACTCTTGGGGTCTCCACACTACCCTCGAGCCCCCCTTTGTTTTCTTTTTTTTTTTTTCGTGGCCCCGGGTGCCTTTGCCCCCCGGTTGTTTTTGGGGGGGCGATATGTCAGGTTGCCTCCCGTGTTTCCGGGTTTCGGCCGTATCGGGCTTCCGTAGGTAAGACCCACTCCCTTGAGCAGGGATTGGGTCCTACCTGATCACGTGCGACCTACTGAGGCATCTCTGCTGAGCAGCCATAAGGTCAGCATTGAGTTAGCTTGTGCTAAGCCTCATTCGTCACGTCGGGTGTTCGTGTGGTTATTGTTATTTTCGTTCATTCAGCGGCCTTTCCGTTGTTGCGTTGTCTCGGCATATTTCGGTGCGTGTCACGGGTTATCGTGTCTGCAGCGGCATTCCCGCTGCACCGGTGTATTTGTTATAAATTGCTCCCAGCTCCTTCTAGCGGCTTTCCCGCGTTAAGCCATTAAAGAGCTTTTTTCGCCTGGCTCTGTGATTCCTCACCGCACCGCATTTTCCGGGCAGCGCGCCCCGAACGCTGACAGTGTCCCAGTCAATCAGCGAATATGTTCTATGTCACGTAAAAATATATTGAAAGAAAACTTTCCAAAACACCTTGCCATAGGTTCTGCCAAAATTCCAGTAGTTGCTACCAACTGACATCTACATCCTAATATTAAAAATACTTTTTTATATATATATATATGTCCAGGCATCTTGCAAACCTTGCATATGTGTGTGTCAGAGACTGTAGTTCCATGCTAGTGCATTTCACTGTTCCGTTCATTTTAGACAATGTAAATAGAATAGAATAGAATAGAAATAGAAAAAAAATATCAGACCCAGGTAGAGTTGCTACAAAATGACATTTTCAGGAATTCATTCAGGAATTCATTCAAAATAACCTTCAATTGTAGTAAATGTCATAACCATATTATAGGAACAACATATATACATATAAATAATTGTAACTTTGGATCTAACACTTTTTATTAACAAAGACAGGTAAAGTTACTAAAAACTAACTAACGTCATACATTTTTGAAGTAACTACAAGTTAGCTGTTATCTCTCTATATCAGTTTGCAACAGGCAGGAGAGAAAACTTGTTTGATAAGGACACCACTTTCTGAATATGAGGCTGGGCGTGGGTGGTGGCTATAACATGCATATCAATAGCAGGCTGGTGGCCCCCAGAAGTGAGCAAATTGTCCTCAGGGGGACTTGTCCTCAGGATTTGGAAAACTCAGTCATCCCACCCAGCTCTACCTCTCGAGTAAGCCCTCTTCCAATTTTCCCTCACCCTCTCTTACTAACTGTTTATCTGACATCAAATTCTGGCTCTCTCTTAACTTTCTCAAATTGAATGCAGATAAGACAGAGGTGCTTCTTGTTGGCACCAAGTCTAATCTCTCTAAAGTAAATCATTTTTCCCTTTCAATCAACAACTGTTTAGTCTCTCTGTCTGCTCAGGTAAAGAGCTTGGGTGTCCTCCTGGATGACACCTTGTCATTTAAATCACACATTAACAATATCACTCGATTAGCTTATTTCCACCTCCGAAACATAAAACGTCTACGCCCTTTTCTCTCTTCTCACACTACTGCTATTTTGGTTCACAGTCTTGTCATCTCTCGCCTTGACTACTGTAATTCTCTTCTTTATGGTCTTTCTCTGAAATCACTACACAAACTCCAAATGGTTCAGAACTCAGCGGCACGTATTATCACAAGAACTCCTTCTCATCATCATATCTCTCCTGTTCTACATCAGTTGCACTGGCTCCTGGTTACACAACGCATTCATTATAAAATATTACTCCTCACTTTCAAAGCCATCCACCACCTTGCTCCTCCGTATATCGCAGATCTTATCACGGTTACCTCTCACTCACGATCACTGAGATCATCTGCCACTACACACCTGTCTGTTCCCACTATGCGCCTTAGCACCATGGGAGGTAGAGCCTTCAGTAGCTCTGCCCCTAGGCTATGGAATGCTCTACCTCCGGACTTAAGGAATTTAGACTCCATTTCAAAGTTTAAGTCGAGTCTCAAAACGTACCTTTTCAGAATTGCTTATAATCTCTGATTTTATTTCCTTTATCTTTTAATTTATTTTCTACTTAAATTTATTTTTGCTTACTATGACTTGACTGATTGCTTAATTTATTATTGTTGCCTTGTATTGTTTTTCTTTGTAAGGTGACCTTTAGTGTCTAGAAAGGCGCCATCAAATAAAATGTATTATTATTATTATTACTTCATATTTTCTGTGATTTCTGGGCATTTTTGGTAGTTGTGCCCATTCGATGTTATTTTTGTGCATTTTTGGTATTTATGCCAGTTTGACATCATTAAAGCAGTTTTCTTGAAGAATTTACCTTTTTTTGTCCATTTAGACGTCAATTTAATTGGTTTGATTCAATACTTCATGTTTTCTGCGATTTCTGAGCATTTTAGGAATTTGTGCCAATTTTATGTTATTTTGGGGCATTTGTGGTATTTATTCCCATTTGATGTCACTTAAGCAGTTGGTAAATTCTGTCATGACATCATTTATAATGTTACTATTTTGGTGATTTCTCTCAATTTGTGTTATTTGTTTACTTGTTGCAGCAGCGAATTTTAGTTTTCACAATGTAACCCGGGGTGTAGTCCACCTCTGCTGGTACCTTTTCCTCTGCGTTGTGTATTTTTTTTGTTTTAGAGAAAGAGGCAGACTGGACACCAACACTGTTCTTTTTAATGATCGCAGCTCAGTAGCAGCAGTTTATTTAGTGACAGTCTTTCTCACAGCACACGTGTAGCTCTCTCCATCACACACACACAGCATAGCACAGCTCTCAGCCACCTTCACACAGTATAACACAACACTGACTTAATACAAACTTTGTCACTTTCTGCTTAATAAAATACTGAAAGTCTGCACAATATGAACTTGTAGAATTACACAGCTAGTACAGCAATATTTTAGCTTAAGAAAAACACATATATTTGAGTGAAGTACAAAACTCAAAAATAATATGCAAAAGGTCTCAATATTAACTAAATATAACCCTATATAGAGTTTAAGAACTTTCTGTTACATTTTAAAACAACATATAAACATGGATGGCTTTATAAAAACAATTATTTTTAACTAAATGCTCCTTAGCACATCTTACCTTCACACAGTATAACACAACACTGACCCGCGCTGCTTCTGAGCAGGCAATTACAGTAGCTTGGGTCGAAATGCCACCTAGCGACTCGGAGGGGAACTACTGCCTACACCCACCCCTACTAAGGATGATGGCAGCCCTGCCATCAAAATAACTCTGACCGCAAAAACTAGAACATTAACTGGGTCTATAACTTAAATGAATTTTTGTGAGCCTGTGTGTGTCATGCATGTGATGTATTGTTTCTGCCATTCCCCATTCTCGCCAGCTCCCATATTCTCCGTCCTCTGTTTATCTTGTCCTCCATTGTCTCTTCTCCAGGGACATACAAATGATACGACAGTCTATTTGGTGCTCTCCTCTTTCTTGAAGGATTGCGGCGGGGGGCATCTTTACTGTCGGTGCACTCTTTGAGTACTTGCGGGGTCTGATCGTCTTGGGTCAAAGTTTCGTCTGGTGCTCTTGTACTGGGGTCACCATTCTGACTTTGGGTCAGGCCAGCGAAATCCTGGTCATTCGAGCCATTTCCCATGTCAGTGTCATCTTCAGAGACATCGCATCTCAGTTCTGCGGGTCCACATCCAGTCTCATGGTTGTCATCATCACTCTCACATACTTCTGAGTCCTCACTGTTGCTCAAATTCTCTTCCTCAATCTCCTGACCCTGCACAGGCACCAAGGGAAAGAACATGCATTGAGTCATGAGATTCTGATGAACCACTCTTTCTACAGAGCCATCTTCCGACTTAACAACATACACGGGTATCCCAGGCTGTTTCTTTATGACCAGGTATGGCTTTGGTTCCCACCTATCTCCCAGCTTCTGTCTAGTTTCCGTGTGACAGACCTTGATTAGTACTCTGTCACCTGGTGTGAATTGTCTGACCTTGGCTTTCACATCATAGTGTTTCTTTTGGGTTTCTTTGGAATGTCTGGAGGTGAGTTTGGCCTGCTCACAAGCATATTTGAGGCAATCATGAAGGGTTTTGGCATACTCTGAGTGTTCACAGTAGCCAGTAGTTGGAGCCAATCCAAATACAAGGTCAATCGGTAGTCGTGGGTGTCGACCAAACATCAGGTAGTAAGGTGTGTAGCCTGTGGAGTCATGGTGGGTACAGTTATAAGCATGGGTCAGCGCATCAATGTACTCATGCCTGCGTGCTTTTGCCTGAGGTGGCAGTGTGCCCATCAGGTTCATCAGGGTACGGTTAAACCTCTCGGTCATCCCATTACCTTGCGGATGGTAGGGTGAAGTGTGGCTCTTTTGGGTACCTGTTAGCCTGCACAACTCTTTGACAACATTACTCTCAAAATTTCGTCCTTGGTCCGCATGGAGCTTTGCTGGGAACCCAAACTTGCAGAAGAAGTTCTTCCATAACACCTTTGCTACTGTTTCTGCCTTTTGGTCCTTGGTAGGATAGGCCTGTGCCCAGCGAGAGAAATGGTCTGTTACCACTAGGATGTTCTCAAAGCCACCTTTGGATTTCTCAACAGTCAAGAAGTCAATACAGATGAGCTCCAGGGGTGCATTGGTGTGGATGCTGACAAGGGGTGCTCGGAGATTGGAAGTTGGTGTCTTGCTTAGGCAGCACCTTTCACATTGTTCACACCATGTTTTGACATCACTGAACATCCGGGGCCAGTAAAATCTTTCCCTGACCAGAGCAAACGTGCGTTCCACCCCAAAATGCCCTGAATCATCATGAAGTGACGACTTGACATAGCCACGGAACTTCTCTGGCAGCACTAACTGGTAGAAGGCTCCTCTCTGCTTATCTCTCACATGCCGGAACAGGATGTCATCCTTCACCACGAGTCTCTTCCACTCCTTTCGAAGAAGTTTTCCATGCTCATTACTCCGGATTCTTGTAGAACGCTTGGGCTTGACATACTGAGCTTTGTAGTACAGGGCGGGCCCAATCACAGGGTCAGTTCT
This sequence comes from Corydoras sp. C115, assembly GCA_019802505.1. Lineage (NCBI taxonomy): Eukaryota > Metazoa > Chordata > Actinopteri > Siluriformes > Callichthyidae > Corydoras > Corydoras sp. C115. Next base: position 202,918 of record JAFMOC010000734.1, on the reverse strand, counting down.
TTGGGCTGCTCTTATCTCTTGTTTGGACATGCTTGGCAGGGCATCACTACCAGCACTACAGAACTGGTCTGCAGCATTCATTGTCTCACTTGCACTAAACTCACTTGGTGTACCTTCTCTCTCTTGTGAATGTTTCTGGGAAGATGTGGCTACTAACTGTGGGCATGTGTGTAGGGCCTTTGCGACCTCACTGGTTGGCATTCGTGATAGGCCGTCTGCATTGGCATTACACCCTCCCTGTCTGTACTGAATATCGAAATTAAACATCGAGAGATGTGCCACCCAGCGCTGGCCTGTTGCATCTAGCTTAGCAGTGGTCATCACAAGCGGATTGTTATCTGTAAGGACTGAGAACTTATGCCCATACAGATGGTCATAGAACTTTTCTGTCACCGCCCATTTTAAGGCTAAAAACTCCAGCTTGTGCGCAGGGTATTGTGTTTCTGCTGGACTCAAACCACGGCTGGCATATGCAATCACTCTTTCTTGACCATCTGGAAATTGAGCTAACACTGCACCCAAGCCTGCTAACGATGCATCTGTCTGGAGCACAAAAGGCTGACTATAGTCTGCATAGCCAAGGACTGGAGCTGTAGTAAGCTTAGTCTTTAGAGTCTGAAAGGCATTCTCACACTCCTCTGTCCACACAAATGGAAGTCCAATTTTTGGAGGTTCTTTCCTGCCTCTCTTTTTCTTTCTTGGGTCACCTGAGGTTAGTCGGTACAGTGGTGCTGCAATTGATGCGTAGCCTTCAATGAATCTGCGGTAATACCCTGCAAAGCCCAGGAATTGCAACAGCTCTTGCCGGTTTTCAGGCACTTTCCATCCCGCCACTTTACTGATCTTGTCTGGGTCAGTCTTAATGCCTTCGCTGGACACCAAATGGCCCAAGTAGAGTACTTCTCGTTGCAGCAGTTGGTACTTTTGAGGTTTCAACTTTAGGCCATACTTCCTCAGCCTATTAAAGACCATCTGCAGTCTCTCCAAGTGCTCGTCGAAGGTTCTGGAGAAAATAACTATGTCATCCAGATAAATGAGCAAGCTTTCAAAGTTAAGATCACCAAAGCAGCATGTCATTAACCTTTGGAATGTCGAGGGTGCGTTCTGCAAACCAAACGGCATCCGATTTGCCTCAAACAGTCCCATTGGTGTACTGAATGCTGTCTTGTGTTTATCAGCCTCCGCCACCTCCACCTGCCAGTATCCAGAGGTTAAATCAAGCGTGGAAAAGTACTTAGCCTGCCCCAAGGCCTCCAGAGCCTCCTCAACTCTAGGAAGAGGAAAGGCATCACGGTGCTGCAGGAATTCAGTTTCCTATAATCCATACATATTCTCAGAGAGTCATCTTTTTTTGTAACGACCACAATAGGTGAGGCATATGGGCTCTTACTGGGACGTATCACACCTGCTTCTTCCATCTCTGTGATGGTTTTTCTCACTGCCTGGTACTGGGATGGTGGTATCTTCCTATAGGGTAGCCGAAAAGGCTTGGGGTCCACCAGTGGTATCTCGTGCTTAACAACTGTAGTGTGCCCATAGTCCAAATGATGTTTAGAGAACACATCACTGTTCTTCATGATGACATCCTTCATCTGCAGATACTGATTCTCTGTCTCAAAACAGGCACTGCTTAGGTCTAAAAGGGAGATAATATTTTGTTCAGGCTTACTGTGAGGCTTGTCTTGAGCTGAACCTGCTTGAATTGTGTGGGCTTGGGGGTTCAGGCTACCGGGTGGCAGCTTAAATGTCTCTAAGCCCACCTCCTCCCCCCTTTCCAACACCTTCTTTACCAAAAAGACCTCAGCAATGGGGGTTTGCGGCCATATCTGCATAGGCCGTCCAGATAGATTTATTATCCGAACAGGAACACAGTTTCTTCTAACATTTGCTACGAGTCGACCAACAGCTAGACCTTCAGGGAGTTTCTGGGAAGCCAACCCTTCAACAAGGGCTGTATATTCTCGTCTCCTAGGACCTCCAAAGACTCTACCAATCACACTTATCTCCTTCCCAGGAGGAATGACCTGTGCTCGCTGCCCATTATACTTCACAGGCCTCACTCTACCAGTGCACTCATCTGACTCGGCTTCTTCAATTTCCACCAGGGCAGAGTACCATTCAGGATGAGACTGCTTGACCCTGGACAGGTACTGTATGCCAAATTTAGACTTCAAGTGTTCTTGTGATGCACGTATAACATTTGTGCCTATCAGCAATGGAACAGAGGCCCTGTAGTTGCAGACTGGGACGACAAAGGCTGGAACTCCCTGATAAGACTTATCCAGAAAAGAAAGGTTTAAATGCAGAATGCCAAGATGCTGCACCAGTTGGCCCCCAGCACCCTCAATAGGAATGTCAGTAGGCTGGAGGGTTTGAGAGTGCAGCTCAGGGTGTTTGCGCCAGAACTTATCAGTAATTGTGGTCACTTGTGATCCAGAATCAATAAGCGCTCTGCATTTCATTCCATTCACTGTAACATCACCTTCATTTGTTGGGCCGATCAGAGGAGTAGCACATAAATGCTCACTGTCTTTGGGGGACTCTTGAAACACGCCCGCAGTTGCCCCTACATCCACGGGCTCTATGCGTTTAAATGCTGGCGAACCTGACGTTCTCCCTGAGGCTGGTCATCAGTAGGCAGAACAGCTCTACATACTCTAGCTACATGCCCGGTTTTGCCACAACGGAAACACACTAAAGGTGGATTGTTTAATTTCGGTGGCGCTACGGCATGAGTTGGTTGGGGTGTAGTTGCCATTTTGGACTCTAAAGCTGCCATTCTGGAAATCTGTTCTTCTTGCGTCAAAGCCAGTTTTTTTACCAAAGCTGTTAACTCAGCTAGCTCAGAATCACGTCTTCTCACAAACTCTGGTTTAGGTGTCTGTATGCTTTCTGTACTTGTAACTTGGACTTGGTTGATGGGTCGTTTTGCTCTTGACTGTGCAGGAAAATTTCTTTAATTCTCTGGCCAGTTGACGAAGTTCTGACTGGAGTTCCCGAAAACTCATGTTCCGTGGTTTCATTGGGGAAATTCGAATGTACACCTCTTCATCATGAAGTCCTCTCAAAAATTGACGAGTTAACTTTCCATCTCTGTCTGCAAAGGGATTACCACCATTCTGTGTTTCTTCTACTGTGCGAAGGACCGATTCTAAAGCAATGGCATACGAACTTGCAGTCTCACATGGCTTTTGTGTTCTCTCATAGAAATCTGCAAGTGGGTCAAGAGACGATTGGATATCACCATATTCTGCTCTCAGTTCATCAAATGCTCTACTTGGGAACTGCTCATTGATGGGTAAATTCAGTACTAGCTTTCTGGCCTCGCCACTTAAATGTCGAACCACTGTAGCAAAGCCAAGGTCAGGCGTGAGGCCTCCAGCATTCAACAAATACTGCATGTCTCTTATCCAGTCATCCACTAAAAGCTTGCACTCAGCACTTCCACTGAACACCTGGACATTTCTAATTTGGTGAGTTTGGGTAAATCCACATGCTTGGGTGGGTCTATCAGGGTTTTGGGATGAGGCACTCATGATCGGTGCTGCACAAACATCTGAGGTCGGTAAGTGATTAGCAGTGGCGTTATATTGAGATGGAGGTTGATTGTGATATTGTGGGGGTGTGGAGTAAGGCTGTTGCTGACTAGGCGCTGGTGCCTGATGAAAGGCATGGGCATCGTTTGGGAGACTATAGTGGGTCTGTTGGGTAGCTGGGTGCACTGGATACTCAGCTGGGATTAATCCATGTTGATGGCTATAATGGGTTGCATGTGCTGGCAATCTGTAGTGTAGCTGTGGGGTGTCATGATGTACATGAGTGTTCTGTAAGCTTTGGTTAGCTAAACTAAACACTGGGGTTGGGCTGGTATGTGGCAATGTGTACAGCTGGCTATGCTGTGTAACTATGGGTGAACCCTCTGATGGCTGAGGGAGTACATCATCTACAATGCACACTTCTAAGTCATGATTGTGGTTACCTGAGTGTGGCTGCACTATTTCACGTCTGATAGAACACCATGGTGTTTCAGAGGTAAGCTGCTGTCTTACTAGATTAGGTCTATGGGGGGTGTCACCACTAGCCATTTTTATTTAGAACTTCAACAGTGTAAGTAATGTAACTCTTATCACAGTCTATTTACAAATCAACATATGCATTTTTTTTTTTTTTCAAATAAAATTTAAAACAATTTTAAGTCCAAAGGATATAGATCTATATGACTGTTGACTGCGATCCGGGTCACGGCACCAAAGATGTAACCCGGGGTGTAGTCCACCTCTGCTGGTACCTTTTCCTCTGTGTTGTGTATTTTTTTTTGTTTTAGAGAAAGAGGCAGACTGGACACCAACACTGTTCTTTTTTATGATCGCAGCTCAGTAGCAGCAGTTTATTTAGTGACAGTCTTTCTCACAGCACACGTGTAGCTCTCTCCATCACACACACACAGCATAGCACAGCTCTCAGCCACCTTCACACAGTATAACACAACACTGACTTAATACAAACTTTGTCACTTTCTGCTTAATAAAATACTGAAAATCTGCACAATATGAACTTGTAGAATTACACAGCTAGTACAGCAATATTTTAGCTTAAGAAAAACACATATATTTGAGTGAAGTACAAAACTCAAAAATAATATGCAAAAGGTCTCAATATTAACTAAATATAACCCTATATAGAGTTTAAGAACTTTCTGTTACATTTTAAAACAACATATAAACATGGATGGCTTTATAAAAACAATTATTTTTAACTAAATGCTCCTTAGCACATCTTACCTTCACACAGTATAACACAACACTGACCCGCGCTGCTTCTGAGCAGGCAATTACAGTAGCTTGGGTCGAAATGCCACCTAGCGACTCGGAGGGGAACTACTGCCTACAACAACATCACACAAACATCAGTTACAAAGTTACTATAAAACTGCAGATCAACACAAATTTGAGAAAATCCTGAACATGTAACTTTATATTTTATTGTTTTACATTACATTCACATTAACAGTTAAAGTTTTCTGTACTCTAAACAACAGCATCATATAAAACAAGATCTTACATCCACCTTCCAATTTTATTTACATGCTGATTATCCCACATACAATTTCTCTAAAGAAATAGATTTTATCTAATGATGTACAAACATTTGTTTATTAAATTCTTCAGTGTTAAAATAAACTTTTATTGGTTGATTCCTGGTTTGAATCCCAATCTGGGTGGAGTTTCCATGTTCTCCCCATGTCTACATGGGTTTCCTCCCAAAGTCCAACAACATGGACCAAGGTCAATTGAATTCTCAAAAATTGCCCTGTATAGAGTGTGTTTGTGTGAGTGTGTGCCCAGCGATGGTGCCCTGTCCTGGGTGTATATGCCCAGCGCCCCATACGTTCTCTCCTGGATGACCCGTGACCCTAGTAGAGGATAAAGCGGAAGATACTGGATGGATGGAAGCATATCATCTTTGAGGTTGCCCTACCCCATGGAAGTGTTACAATGGCTACTGGCGGTGCAGCGCGGTGCAGTGACGAAACACAGAGCCAGGCAACCAGGTAAGCGAATTCAAAAGCCTATATGGTCCTGGTCTACCGAGACAGTGTCCGAACCCCGGCAATACAGACCCCGGAAGACATGTCCCGCGGAGAGTCACGCGGAGTACTAGGTGTGGCCGTGCCGAACGCATCACGAGGGACAGTGCATGGGGCGACGCGAGAAGGATTGCGTGGGTCAGAAGCCTGCAGAGTGTGACCCTGGGCGTTGCGAGAAACCGCTCTGGAAGCCGCACGAGGAGAGTCGCGAGCGGAATCGCGGGAAGCGACGCGCGGAGGACAGCGAGGGGCAACGCGAGGGACACCCAGAGGGGCAACGCGAGGAGAACCGCAGGGAGAGCCACGAGGAGACACGCGGTGAGGAGAAACTCAAGGTGCAACGCGAGCAGAGACGCGTTGAGGGGGAGTCTCCACCAGTACGTCGGGAAACGTAGCACGAGGGACCGTACGAGATGAACCGCGAGTGGAAACGCGGGGAGGGGCGCGCGGAGGGCTCTGAGAGACAACGCGAGTGGAATCGCGGGGAACACCGCGAGGAAACACGTGCTGCGGGGAATCCTCATCCAACGCCTCGAGGTGCGGCGCTAGGCGGCTCGGCGGGTCGCTAGGCGGCACGGCGCGAGGCGCGGTGCGCGGCGTCACGGCGCGGCGCGTGGCGGCACGGCGCGGGGTGCGGCGCTAGGCGGCACGGCGCGGGGTGCGGCGCTAGGCGGCACGGCGCGGGGTGCGGCGCTAGGCGGCACGGCGCGGGGTGCGGCGAGAGGCGGCACGGCGCGGGATGCGGCGAGAGGAGGCACGGCGCGAGGTGCGGCGCGAGGCAGATCCCGAGCAATGAGGGGGAACTCGCTGAACGCGTCCTCCGTGGAGATAGGAGACTCGCACGGAGGAACGCGAACGCGGCGCGAGGTGCAGCGCGAGACGGCGCAGCACGGAGCGGCACAGCGCAAGGTGAAACGGCGCGGGGTGCAGCGCTACGCGACACGGCGCGTGGCGACACGGCGCGTGGCGGCCCAGCGCGGCGCGCGGAACGGGACGACGCAGCGCGAGGCACGCGACGAATCGCGGCGTGAGGCCAAACCCGAGCAGTGTGAGAGAACACGCTGAATGGGGACTCCGTGGAGTAGCGAGGCTCACACGGAGGGGCGCGCAGCGCGGACCGGTCAGCGAGAGGGCGCTCGAAGAACGGGTCCTCCGCGGAAAAAGGGTCCAACGGAGGGGCCGAAGACGGAGTCCGCGAGACCCGGAAGAACTCGCCGAGGGGTGCGCGACGAATCCCGGCGGCGCGAAAAAACTCGCTCAGTGGGTGAACCCTGGGGCAGGGAATCTCCCACTGAGGGAGACGCGCGTCGAACGGGTCCTCCACGGACAAAGGGTCCAACTGCGGAGCCGACGACGGGGACCGCGAGACCCGGAAGAACTCGCCAAACGGGTCCTCCGTGGAAAAAGGCTCCGACGGAGGACCGGGAGACGGGACCCGAGCGGCCAGCCCTAGTTCCCAGAAAGGGTCATCCGTGGAGTCCAGAGACTCGCACGGAGGGGCGCGCGACGAATCCCGAGCGGCGAGAAAGAACTCGCTCAGTGGGTGAACCCTGGGGCCAGGAATCTCCCACGGCGGGAGACGCGCGGAGGAGCGCGGATGCTCGCGCTTCGACTCATGCGCTGCGGAATCCCAGCTCCCGGAATCCGGGAGCTTGATCGAAGCCGAGAGAGGGAGGACAATCTCCCCATAACCTGGGACCCGATCGATAACCCTCCTCGCTCCAAACTCCGGGGAGCGAGTACTGCAGCGATTGTTAATCGGCGTGGCCGGCGCCAAGCTAAGGAAGCCGATTGCTACAGTAGGGGTGTGTAATGGCATGGCTAGTGCCGAGTTAAATAGCCTAAATGCTGCAGCCGGGGACTCGACTAGTGGCGGAGCTAACGCCGAAATACGAGAGCCGGTGCTGCAGCTGGAGGAATCGGCTAATGGCGGGGCTAACGCCAATTTAAATAGCCGAATACAGCAACAAAAAAAATGCGGCTAACGGCGTGGCTAACGCCAAACTAAATAGCCGAAATGCTGCTGCAGAGAAAGCACTATCGACGCGGGCCAGCGGAAGCAGTGGCTAATCGCGGTTAGCGCCGAAGCTAACGCAGCTGCCGATAGTGGGAAAACAAAACCCGGGACGAAAGCCGGGAAACGCGGCTAAAACGCTGTTAGTACGGGCGCTAACGCGGCTCGCGCTAATAAACAAAACAAACAAACCCGGGACGAAAGCCGGGAAACGCGGCTAAAACGCCGTTAGCCCGGATGCTAACGTTGCTAGCGCTGGTAAACCACAAACCCGGGACGAAAGCCGGGGGATGCCAGTGCGCAGAGATATAATAAAAGCAATCGCTTACCCGGAGGAGAAATCCTGGACTCTGTTGCAGTTGGGGGAGGCCAGCATTATGTTACAACGGGGCACGCTGCCCGAATACTGGCGGTGCAGCGTGGTGCGGTGACGAAACACAGAGCCAGGCGACCAGGTAAGCGAATCCAAAAGCTTTTATTAGCTCTGCACAGCGGGAACGCCGCTGGAGGAAATGTTATCCGAAACAGGACGAAGATAAAATAAAACAACGGGAACGCTGCTGACCACACGACGAAGCGTGTTCGAAATAACAAAACAAAACAAAATAACAACCACAAACAGCGGAATAGCTGCTGGGTGCTCGGCGTCGAAAGCCGGGAGCGACAAACAGAATGAAAACTCACCGCACTGAAAACCCGACGTGGCGAATGAGCAGAAGCTCAATCTAGAATGCTGGCCTGCTGGCTGCTAGGGCGGGATCCCAGAAATACAGACAGCAGGCCACATGTGATCAGGTAGGACCCAATCCCTGCTCAAGGGGATGGGCCCTACCTACGGGAACCCCAAACGGCCAAACCCCGAAACACGGAAGGCAGGGGGGAGAGGCCCAACCCTCCCAACCTGACAGGAAGTGCAGAGGTGCCTTATTTTAATTTCTGAAAGGTGGCAAGCCTACATCCAGGGCAGGGACCCAAATTCCCCAAAAAACACATTTCTTGAAACCATCTACCCATTTCTCAAAACTGTAAACAAAAAACCCAATTTTCAAACTACTTTCACAGAACCTCTGACCTTTCCAGCAAAACCAAACTCTAGCCTCCAAATAGTTCAAACTGTGCTCAAAACCAAACATTGTTGTCAAATCAAACCTTGAAGAAATCAAACAAACTCTACTGAGCAGTCATTACACACAACAGGGGAAAAAAAGAAAACACACGGATAATATTATAAAGCCATAGAAATCTATTTTCCACAAAGGAAAAAATATTTTTAGAACAAAACTCTTAATTAGCATTTTAATTTTACAGTAAACACCACATACACAAAGAAAAACACAGTATACACTACAACAAATGTGTACACAACAACTAGTGTACAGCATCATGGCGATGTGCTGGGTCAGGCCACAGGACATCTACATCAAGGGTGATCTTGTCCCTGGCCAGGCCGCATTGGAAAAAACTCCTAGTATGGCAGATCCACACTTGACACGCATCCACACCCATGTTATTACAGGCCAGTTCCATGGCCTGCAAGATTTTCTTTTCTCTGTTGGGTTGAGAAATATGGTGGAAGGAAAACATTCATGAATTGGTTGATATTGAACAACTGTCTGATCTGGATTGCACGATGAAAACTCATTGTTCCATCCTTGGCTGCTTTTGAATATCTCTAAGATGTCAGGAGATGTCGAGTGTTATATGGCCCCAATGTGGCATGATGGTGGATAACCCCATTGTTGCTGATGGCAGCACATAATGTTACATTCCCATGCTGGCCAGGTACTGTAACAATTGCTCATTGGCCAATCACATTCCGGCCTCTCCTCCTCCTTTTGGTCAGCTTGAATCCAGCTTCATCCATATAAATGTGTTCATGGGGTTGTTCTAAGAATCCAGTTGAAACACTCTGGAAAAATATGTGTAGTTTTGTAAGTGGTACAGAAAGACATATTTATGCTAGTTTGCAGTATTGAACACCTACTTGTATATACTGGAATCTTTGCTCCTTGACCCTCTCTGAGTTACGGTCAAAGGGTACTCTTTACAGTTGCTTAATCCTCATACTGTTCCGGTTTAGGATACGATGAATGGTTGAAAGGCTAATACTGTCGATGCCTTCAAAATTCACATGGTCTCCAATGATTTTCTGCTGTATTTCACACAGTGTGATCACATTGTTCTGATGTACCATGTCAACAATGAGGATCTCTTGGTGTGGAAACAACATAGATGTCCTCCCCCATTATGTGGCAGTCTTGCAATTCTACAAAAATAGAAATAAAACATGCAGTTACAAAGTACTACATCCAGAACTAGGCCTACAAAGTATATAGGCACATTTAGTACTATAATGAAATCTTTTTACAGAACCATATTGAGTCATTTTGTAAACATGCAAGAAAGGAACAAAGCAATTACCTGTTCTCCTCGTTGAAACGTTGGACACAGTGAATTGAGGTTGGGCTAAACACGAAGTCCCGCTTCCCTCATTGTCAAACCATGGAAAAGAACATGATCTATTACAGTTGCCCATATTTCATCTGGAATAATTTTTCTTTGTCCCATTCCACCTCTTATGCACCCTCTTCCACCCCCTCTTACTCCTAGACCCCTCTTTGATTGTTTCTCTCCATAATGAAACTTTACAGTTTTTCCCAAATGTTTAAACACATTTCTAGAAATCTTGGCTCAGTTTCTCAAAACTCTACACACATTATGAAAATTATTAACTGCTTTGTTGAAACTCCACAGATCTCTAGCAAAACGGATTCCTTCCACCAAAACAACACACAGCTATTTATATGCTTCTCTTGGAGAGCATCAAATAAACACTGACAAGATAAACTCAAAGCACTATTATCAGAAGTATTTGTATGTTTGAGGCCACTGTACAAATTCAAATGCATACAAGTCCATGAAAATATATTGGCTTTCTGTTCTTTATATTTATTTGGTGCAGTGTAGGACCCCCAGTACTACATGTATATGAGACTCAAATGTAAGCCATTTCTACTGTATGTAGTATGTTGCAAAACAAATTTTCACCTATGTAAGTACAATGAGAAACATGACGAGGAAAATCAGTTCCCATACAAAGAGGTAACAGATCACTGTTCATCAAACCTCTGATCTCGGTCAGGCCAGAGGACCTCATCTACATCAGCTGCAATATTCTCCCTCGCCAAACAGCGGGGGAAAAAAACGCCTTGCATGGCAAATACATCCTTGGCAATCATCTGCGTGGATGTCATCACATGCCTCCCCTATTGCCTGAAGTAGCGCCACACGCTCGTGGGTTCTACGTTCATACACTTTCCACCTCCATGCAGAAAATAATTCCTCTATTGGATTGAGAAATGGGGAATACGGTGGAAGATGCAGCACAACAAATTGTGGATTGTTAGTGAACCAGTCATTGACCACAGCTGCCCGGTGGAAACTTATATTATCCCAGATCAGAACATAGGAGGGCTGCTCTGGTTCTTCCTGTTGGAGGCTGAGGAGGTTTTTGAGTTCATCGAGAAATGATACCAAACGAGGAGTATTATAAGACCCAAGTTGTACATGGTGATGTATGACCCCACGGTGACCAATGGCAGCACACATGGAGATGTTTCCACTATGCTGCCCAGAGACATTGACAATGGCACGGTTGCTAATGATGTTCCTTCCCTGCTGCCTGATCTTATGCAAGTTGAACCCTGCCTCATCAATGAATATGTATTCATAGGGAATAGTACTGGCATCCACTTCAAGCACTCTCTGGAAAAAAGGATGACCATTAGACAAAAGGCCAACATAGCGACACTGAGGTAAACATTGACCCATCCAAAAAGGATACCGAGAGGGTGCTGTACTCACATGCACATATTGGCATCATTGCTCCTTTACATGGTCAGAGTGGCACTCAAATGGAACACGATATACTTGCTTCATACTCAGCTGGTGACTCACCAGGACACAGTCAATTGTGGACAGGCTGACCTGGTCAATGTCTGAAATGAACATTATCTTACAGGACTCTGTCCCTGACTTCCCTCAGGGTAATGGCATTGTTCTCCAAAACACAAAATGGTGGTCTCTTTTTCAAGTGTGAATTTCCGGCATCTCTTGCCACCTCTTGCTGGCCTTCTTTGTATTCTGATAAAAGTATATATATACTGTGTACACACACATTATAAATACACATTTCACTATATTGCTACATACTGTAAATGTAAAGATAAACATTGTACATTTCTGTGAACACTACACTAAAACCATAAAGTGGTCACGTACTGTTAGAAATCCGTCCGCTGTCTCTCTCACTCCGTCTGCTCCCTGCACGCGCTCCTCTAGCCCCGCCTACTAACCTCCAGCGCGCGCTTCCTCTCACACCGGGTGTTAATTCATTTGATTGGTGCTTTCATTTTCTGAGGGTTTATAAGGCTTTCGTTTCTCACCGCGCTTCGCGAAGTATTGTTAGTTCTTTTGACGACATACCGAGCGTTTCTTAGGCAATTATTATTCTACTCTCCTCTAGTTTACTTAGTTATTCTCTCTGTCTGTTTATTGTCCTCGTCGGGTGAGTCTTGAGCGTGAGTGTGGTTTGTTTGTTTGTTTAATCTCTTAGCTCCCCCGTGTGTCCTGGGTTTACCTCCTCTCCCTTCTCACCTCTGTGTATAGGTGTCTTTGGGTGCATGTGTTTGGAAGGTACTGTCCGTTGTGATTTTTTGTCGCTCCGAGAGTTTCTGTCTGTGCATAGAATTAGTGATTCCTTTTCTCCTCCTCTGTGTTTCCCTGCGTTCGTTCAGGAGCGTTTTGTTTTTGGTATAATTCCTGTGCACACTAACTTTTCTATCTTTGGTACTAACACCCCCCCTATCGGTGGACTAACCTTCTATCTGTCTCCCTGTACTAACTCTCTCTCTCTCTATTTACACTACCCCTCTGTTAACACCGTCTTCTCTATCTCTGTGATTTCTTGCTATCCCTGGTCTTTAGTTAGTGTTTGTTTTTCTTTTGTGTCTCCTTTAGACACCTCTCACCAGTTTGTTTTTCTCTCTGTTAGCACGCATAGCCAGTGTAGGGTTCTCTTACTACAGTGTATTTTACTCTATCTGAATCTCTGTTTTGTTTGTTTGTTAGTCTGCTCGGTGTTGTCCTCTGCTCTCTCTGCCCCATCCAGGTCTCCATCTCACCCCTGGAGCCCAGTCTCGGCATTCCACTGCTCCTCCTGCACATTGCCTCCATCACACCCACTCGATCACTTTACCTTCAATAAAAAACACTGTTCTGCATCTGCGTCTCCTCTCATCTCCTTTACCCAGTATTTGACACGTACCTATTCTCTTCTCTAAAAGCCAGGATAACTGAGGCTACTGTAAAACGGCTCAAATTTGGCTGGACTTGACGCCCAGCTTCAGTCATGGTTAGGCCATGATTCAATACATGGTCCACTAAGGTTGCCCATATTTCATTTGAAAGATTGCCTCGTCTTTGCCTTCCTCTTCAGCCTGCTAGACCTCCTCTTACTCTGACTCTTCCTCTGTGCTCCTGTTGCTCCATCATCTCACCTAACACCTGTATCAGGCCTCTTTTATACTCTGACAAATGATTGAAACATTCTGCTAATTTAGTTTGCACAGGTGCAACTTGTGTGAGACTGTTTGGTAATTAGGGTTTTGTATTTGAAAGTCAGTGATTCTTAGGTGACCATGGTGTACTAAATGATGCTATTTGTGTTTAGTAATTTGCAAAGCTGTGATTTAGATTGCTATTTGAGTGAAAACATATGGAATTGTGCTTAGGGTTTAGCAGATTGGGGTCACAATGTTGACACATGATCTTCATGTTTTTGGATTTGTGTGCATAGTTCCACATTTTGTGTGTATACATTGTGGAAAAGCTGTAACAGCCAGAGCTCCTTGCACTGGCTTATATTAGTTTGTTCAATTCATTAAACACATGTGTGATCAATTTTGATTTGCTGTGTTTAAGTTGGGCCACTTTTGCTTTAATTGTGTTTCAAACTTGCTACCTGTGCTTATCGTTGTGAAACCCATGTGAATTACAGAGCAAAATGTGTTTTAGTGGGTGAAAATAGGTCTGCATGTTGTGTCTAACTGGGTGAAACATGCTAATAGTTCTGACAAAAGGGTGGCAATTTTAATAAATTGGTTCAGGGAACTGAGCATTTGGTTCAGACAACAGGGTTTAGTGTTTTAGCAACTGAGAAAAACTGTAACACAAATCTGAATTAAAAAAAAGGCAAGCTGTTGATTACAAACATATGATCATCTAACCACACACTCACTTTGACGTGATGTAAACACACAACCCGGAATGTGGAGTCAGACAGAAAATCACACTTTGTGTGGTACAGAAAGTGTCTCAGATATTTAAATGTGTTCAATGAGTTAAGGACAAAGTGTTTGAATGGGGATCAGACCTATAATCTTTGGTTTACGGGACCAACTACTTGGCCACCATGCCCTATCCAGATTCAAAGATTAAAGGAGACTTTATTATCATTTTCATCACATGCGGTACAAGAAATGAAACAAAATTGTGGCTCATGGACCCAGTTTCACCCTAAGCAATTTCTGTATCTAAAAGTATCAAAAAAAGTAAAAGTTTAAAAATTTTATTTATTTAATATAATAAAAAAAACTTGGATTCCAAAAAACTTGGGACATTAAACTAATTGTGAATAAAAATTGAATGCAATGATGTGGAGATGGGAAATGTCAATATTTTATTCGTAATAGATCATAGATAACAGATCAAATGTTCAATCTGAGTAAATGTAACATTTCAAAGGTAAAATATGTTGAATCAAAATTTCAGCGTCAACAAATCCCAAAAAAGTTGGGACAAGCAGCTATAAGTGTCACAGGTGCCTGGGGCACCTGTCCCTCATTTAATGTACTCATTGTCTCCGTTGGGTGATTGGTTTATTTTGTGCACGTGACTGGGTGTTTTTTGTATTTAGTTTCCGTATTCCCTTAATCCCGTGCACGTCTTTGTTTGTGGTTTAATCCCGGTGTTAGTTCGTTTCGTTTGTTCCCTCTTTCTGTTGGTGTCCCTACAAACACCAATGCATTTGTTTTTATCCCGGTGTCTCGAACTTTCCTTCCACGCTCAACCACGGTACAGCGCTGCGCAACATCCCCGCGCCGGTTGTATCCGTGGGAGTGTTTTACCCGATGGACCGGTGTACACATTTTTCCCCGCGTAGCCGATTCCCGGGAAACGCTCAGTAGGCGCAAGCGGCGTACGCATTCACTCCCGCGTAGCCGATCTCCCGGGGAAGAACGGACGAGTTTCTAACAATAAGTGGCTGGAAAAAGGAAATTGAGCATATAACAAACAGATGGAAGACCTATTAACACTAGTTATGTCAATTGACAACAAGATTGGGTATAAAAAGAAATTCTCATTATGTCAGTATCTCTCAGAAGCCAAGATGGTAAGAGGATCACCAATTCCACCATTGTTGTGCAGAAAGAATACCAGAATGGTGTTAACCAGTGTAAAATAGCAAATACTTTAAAGTTATCATCATCAACCATGCTTAACATCATCAAAAGATTCAGAGAATCCGGAACAATCGCTGTGCCTAGATGCTCCCATCTAGAAGTCATCTCTTTCAGGGAAGACCCTGTATTTTTCAACAAGATAATGCCAGACCACATTCTGCAGCAATCGCAACATCATGGCTACATAGGAGAAGGTTCCAGTTACTTAAATGGCCAGCCTGCAGTCCAGATCTTTCACCTATAGAGAATATTTGGAGCATCATAAAGAAGAAGGTGCGACAAAGAAGGCCCAAGACAATTGAACAGTTAGAGGCCTGTATTAGACATGAATGGGAGAGCATTCCTATTTCTAAACTTGAGAAACTGGTCTTCTCTGTCCCCAGACGTCTGTTGAGTGTCAAGAAGAAGGGGGCATGCCACACAGTGGTGAAAATGAACTTGTCCCAACTTTTTTGGGATTTGTTGACACCATGAAATTTTGAAACAACATTTTTCCCTTACATTGATACATTCTCTCAGTTTAAACTTTTGATCTGTGATTTGTGTTCTATTATTTTTTTTTGTAGAAATGTAAATTGTTAGGTATAAAATTAACAGCTCAGAATATGAAATATGAAATGAAAGTTTTAGCAGCATTTTAGGTGTAAATGAGATAAATGACAAAGTGTCTGGTAAGGAAAAGTGTCGTAGTATAACGTGTAAAGTGTCCATTAGGTGACAGAGGTCACTTCCTCTGATATGAAGCTGTTTCTCAATCTTGTTATTTTGCACTTAATTTCCTGCAGCCTCCTACCTGAGGTGAGTGGGACAAAAAGTGGGTGTGCTTGGTAAGTGGAGTCCTTCATAATGCTGAAAGCCCTTTTCCTGCTCTGGAAGTATAGATGTCTGTGGTGGTGGGGAGACTGACTCCGACAGTCCTCTGTGCAGCCTTCACTACCCTTTGCTTTCCTGTCTGCAGAGGAGCAGCTTCCATGCCACACATTCATGCTGAAGAACAGGACACTCTCCAGCACACATCTGTAGAAGGAAGGGAGGACTTAACTCTCGAGTTTGGCTCTTCTCAGTCATCTGAGGAAATAGAGCTGCTGATGTACCTTCCTGTCTAAACTGAAGTCTGGGACCCAGTTGCAGTGGGAAGTCCAAGTAGAGATAGTTTATTGGTCAGTGTCTGAGGGATCATTGTGTTGAAGGTGGATGTGAAGTCCACAAAGAGCATACGGACATAGGAATCTTGCTTCAGGTGGGTGAGAGCAGTGTGGATCACTAAAAATGGAATCCTCTGTGGATCGTCTTTTGTTGTAGGCATACTTGTGTGGGTCAACAATGACATACGTGACGCATCAAAAGCATTTTGTTACTATTGTTGTAAGGGCTATTGGCTGGTAGTCATTTATACCTGTCACTGTGGAGCTCTTTGGGGCCGGGATGATGGTGGCAGTCTTAAGGCAGGTGGGGACAGCTGCTTGAATGAGGGAGGTGTTGAAGATGTGAGACACTACATTGGATCAGCTGAAAGAAACTTCTGCAGCATATTGAGAAACTTAAGCAGATTGTGTGTTATACTTTAGTGCACAGAAACTTTACCATTTTATTCAGGTGGAATTTCAGGGCAGTACAGATTAATGAAAAGATGCAGGAGACTAAACATCTTAAACACATGGAGCATTTACTAAACAAATAAACTACATTTCTATTGGTAGTTTAAGTTCAAGTTCATGTGTTTTTTTTATTTTCATTTAACCATATACAGTGGTGTACCACAGTGAAACACATAATGTACCTGACTGATGGAACAATGAAAATGTATATGTTTGAATGATCGAAATACAAGTTCCATCCATCCATCCATTATCTTCCGCTTTAACCTATATTAGGGTCGCGGGGGAGTTCCCCATGCCCATCCAGGGGAGAACGTTTCGGGCGCTGGTCAGATACACCTAGGATAGGGCGCCAATCTATCACTGGGCACACACTCACACACACAGACAGGCACACAAACATACTCTATATGGGGCAATTTGGAGAACTCAATTGACTTGATCGATGTTTTTGGACTGTGGGAGGAAACCGGAGAACACGGAGGAAACCCATGCGGACACCCAGATGGGGATTCGAGCCACTAGTGCTGAGAGATGAACGTGCTAAACACTAAGCCACCGTGCCTCCCTGAAATTTAAATTGGTATTGGAAATTATTATTCATTCATTCATTCATTATCTCCCGCTTTATCCTCTATTAGGGTCGCGGTGGGGTTCCTCATGCCTATCCAGGGGAGAACGTCCCATGCGCTGGGTAGATAGACCCAGGACAGGGCGCCAATCCACTGCTGGGCACACCCACTCACACAGACACACTCTACATGGGGCAATTTTTTTTGAGAATTCAATTGACTTGATCCATGTTTTTGGACTGTGGGAGGAAACCAGAGAACCCGGAGGAAACCCACGCAGACACAGGGAGAACATGGAAACTCCACCCAGATGGGGATTCGAACCGGGAATCCCTAGTGCTGAGAGGAGAACGTGCTAACCACTAAGCCACCGGGCCGCCTGAAATTATTAATTATTAATTGTTTGTAAAAGTAATCCGCAATCCTTTTAAACTAATACTTTAAAACAGTACTAAATTTAATTGTCTAAAATATGACATCCACTGCAATGTACTAGTTAGAACTGCAGCAGAACTTGGCTCCTTAATTTTGTTTCACAGCCAGCGGGACTATGACAGCACACTGCTCATCCAATGGAAACAATCCAGCTAAGCTAAACATCAAACTTTAGCCTGGTACGGAGCAGGTTTGTTAAAAAATGTATATGTTGCCATCGTAACTACGTGAGTCTTAAGTTTAGGCTCTTTCGTGGATTTTTTTTTTTTTTTTTTTTTGGTGATTTTTCTGGCAACATTTCATATCCACTAATATAACAAATTGAAACACACAGAATAACAAATTTCTTTACAATATAAACTAAACAAAACTTAATTTTATCACATTTTTCAATAACAAAAGGCTTTTAATCTATTAACTTTTGTACCTCATTTAAAATATTTTGCTACAGTTTGTATTTTGTTTCCTGTCCTGTATTTTAAATATATATATATATATATATATATATATATATATATATATATATATATATATATATATATATATATATATACATACACACACACACACACACACACACACACACTTTATTCTTTTACACTCTATTCTTTTGAAATTATATTCAGTTTTTAGTTTAGTTATGTACTTTCACTGAAGCTTACATTTAACATGTTTAAAATTTGATATGTATTTGTGTTTAAGAAAAATCTTTATTGAAAAAAAAATCTCATCGTGATATATACATGATAAAGAGTCGATTCTTTTCTGTGCAGATTCAATACTGTTTTTTACACAGTGTAACAGATTCCTGCGGCACCTGTCCCTCATTTGGTTTTTCATTATCTCACTTGGGTGATTGGTTGGGTATGTGCACGTGTTTAGTTGGATTTGTATTTAGTCTTCGTTTCACCTCGGTTCTGTGCAGGTCTTTGGTTTGTGGTTACCTTACCCTATGTTATGTTGTTCGTTTACCCCCTTTTTGTTGGTGCTCCGGCAACGTGTTTTAATAAATTCCGTTTTGGTTTTTATCCCGGTGCTTCCAGTTTTTTCTCCTTCCACATTTCTGTTACGGTGTGTCGCTGCGCACTTGCTCCGCGCAGGTCGCACTCGTGGGAGCATTTCCCTCTGTTTGGACCGGCTGATGCAGTGGCTCACGCGCAGCCGGTGCCCGGGAAACGCTCACTATGCGCGAGCGGTGTACGCGATTGCCCCGCGTAGCCGCTCTTCTCTGGGGAACAACGGACTTCGTGACAGAAAGACGTGCCAACCATCGGAGAATTCTGGACACCTGGGGTCACCCATTGTTGAGCCGAAGGACCAGAGGCTGTACTGCCGATCATGCCGAGTCTGAGTACCAGGGACCGCCAGCGGCATAGCCCGGGTACCGGGGGCCGGCCGTCGTCAGTTCGAGAGCGACTGAGGCCGTTCGCCGCCAATCCCGAGCACCAGGAGCCGCCCATCTCGGACTCTGAGCACCAGGGGTGCTACCCCAGCCTCGCAGCGAGAGGGCGCCGATCTGCGACCACGCAACGAGAGGACATGCTCTACGCCGTCAGCAGGAGGCATCCGGAAGGCCTCACAGTCTGAGGGACTTTTACCCCCCCCCCCACCCTGTTTTTTTGTTTTTGCGAGAACTGTTTATTGTTATTTTTTTTTTTTTTTTTTTGTTGGATCGCTTACCTTTTTGCGTGACACTTGGGGTGGGTGTATGTAACAGATTCCTGCGGCACCTGTCCCTCATTTGGTTTTTCATTATCTCACTTGGGTGATTGGTTGGGTTTGTGCACGTGTTTAGTTGGGTTTGTATTTAGTCTTCGTTTCACCTAAGTTCTGTGCACGTCTTTGGTTTGTGGTTACCTTACCCTATGTTACGTTGTTCGTTTACCCCCATTTTGTTGGTGCTCCGGCACCGTGTTTTAAAAAAATGATTTTTATCCCGGTGCTTCCAGTTTTTTCTCCTTCCGCATTTCTGCCACGGTGTGACGCTGCGCACTTGCTCCGCGCAGGTCACACTCCTGACACCCTGTGTGTCACAAAGTCCATTGTTCCCCAGAGAAGAGCGGCTACGCAGGGCAATCGCCTACGCTACTCGCTCATAGTGAGCGTTTCCCGGGCCAAACAGAGGGAAACGCTCACTATGCGCGAGCGGCGTACGTGATTGCCCCGCGTAGCCGCTCTTCTCTGGGGAACAACGGACTTCGTGACACACAGGGTGTCAGCGACGTAGTAAAGGACTGCGCACTCCAGATCAGTGTAATGCAGTTTATTGCACAACGGTGATGCACTCAACCAAGAGCGAGGCAAACAAAGAAAACACAGATACTGTGCGACGCAAAAACACAAAATAACCGCCGCCGATGAGCGGAGAAAAACAAAACAACAAATATACGAACTGCGTAACCCGCGATGATGCCGATCGCAGTAAGTCCTCAAAAGAAGAAGCGCAAAACCAAGCTGGAGTCTTATCCTGAAAAGAGAATAGCACAAGCAGCAAGTGAGCGTGATACGACGCGAGGAAGAAACCCGGAAACCGAGCTTATAACCACACAAACCGGAAATGACACGATCAAAACTCCGGTGATGGACAAAGACCCGAGGAAACGGGAGACATTCCCTCACCAGAGTGCACTACAGAGGGAGCGTGAGTAACATTACCCCTCCGTTCCAGAAGGGGCAGAGAAGCAGAAGAAACAGCCCTATACCTACCTTGACGACGCGGACGGCCCCTGCCACGGGGTGCAGGCTTCTCAGGATAGGTTCTATGAAAATCTGCTATGAGATTGGGATCCAAAATATCGGTAGCTGCCACCCAGCTACGCTCCTCAGGGCCGAAACCCTCCCAATCTACCAGATACTGAATAGTAGAACCACGACGATGCGAATCCAACAGGCAGGAGACCGAAAATACATTAGGAAGGGAAGATGCCTGAGCAACAGTCTGCTCCTGGAGAGCTAAATCGAGGGGACCGGAAACTAATGGTTTAAGGAGGTATGTGTGAAACACAGGATGAACCCGGGTACTGGGGTGGTAATTGTAGATGGTAGGAGACTGGACTGACCTGTCGCAAAATGGTAAATGGACCTAGAAAACAAGGATGTAGCTTACGTGTACCGGAGAGACACCGGAAATCCCGAGAACTAAGCCACACCCTGTCACCAGGAGAATATACCTGCGCATCACTTCTGTGATGATCTGCAAATGATTTATTGCGCTGTAATGCTGATTCCACCCTCTGGTGAACGTGCTCCCAGACTCTCTCACTGCGTTTAAACCATTCATCAACCAAAGGAGAATTGGTGGGTTCAGGGTCCCATAGCGCAAATTGTGGTTGATAACCTAAAACACATTGAAAATGTGTCAAACCCGTAGCTGAGTGCCGGAGGGAGTTTTGAGCAATCTCAGCCCAAGGGAGATAACGAGCCCAATCAGTGGTATTGTTGAAAGCAAAAATACGAAGAAATTTAACAAGTTCCTGATTAACTCTCTCGCACTGGCCATTGCTCTCCGGGTGGTAGCCAGAAGTTAAACTTACAGTAGTACCCAATTTTTCAAAAAACGATCTCCATACAGCTGAAGTGAATTGAGGGCCACGGTCAGAGAGAATATCCTCTGGGATACCGAACACAGGAAAAAATATTCTTGAAAAGGAGTTCTGCGGTCTGAAAAGCGGAAGGGAGAGAAGCCAAGGGAAAAAAAACGCACAGCTCTAGAAAAACAATAAGAATTTATGCAATGCAAAGAATTTATGAAACAACGATCAGGAAGAATAGGGGAGTCATCCTGCAAGTCCTCCCCGCTGCAAGGGTGAAGGCGAGAGAGAGCATCAGCAGGAATATTGCTATGACCCGGACGAAAAGAAATGGTAAAGTTAAAACTGTTAAAAAATAAAGACCATCTCGACTGCCGAGCATTCAAACGCTTAGCTCCCTTAAGGTATTCTTATGGTCGGTGATAACAATAACAAGTTCTTATGGTCGGTGATAACAATAAAAGGATGATTAGCCCCCATTAACCAATGGCGCCATTCCTCCAATGCAATTTTAATGGCAAGAAGCTCGCGGTCACCAATACTATAATTCCTCTCTGCCTGATATAGTTTACGAGACAAAAACGCCACTGGCCGTCGAGCCGAATTGAGCCCCTTACCCTGCGATAAGACCGCTCCCACTCCTGAAGAAGAAGCATCGACCTCAACGAAAAAAGGTTGCTCAGGGTCAGGGTGAGCCAAGACTGGTGCGGAAGTGAACCTGGATATAAGTTCATAAAATGCTTGATCAGCCTCAGAATTCCAAACAAGATGACAAGGTCCACCCTTAAGTAAATTAGTAAGCGGAGCCGAAAGTGTACTAAAAGACTGAATGAATTTACGATAGAAGTTAGCAAACCCCAAAAATCGCTGCAACTCCTTGATGGTGGTGGGGACCGGCCACTCCAGAATAGCGCTAACCTTCCTAGGGTCCATTTGTAACCCATCAACAGACAAACATGGCCTCTTGCTGCCCAGCCTGGTATGGTGCACCATCTGCCCTGGAGCGGGGGCACTGGGGCCTCCCTCCCTGGGTGGATCTCGGGGAACGGGGGAGCCTACTGGGGTCAGTGGGGGGGCTGGCTCCCTGGGGGCATTTGCGCCCCCAGTTGTTTCTCCCCATCCCTCGTCGCATCCCTCCATCCTCTTCACTTCAATTCCACTCATGTAGGGCTTTGGGGTTCCATGACCACCTGGACCCCAATTTTATTATACACCCTAGACATTCACTATTAACACTCTCATGACACTCACATATAGGGCCTTGGGAATGGGCATTATGTGGCGTGCAGTGGGTGGGGCTGCTAAGCGGTCTCACCACTGTCGCCTGGGCCTGCTCCCAACATTACACATAGACACTTAGGGTTTGGGCTAGAGTGGGGGTGCACGTCTCTGGGTCAGATCATGTGCCGACCTCCCCCTCCTCCCCCTTTTAATCGCACCTTAAAAAACAACAAGCATCAACAGCATATCTGGGGGTGGGGGTATGTGTGTGGGGGTCTTAAGCCACTCCCCCGTTTCCCGTTATGCCGCTTGGGGTGGGGGGTAGGTGAATAAGGGGCAGTCCGTCTGGTGGGGGCGGGGGCGGTGGGTGGGCTGCGGGGCTTGGGGGGGTGGTGGGGGCGGGGCCGGTGTTCTGGCTTCCCTGGGGCTGTTTGGATTCTTGGGTCATTGCCCTGGGCTGTGCGGTCATTCCTCTGGCCGGGCTTGTCGCCGGGGTCTGGCGGGCGCTCGGCGGGGGGTGTCTGCTTGGCTGTTGGTGGTGCTCGGCGGTGGTCGGGGGCGGGTCCTCACCGTGGCGGGGGCTTGCCCTGCCGGTCTGGTGCAGCCCGGGCTGTGGGACGGCCTTGCGGGTTCGTGGCTTTGGCCGTCCCCTCCTCTCCACCCCGGAGAGAATGGGTTTACCCTCTGGGTCCGGATGTGGGTTCCCACCAATAGGGGGCGGACGCATGTCCTGGACCCAGAGTGTGTATAGAGTGTGTATGGGGAGTATGAGTGAGTGTGGCGTATATGTTACTGTATATGTTTACTTCGAATGAGTGGAGGTGAGTATGAGGGTGGGATGGTATGAGTGCGTTTGTGTGTGAATGTTTATTTGTCAGGCTGGGGCCTGGTCTGCTCCCTCTCCTGGGTCATCTAGGGTCCGCCTAATGGTGGCCCCCACCTCCGCGTCGCATTCCCCTCCCGGGGGGGTTGTGCCCCTTGCCCTCTGGTGGGCTGGTGGCTCTCGGTTTCGGGGGCTGGGCGCCGGGGGGTGTGCTGGCTGGGCCTGGTGGCTGCCTGGTTGGGTTTGGGCCCCGTGGCCCCGGGGGGCCCTGGCTGGGGGGTGGCGCGCCTCGGGGTCCCGGGCCTCCGTGTCCATGGTCGGATCTGCTCTGGCGTGGCGGGTGCCGGCGGGGTCTGAGGGCTTGGGGCTGCTGACCCCTGGGCTCGGCGGGGGGCTGCTGGGGGCTTCCCTCGGCTCTCCCTTTGGGTCCGTTCGGGGGGGTGGGGTGTGCGGTTGTCCCTGCATTGGGGCCCCTGGGGGCGCGGCGCCTGGGACCTCCGCGGTGCCTTTGGCCCTGGTCTTCCTGGTGTCTGCCTCGGGCCTTGGGGTCGGGGCCGGGGGTCCCCCCACGGTCACTACTACAAATTCCCATTTGGCATTCCTATGGAAGAAATCTTTCATCTACTTGCATGCTCACAACTGCACACAAACAGGTGTTCAGATCCTGGTTTCTTAAAATTGTCTTTCTTTTCGTTAATTTATAAAATTAATTAAAAGAATAGTTTAAATAAATAAATAAATATATTTATACTGGAAATTGTAATTAATTTTAGTATATGAAGGTAAATGTAGGTATGGATGTGTGTGTATTTATGTATGTGTGTATATGTATGTGTGTATATGTGTATGTGTATGTATATATATATATGTATGTGCGTATGGGCATATGTGTACTTATGCGTAGGCGCGTATATGTGTATGTATGTGTATGTATGTATATGTGTGTGTGTATGTATGTATATGTATATGTATGTATATGTGTATATGTATGTATATATATGTGTATATATGTGTATATGTATGTGTATATATATATATATATTATTGTATTTATTTATTTATTTTCTTTTCTCTGTTGGTCTTTTCTTCTTTCCTCCCACCACTTTCGTATACCTCTTTTTTTTTTTTTTTTTTTTTTTTTTTTTTTCCTTCTTCTTTTCTGTTTCTTTTTCCATCTCCGTGGTTGCTGTACAGATATGATCCCCAAAAAAAATTTGCAATAAAGTTTTAAATATATACCAAGTGGAGCATCATGGAGAAATACCTGTATGCTCCACTTGTAAAATCAAAACTGTTGGGCCTGATTTAGACACTCAGACATCAATCCTGAGTTTCACAATGGCAGACAGGACACGGAGAAAAAAAAAAAAAAAAAAAAAAAAAAAAAAAAAAAAAAAAAAAAAACAGACAAAACATAGCCCAAAAAAGAAATACGACTCTGATGGAACTCGCACTTCTCTGCATGGACAAACAAATTATTGTCTAACAAACGTTGGAGAACGGATGACACATGCAGGCGATGAGTCACAACATCAGCAGAAAAAAACATATCATCAATGTACACTAAAACGAACTCCTCCAGAAATTCCCTAAGTATCTCATTCATGAAAGACTGAAAAATACCAGGGGCATTAGTGAGGTCAAATGGCATTACCAGATATTCATACTGACCCGTAGTTGTGACAAAAGAGGTCTTCCACTCATCCCCCTCCCTAATACGCACCAGATTATAAGCATTACGTAAATGTAACTTAGTAAAAATGGTTGCAGATTTTAGCCTCTCCAATGCGGATGGGACGAGGGGAAGAAGGTAAGCCATCTTGCGGGTCGCCTGGTTGAGAATCCTATAATCAATACATGGCCTAAGGGACGAATCTTTCTTAGGAACAAAAAAAAAATCCCGAAGCCACAGGAGACTTAGAGGGCCGAATAATACCATTAGCGAGAGACTTGGCTATGTATTCACGCATGACCTGGTTCTCAGCATTAGTAAAGGTATAAGGACTCACCCTAGGTAGTTTGACACCCTCAATGAGATCTATGGCGCCATCAGAATTACGATGAGGCGGTAAAGAAGGGTTACTGGATGAACCAAATACCTGCACAAATTTGGCATACTCCAAAGGTACTCCCCTAGGTAGACAGGGAGGTGGCAGATTCTCCGAGTATTGCCGACGAACAGGGTACCGAAGACACTGAGAAGAACAAAATGGAGACCAATGAATAATATCCTGAGAAGCCCATGGGATGACTGGGTAATGCCGCTGAAGCCAAGGCAGCCCTAGAATAAGGGGAAAAGAGTCAAGTCAAGTCAAGTAATTTATTTATATAGCGCTTTTTACAACAGTACATTGTCACAAAGCAGCTTTACAGAATGAAAAGCCTTTAAACCCCCAAAGAGCAAGCCGAAGCGACAGTGGCAAGAAAAAACTCCCTTTTATGTTGTTATAAGAGGGAGAGGAAATCAGGAGAAAAAACAATGTTTCGCTATGCAATGCCCCAATAGAGAGGGTGCAAGTGGTTGTGGAGTGTGTAATGGATCCCGGGTGCAGGGGACGGTCATCAGCCGAACTGGCCCGAATGGCTTGTTGTAAAGTGGTGGTGGGAATAGCCCACTGTTTAGCCAGAGTGGTGTCCAAAAAATTACCCTCAGCCCCAGAATCCAAAAGTGCTGTTGTGTTCACCGACTGATTAGCAAATGATAAACAAACAGAAAACAACATGGGTTTACATATACTCCACCTAGAGGTGCTTACCACTACGGAGTCCTGGGCGGATGTAATAGCCCTAATCCGAGCGGAGGAACCACGATCCCGATTAGATGGACAGGTGGGACACGCATCCAGGAAGTGATCGTTGGCAGCACAATACAGGCATAAACGTCCCTTAATGCGACGATTCCTTTCACCGCAGAAAGGCGGATGGATTCCACCTGCATAGGCGTCTCTGAGTCCAATGAAGCCGAGCATTGAGCAGCAGCAGCAATAGCAGGCCTTAACATGGTGGAGCGGGAAAGAGTGTTCTTACGTGTCTGCCAAAGCTGATCCAGCTTGATGGAGGCCGTGATGAGCTCAGACAGGGATATCTCTGCGTCCTTAAAGACCATCTCAGCCAAGATCTCTTTCCGCAAACCGGATCGATATGCCACAATAAGAGCCGGTTCGTTCCAACCCCTGTGTGCAGCCAGAGTCTGAAACTCTAAGGCATAATATGCTACCGAACGTGAGCCTTGCCGAAGTTCATACAATAGTTCTCCAACCGAACGACCCTGAGGTGGGTGAAAAAACGTGCCTTTAAACCGTTTGAGAAATAAAGAAAAGTTGCGTGATTCGGCACCGCGGACGCTCCATAACGCCGAACCCCAGTTGCCAGCACGTCCGCGCAAGCACGAAATAAATAACGAAATTTTCTGTTCATCGGTAACTGCCGGACGGTTAGCAAAGTACATAGAACACTGCAGGAAAAATAACTCACAAAACTCGGAATTTCCATCGAATCGCTCGGGTTCATCTACCGTAAGCGGCGATACCGCCGAACTGGGGGTGGCTGAAAACCCGGAAGAATCGGATGACGCAGTGGAGGTGGTAGTGCCAGGTGGCTGAAGAGATTCGCGTTCCAACCAATCCTGACGCTCCACGATGGATCCCATGGCTTTAGACAGTTCAAGCATTTCCTGCCGGAGTTCGCCGAGGAAGCGCCCTTGTTCACGAAGTGCATGCATCAGATCCGTGGATTGGGACGCGTTCATGTTCGTTGGTGTCTTATCTGTCAGCGACGCAAGGACTGCGTACTCCAGATCAGTGTAATGCAGTTTATTGCACAACGGTGATGCACTCAACCAAGAGTGAGGCAAACAAAGAAAACACAGATATTGTGCGACGCAAAAACACAAAATAACCGCCGCTGATGAGCGGAGAAAAACAAAACAAACAAAACAACAAATATACGAACTGCATAACCCGCGATGATGACGATTGCCGACGCAGTAAGTCCTCAAAAGAAGAAGCGGAAAAAACAAGCTGAAGTCTAATCCTTAAAAGAGAATAGCACAAGCAGCAAGTGAGCGTGATACGACGCGAGGAAGAAACCCGTAAACCGAGCTTATAACCACACAAACCGGAAATGACACAATCAAAACATGATCAAAACTCCGGTGATGGACAACGACCCGAGGAAACCGGAGACATTCCCTCACCAAAGTGCACTACAGAGGGAGCGTGAGTGACACAGGGAGGTCAGAACAATATTAGACAACAAATTGTTAGGGTGAGTAGGCGTCCCATTGCCGGAGGAAACGAAAGAGAGAGACGTGTCTTGAAAACGTCAACACGGGTATTTATTTCCTCACAGCGGGATAAAGTTCCAAAAAAACAAAAAAAAAACAGTTCAAACAATTAGACTTCGATCACCCCACCAGCCGAAGTATGCGGCGGCTCCCGTCCGAAGCCAGGTGAGAGCGGCGAGGAATGCAGCCGAGAGGGGCCGCGGGGTGTGCGCAGCGAAGAAACCAGCTTCCCACTATTCCTGAAGGGAGAGGTCCTCGAAAGAGGCAGCGTGTCAGCAGACTGAAGAACATAGTCCGCGGGACACGTCAGCGTGAAAGCAGGATGCGTAGATCAGGAACGGATCGGGGGGGCGGCGAGCTGCGCGCATGCACGATGCCATCCAAAAAAGATGGATCCAGATCGGCGGCTTAAGAGGAGTCTGTCATCAGCGGGTCACACCTGCAACTAATAATCTGGAGAGGGTGATCTTTGATTATTATGAATGGAATCCGGTGTGTGCGGTGCGGAGCGTGCAGCAGAGGGAAGTGGGTGTGTCTGTGGAGTAGGTGTGTGGGGCAGAGCGGACGAAGGAGCGGGGCATGAACGGGAATGTGTAACACAAATGGATATAAAAAAGGCTTTATTTCACAAACTGTTTACTGGGCATTTACAGTATTATTTTTTTTTAAACAGAGCACATGTAAATCTTCCTTTGTAGGATTGAAGCTCTCTTTTCCCTCTGCCTGTTTCTGGCATTTCTTAATGTCAACAAGAGGAGCCATAATTAGTGCCTGCAGACTCCATCCATTACACCCTTGTGCCACAATTACCAACTTCAGAATCTGTTATTTACATATTTACATGGATTTTATACAAAAACTTGTAGAAAGTCAAAAGTATGTTGAAACACATATTTATACTTTATATATACTGGATGTTCAGAACCTCCCTCCACCTCCATTTCTTTAAACTATTACTCCAGGGTTTTTCCTGAAATGGATCTGCTCTTGAAGCTCCAGAAATCCAAAGGGAGTCTGTAAATATGACCAGTACACATTTACTGCACTTTTTCACATGCTGGTGTAGTAATATTAGTCACATAATGTTATAATTCATCTGCACTTTATACTTAGCATTAGTATAATCTAAGCATTATAATAATAATAAATAAGAGCATTATAAAGCTACGACTTTGTTGACTTAAAGCATATTTTTTATTTTAAAAGTATTTATAAATAGAAAACTATATCCACCCACAAAAGCATTCCAGATCCATTTCAGAAATAATCTGTCTCACTGAAACATCAGTTACTTGACCATTTCCATATACTGAACATGTCCATGTGATGGAGCATGATGTATTAAGGAAGCCTATATGACTGACCCTATCAGGAATAGAAAGAGGCTGCATCATTGTTCCCAACCATCTCTGTTTCTCCTCATTCACAATAAAAGCAGCACCTTAGTATTCAAGCTAAAGCTACGTCCATATTTCAAAGTTTTCATTTACAAACTCACAAATTCAGAAATGTCAGCATCTTATGGTTCCACTGTAATGTTAAATAATGCTTTAAGTTTAGGTACTAAGTTATAATAGTAGTGCTGCATTGTGGACTCTTATCAGTTATTATGGGAAACAAATTAAAATATTTATGAAGTCATTTAAAAATAATAATTATTAGTTATTGGAACTACATCCACTGCGTGTTACTGTTGGAGAATCTAGGTCTTAATCTGTGTCACAGGCACCTAGGGCCTGGGTTAATTAGCTATGTGTTTTATTTTTCACCATTTAGTTAATTAACGTTTTCCTTTAATAAACCTGTATTGCTGCTAACTGTGTGTTGCATGGCTTTGGTTCTGCACGAGATGCACAGCCTCCCTAAGAGGTGCAGAATTGTGTGGAAGTCTTGGACTTTTACTTTTACACCTTCTGTTTCTTAACTTTTTACTAGATTTCACTAGAAGTGTGAACTCATGGTATTACTGTTTAAGACAGAAATACAAACTTAATTTACAATATTAAACTATTCATTCATTCATTATCTTCCACTTTATCCTATATTAGGGTCGTGGGGGGGTTCCCCATGCCCATCCAGGGGAGAACGTTTCGGGCGCTGGGCATACACCCAGGACAGGACGCCAATCTATCGCTGGGCACACACACAGACACACTCTACATGGGGCAATTGGGAGAACTAAATTGACTTGATCAATGTTTTTGGACTGTGGGAGGAAACCGGAGAACCCGGAGGAAACCCACGCGGACACGGGGAGAACATGGAAACTCCACCCAGATGGGGATTCGAACCGGGAATCCCTAGCGCTGAGGCGAACAAGCTAACCACTAAGCCACCATGCCGCCCAATATTAAACTAAACCAATATATTTTCAGGATACCTGTTTACTGATCTGACATCGGAGCACTGCATTTTCCTCCATTAATTCGTTGTTCCTACCCTCCACCTGCTGAATTTCCTTCTTATGTTTGTTCAATGTGTAGCTGAAATGCTCTTCAATTTTTTTTATTTTCTGATCTCTGGCTCTACATTGGTCCTTGCCCTCCTTCAGCTTCTGTCTGAGCAACATATTTTCCTCCATCAATGCATTTATCTTCACCACCACCTACTGAATTGCCTGCTCCAGTTTGTTCAACATGTGGCTGAAACACTCCTCAGTTTTTTTTATGGCCTGTATCTGTATCTGTGGCTCTGCATCTGTCCCCTGCCTCCTTCAGCTCTTGTCTGAGCAACATGTTCTTGCTGTGAAACCAATCCAGCTTCTCCTCCATTGCCTCAGTCTGGCACCAGAGCTGAACCTGCTCATCAGCTGCCTTCTAAAAAAAACATAAAATATTTAAAGAAACAATAAGGTCAAACTGAACTCAATTATAGTGCTGGTAATCTAAAATAAAATGTTATATATCATCTTAACATCTTTACATCATGAATTTAAAAATAGAGATTTTTTACTTAGAGATAAAAAATAGAGATAATTACTTTTTTGAGTGACACTGGAGGATTAATGTCACTTGGAGAGTCGAGTTCTTCTGTTTTTGTGGTGGCAGGTTCCTGTGATTCATTTGTAACATGTCCCTCAGTCTCATGAATGACAGGCACTAGGGCTGTACTATCTGAATTCCTCTGACAATTTTTTTTTATTATAGTCAGAGATCACATTAGCGCAGCTGGAGGTAATAAACATGAGAGCCATTAGGAAGGTTGATGTAGTTTTCTGTTGACTACAGAAGAAGTGAATACTTGGCTAAAAAACGTACTATTTGTGTTTATTTCTCACAGCATAATCAAGAGCTGTTCGATTGCAGTCATCTTTCATAGTGCTGTCTGCTTTAAACTGCAAGAGCATGTACACCTTCATGGGATTACCGCTGTATGCAGCCATCATCAGACAAGACCTTGTAAAATAGATTAAAAGGTTTTAAATTAAATGTTCAGTTAAAAATAATTATTTTAATCTCCATTATAAACAATAAGAAAAATAAACAGTGAACTGAACACATACATACAAAGATTTTTAAGTTACTAAAAGAAAAAAACTTTAAAAACTGCTTGGTCACTGATGCTGAATCCCTAGTCGTCTGAAAATCAATATTTGATTTGATTTTAATGTTGAGTGAGGTCAAGATTATGGCTTCAAACAAATTGCAGGAACTGCTACTTGCCATGTTCATGTCTTTTTGAACTTTGTTCTAAAACAGTTTAATAAACTAAAGGGTGTTGGGGACCTATACCTGGATTAGCATATCTGATCACAAAGTTAGAGATCTGAACAAGTTTTAAAAGACTTTCAGTAAAATCAAAAGAGCTAAATAATAGGAGCTTTATATTTTCATTAAAAGTATTTAATACTCATTGGTTCTTCTTGTTCACAAAATTTACATTGGCTCCTTTTCTAAGCAGCAGTCCCACCATAACCCAGGTGCCTTTGTTTACCGCCACCATCAAGGGAGTGTTTCCCTCCTACAAGTCATTTAAAAACTTTAATCATAAAGTTCTATTTTTTTCTTAAACAAATTGAGCCTAAAACTGATGAAATCCATCCGTTCATTTCTTTGATTTACTGTTTATTAACAATTTTCAAATTCATAAATTGTATACATGTATACATGAATGCATACATTCAAATACAATATTTCATTATAAGCAGGAAGTAAAGCAACTGTTAAAAAGGAAATCCGGCTTCATTTTAATCTCTTAGACTAATCATTGTATGTGAGACCTGCTGCTTCAGAAGAAACGTTACATCCTGCTCAAAGTCCTATTCTGTGTCACAGGCCGTGTCGCCACAGGGGGGCGACAGAGACGCACGCCGCCATCTCGCCGCGTCAGGAGTAAAACTCCAACTCCCAGGAGGCACAGCGGCAATCAGGTCTGATGAGACCCAGCTGCCAGCGTCCTTATTTAACACGGCCTGTGGCGGCGCTTCCTTGCCACGCCGTCGCCTTTTTCACGCGCAGTGTGTGGTCGTTGGAGTTATGCCCAATGTTGATTTGACAGTGGGCCTCCTTCTTATATTATATTGCCACTGTCCTATGATATTGGTTGCCGGGGCACGCCCTGGGGCAATATCACGATCACTTCTACCCTGTGTGTACATTATTACTGTGTGCCGATAACGCGTCCAGTCGAACGCCGCTCATCCGTGGAGGCGGCAGGGCGCTCGAGAGCACAGCGTTCGGGTTTAGAGTAGGGGATCAGGGAAGACGTGTGTGCGTCACTCGGTGACGTCACACCGGCGTCGGTTCGGTTCGGGGTTTTGCGCCGCGGTCGCGGAGGCAGCATTTTCAGCTGCGTTTTTAGTTTGTTTATTTCTTTTGGTTTAGCGCGATATGCGCGCCTCGCTTTAGCTGAGGTTTTTGAGTTTCGGTTTCTTTCCACCGCTCGGCTGCCGTAGTGGCTTCCATCAAGCCTAGGTGGCGCTTCGGTTTGGTTCGGCGGATCGTACGTCACAGCCCGCCGGTTCGAACCTCGGTCGGGACGTTTAGTGTGGAACTCCCAAGGGCCGATTATTAATAGGCATTAATATATATTATATATATACATACTCCAAATTATATATAAATACTTATTATTATTTTTATTATTACACACTTTTTACACTAATTTGACTAAAGCTATGTTTTGTTTTATTTTTTCATGAGTTAACGTGTGCACACTTAATCCTCCGCTCCATAGATAGGAGATCAGACAGGAACAAATACATTACTGAAGTAATGAGCATGTACAATTAAATCTATCGTGGGGTTTACTTTCCAGAGACCCCTTCGATGTAGCACATTTATTTCATTATTTATATGTTTAAGGCTTCATAAACCCTTCCCACAGTTGTATAAACACTTCATATGCTATTAAACATTAAATTCATAACGAGCTATTAGGTCTATTCCATGGTGTAAACTGATCCGTGACTTTTGTGTACTGTTACATCCCTAATCATTACCTACCCTCATCAATGCAGAGCAGTTCTCACTATCCCTGTGGTTAAGCAGAACTTTGTTGGATACTCAACCACCTTTCTGTTACCGTGAGTGCACGCAACATGCAGAGCAGATCTACAAACAAAAATGAAAATGAATGAATATTAAACACAGTTTAACATCATTATAAACTGCACATACTGTAGATTCTATAATATATCTGATCAAAAATTATGTGTCATATTGAGTATTACCGCCAGAAAGACTTGTTAGATTTACTAAACCATAAGCAGTAATAACATGTTTTCCTGCCCCACCTGAAACAAAGTTCAGATCACTAGAGTACCACATCAACTAATCTATCAAACCATGAGCAGGTTTTAAACACAGATGAGCACAAAACAGGACCTCTCCCAACTGTTCACTGAAATATATTCTATAACTAAAGTAAATATATGTCTAGAACAGTGACTGTAAGATTGTAGACAATGGATCAGTAAAACCTTTCTTGTGGGAAGACGTATAAGTAGTTATAGTATCACAGTTTATTAATAAAAGATTAATTTTATTCATTCAGATGGATATCCACTTTCTTTTGTCTATGTATTTAAACTTTGTTATCTTTAGTCAGCAGAACTACCTGCTGAAGTATATATTTACACTTTCAAACCCACCTTTTCTTCATTTTCATTTTAATTTCATTTTTCATTTTAGTTCATTTTTAGACAGTTCTTTAATCTTAACCAGATCACCACAGCGGGCAGCTCTGTGCAACCGCCTTATGGTTTTCTTATTTGGTTTATTGTCTGAAGCCTGAATTGAACTTTTCTTGAAAAAGCTGAAGAACTTCCACATTGTGAACAAGACCTACAGAGGAGTCAAGATTAAGCAAGTTATAAAAAATATTCTTTGGCACAATTTTCAGTTAAGAGTAA
Source organism: Corydoras sp. C115 (assembly GCA_019802505.1). Lineage (NCBI taxonomy): Eukaryota > Metazoa > Chordata > Actinopteri > Siluriformes > Callichthyidae > Corydoras > Corydoras sp. C115. The sequence goes on along the minus strand of JAFMOC010000734.1, from coordinate 168,978 downwards.
TTAACTCTCAACCTATTTCACTCTTAGTACTTCACCATCAAGTTTGTAATTATTTACCTGATTATTATTTACCTGAATATACGCCTCTATACACCTCTATCTGTAGTGAAAATAATCAGTTTTTGCCATGCTATTTGCTGGAATGTGTTTAATAACAGCAATTTATGTGAAAATGGCAATCTGAAGCCATCTTTTCTATGCTGATTCAACAATACTAACATCCATCTATCCATCCATTATCTTCCGCTTTATCCTCTATTAGGGTTTCGAGGGGGGGGAGGGGTCCCCATGCCAATCCAGGGGAGAACGTTTCGGGTGCTGGGCAGATACACCCAGGGCAGAGCGCCAATCTATCGCTGGACACACACTCACTCACACAGACACACTCTATATGTGGAAATTTGGAGAAATCAATCGACTTGATCCATGTTTTTGGACTGTGGGAGGAAACCGCGGAGAACCCGGAGGAAACCCACGTGGACACGGGGAGAACATGGAAACTCAGATTGAGATTCGAACCAGGAATCCCTAGTGCTGAGAGGAGAACATGCTAACCACTAAGCCAAGTGCCACCCCAGAGATATAATATTTGATATTAAATATCTGTCTTAATACAAGCCAAAAATAGATCGGATATTAATAAAAAATATGACAGCTCAGCAAATCAGATTTAAGGACTGAAACTAATCAGTATATACCATCCCATCCATTATCCTGTACTAGGAATCTCCACCCAGATTGGGATTCGAACTGGGAATCCCTAACACTGAGAGGTGAATGTGCTAACCACTAAGCCAACATGCCCCCTCCCCCCAATACTAACATGATGTGTGTTAACTGTTATGTGTTGTCACGTGGTGTGGGTGTGTTTAGTGTCACGCCTCGTAATTGTGTTCACCTGGGTGTAATCACGTACTCTATTTTAGGCCTTGTGTTCACCTTGTGTCTCGCCTCGTCCTCTTTGGCTCCTGTCCACGTCACGCCTCGCCTCGCTACGCCTGCCCTGTATGTTTGTGTTTGCTCTGTACTTGCCCTGTCCTGTGTTTGTGTGTGCAGCTCTGTGTACTGCTGCGATACCTCCTGCCGAGTCTCACTACAATCTGGTGGAGCCTGCGGTTTGGAGCACGGCCGCTGACGTCAACACCGCGCTGCTGCAACTTCACGCCGCCAGCTCAGCGTTCCGTGTTTTCCGCCAGCGTTTGTACACTAACACGCGCCGCTCCACGATTGTTGAGAGAATAAACTGTGTTGATTGTACCTCCGCTCCGGACTGATTCGTTCTGAGTAGTGGATCCAAAGCGCTCCGGTCTATTGACCGTCACATTAACAGGTTTCAATATAAAAGCCTAAAAAAAGTATTAACCCTGGTAGATCTCGATGACCTGTTCAATGGAAAAGAAGATCTCGGGCCAGAAAAGTGTGGGCACTGCTGGCTTAGACAGACCTGGTTCTACAGGTAAAAAAAAGTGCATAATAGTTAATTACTGCACTATTGTAGACTAAAATCTACAAGTCAACAGTCAGAACAAGTCAGGCACTCGTGTAGGAAGGAACTGCTGTAACTTTATATCACCTGTTGTACATCGTAGATCTGCGCGTCGGCACCCCTAGAGTCACGGTAATACCCATATTTGATCCTAATCGTTGTTAAATTGAATAGTCAGTTTGGGCGTTCTTTTACTAGATATTAAAACTACTGTCGGTTAGTTAGCATATAACTGTATCTAGAATAACTGGTTTCAGTTCTAGTTTCGGTCTATTACCTATTTGCACCTTGCTTTGAACGTGGGATTTTTACGGAGGGGGCGTGTCCCGGTGGTAACATTTAAAAATCGGCAGTTTTCACTAAAAAAGTCAGAACAAGTCAGGCGCTCGTGTAGGAAGGAACTGCTGTAACTTTATATTACCTGTTGTACATCGTAGATCTGCGCGTCGGCACCCCTAGAGTCACGGTAATACCCATATTTGATCCTAATCGTTGTTAAATTGAATAGTCTGTTTGGGCGTTCTTTTACTAGATATTAAAACTACTGTCGGTTAGTTAGCATATAACTGTATCTAGAATAACTGGTTTCAGTTCTAGTTTCGGTCTATTACCTATTTGCACCTTGCTTTGAACGTGGGATTGTTACGGAGGGGGCGTGTCCCGGTAGTAACATTTAAAAATCGGCAGTTTTCACTAAAAAAGTCAGAACAAGTCAGGCGCTCGTGTAGGCAGGAACTGCTGTAACTTTATATCACCTGTTGTACATCGTAGATCTGCGCGTCGGCACCCCTAGAGTCACGGTAATACCCATATTTGATCCTAATCGTTGTTAAATTGAATAGTCTGTTTGGGCGTTCTTTTACTAGATATTAAAACTACTGTCGGTTAGTTAGCATATAACTGTATCTAGAATAACTGGTTTCAGTACTAGTTTCGGTCTATTACCTATTTGCACCTTGCTTTGAACGTGGGATTGTTACGGAGTGGGCGTGTCCCGGTGGTAACATTTAAAAATCGGCAGTTTTCACTAAAAAAGTCAGAACAAGTCAGGCGCTCGTGTAGGAAGGAACTGCTGTAACTTTATATCACCTGTTGTACATCGTAGATCTGCGCGTCGGCACCCCTAGAGTCACGGTAATACCCATATTTGATCCTAATCGTTGTTAAATTGAAAAGTCTGTTTGGGCGTTCTTTTACTAGATATTAAAACTACTGTCGGTTAGTTAGCATATAACTGTATCTAGAATAACTGGTTTCAGTTCTAGTTTCGGTCTATTACCTATTTGCACCTTGCTTTGAACGTGGGATTGTTACGGAGGGGGCGTGACCTAGTTTCATCTGGGCTATATAAGAACCGTGGTTACGCTGACGCGACAGCGGAAGCGACAGCCCCTCGAGTTCCGCCCCTCGTGTGAAGACCTATTCGTGTAAAGACCTGCGAGTCTACCTGCGCGTGACTTATTCGTGTAAAGACCTGCGAGTCTACCTGCGCGTGACTTATTCGTGTAAAGACCTGCGAGTCTACCTGCGCGAGTCCACCGAGCAAGGACAACGACAAGGCAACTCATTTCAATCATATCTATTCATATCCATTCATTTTCTTTTCCATTCACACCTTTCTCATCAGCATGTGTTTTCAGTTCATCCCTGTCATTTCCTCCTCTCACAGACGCTCCTTTCCTCAGAGGAGAAGGCGCACTCTTGCACACCTGCGAACTCTGCGGCAGGTGAATACAAGCGAGCCCTTCACCTTCTCTGCAGGACTATGGAATTGTCAGTCAGCCACCAAGAAATCTGATTTCATTCCTGCTTTTGCAGCTCATGCTGGTGTTCAGGTTTTAGCCCTCACTCAGACGTGGATTCGCCCAGAGAATTCCGCCACACCAGCTGCCCTTTCAACTAATTTCCACTTCTCTCACTCTCCTCGTATTGGCAACAGGGGAGGTGGCACAGGTTTGCTTATTACCCACAAATGGAAATTCTCTCCTCTTACACTTTTATCAAACACTGTCTCATTCGAATTCCATGCACTGACAATCACTGAACCGGTTAAATGTCATTTCCTTGTCATCTATCGTCCCCCAGGTCAACTAGATAACTTTGTCGAGGAATTCGATATGCTATTATCATCTCTCCCAGATGATGGTTGTCCTCTTGTTGTCCTCGGCGATTTCAACATTCACTTAGACCGACCGTACGCCGCTGAGTTCCTCGATCTCATCTCCAGCCTGGACCTCCATCTACTCCGCACCTCAGCTACCCACCGGGCTGGCAACCAGCTCGACCTCATCATGACGCGCTCATGTCTCTCTTCTGACATACACATCACTCCACTTCATGAATCAGACCACTTCTTCATACAGTTCTCTGTCTCTCTTCCACCTTCTCCCGTGATCATCAGTAAAACATCTCAGGTACGTCACAATCTTAGTGCCCTCTCTAACACACTCTTTGCCGACTTGGTTACAGATACCCTTCCTAGCATCAGTAACTTCTTAACCCTTGACACCAACACTGCATCAAGCACATTCTGCTCCACCTTTGCTTCATGTCTTGATCAGGTCTGTCCAAAATCCACCAGGAAAACACATAGTTCTCCATCCAGTCCCTGGCTCACGGAGACGCTTCGAAAGCAACGTACTTCGCTTCGTTCTGCCGAAAGAAAGTGGCGCAAGTCTGGTCTGTCTTCAGACTTAGAAACTTACCAGTCTTCACTTGCCACTTTCTCCAAGGATGTAACTGCTGCGAAATCCTTGTTCTTCCAGTCCAAGGTAACATGCATCTCAGATGCCCGCACCTTATTCAGTACTTTCAACTCCCTACTAACTCCTCCCTCTCCCCCTCCCAACACTTCTCTGTCAGCTGATGTCTTTGCTACTTTTTTCACAGGAAAAATTTAGGGCATCAGCAAACTCTTTCATACTCACCATTTCCACAGCACTACATCTCACACATCCAGCCATCCAACCCTCTCCTCCTTCTCCCCTGTCACAGAATCTGACATCTCCAAAATTCTTCTTGCCAGTAACCCAACTACTTGCCCCCTTGATTCCATCCCATCCCACCTTCTTCAATCCATTGCCTCCTCCATCACACCAGCTCTCACATACATCATTAACTCCTCTCTCACGTCAGGGACTTTTCCAAATTGTTTTAAACAAGCCATAGTCAAACCCCTACTCAAAAAACCTACGCTCAACCCAAATTTTGTCGAGAGCTACAGACCTGTTTCTCTTTTACCTTTCCTGTCTAAAACACTTGAACGGGTGGTATCCACACAGGTCTCCAAATTTCTTAATCAGAATAATCTCCTTGATCCCAATCAATCCGGTTTTAGATGTGGTCACTCCACGGAGACAGCATTACTCTCTGTGATTGACTCACTTAAATCTGCCAAAGCCAAATCTCAATCCTCGGTCCTCATTTTGTTAGACCTTTCTGCAGCTTTTGATACAGTAATTCATCAGATTCTACTGTCCACTCTAGCTGAATTAGGCTTTTCTGATACGACACTTGAATGGTTCCGATCCTATCTCACAGGAAGGACCTTCAAAGTGTCATGGAATGGGGAGATCTCTAACTCTCACCAAGTACGCACTGGTGTGCCTCAGGGCTCGGTACTTGGTCCTCTCCTCTTCTCTCTTTACATGACATCACTGAGCACAGTCATCCAGGCGCATGGTTTCTCTTACCACTGCTATGCTGATGACACTCAACTTCATCTGTCTTTTGCCCCTGATGACACCACCATCTCAAATCGGGTATCTGCATGCCTCTCCGACATATCTGCCTGGATGAAGGCCCGTCATCTCAAATTAAACTTAGAAAAAACAGAGCTTCTCATTATCCCTGCTAAACCCTCAATCCATCACAACCTGACCTTCTAAATTGATGGCTCCACAATCTCCCCAACTGATTCGGTCCGGAACCTTGGGTTCCCTATAGACTCCCACCTTAAACTCTCTGATCATGTGATCAAAACCGCCCGTTCTTGTAGATTCCTTCTTTATAACATAAGGAAGATCAGACCCTTTCTGACTGAACATGCTACCCAACTGCTTGTTCAAGCCCTAGTCTTATCCCGGCTTGATTATTGTAATGCACTTCTTGCCGGTATCCCAACTTCCACCATCAGACCTCTTCAACTAATTCAAAACTCTGCAGCCCGACTCGTGTTTAACCAGCCCAAGCGAACTCATGTCACTCCATTACTCACTTCCCTCCATTGGCTTCCTGTAGCTGCTCGCATTCAGTACAAGTAATTTCTGGGTCTTCCCCCTCTTACCTTCACTCTATCTTTTCAAAATACACTCCGACTCGTTCACTTCGCTCCAGTGAGGATTGTCGCCTGGCGATTCCACCTCACCGAGGAGCTAATTCTCATTCTGTGGCGTTCACCACTGCAAAATGGTGGAACGATCTTCCCAACTCTGTCCGTAAGGCAGAATCTCTAAACAGTTTTAAGAAACTACTTAAGACGCATCTATTTAACAAATACCTGTTATTAAAAAAATAATAATAATAAATAAATAAATAAATAAATAAAAAAAAAATAATAATAATAATAAAAAAGGGGGGGGGGGGCGCAGCTTCGAATAACAATCAGGTTTGATGAACTTACAGTATAGTTGGTTTTCTCCATGGCTTCTGACTTGTGGTGTTCTCATTTGTAAGTCGCTTTGGATAAAAGCGTCTGCTAAATGACTAAATGTAAATGTAAAATCCATTAAATGTTTAAATCCACCATGTGTCTACTCTACATAAACATTTAGCATTAATGCATTTGAACCAAATCCGTCTTTAGAAAAAAAAAAAAGTTCTAATGTACAGGTGCTAGTCATAAAATTAGAATGTCATAAAAAGTTCATTTAATTCAGTAATTCCATTAAAAAAGTGAAACTTGTATATTATATTCATTCATTACACAGAGTGATATATATCATTGTGAAAATGTTTGATATTAGGGCAGAATGGTGGCTTAGTAGGTAACACGTTTGCCTCTCAGCGTTAGGGATTCCCGGTTCAAATCCCAATCTGCGTGGAGATTCCATGTTCTCTACATGTCCGCGTGGATTTTCTCCGGGTTCTCTGGTTTCCTCCCACAGCCCAAAAATATGGATCAAGGTAAATGCTCCAAATTGCCCCATATAGAGTGTGAGTGAGTGTGTGCCCAGCGATAGATTGGCACCCTGTCCTGGGTGTATCTGTCCAGCGCCAAAGCGTTGTCCCCTGAATAGGCATGAGGGAGTCAAGGGAGGGAGTGAAGGGAGTCAAGTGAAGGAGGTCAAGTGTGAATGTTTAAATTTGAATAGTACACAGCAGGTGTTATGTGTCGTCACGTGGTGTGGGTGTGTTTGGGTCACGCCTCGTAATTGTGTTCACCTGGTGTTAATCACATTCCCTATTTTAGGCACGCCGTCCCGTCTCTCATCGCCAATAGGTCTTGTGTTCCCAGTGTCACGTCACGTCCTCTTTGGCTCTCATCCACGTTAAGCCTCGTCTCGCTACCATTCCTTTTATGTTTTGTGTTGCCTCGTACTGGTCCTGTCTTGTGTTTGTGTGTACAGACCGTGTACCGCTGCTACGACCTGCCAAGCCTCACTTCAGTCTGTTGGAGCCCGCGGTTCGACCATTACATCACCTATTGGCCATAATAGATTCCTCAGGACAACTCACCTCGGAAGCGGAGTCGGCACCATTTCCAACTGCCAGACAACAACCCACCCCGGATCCACGCCTCGACCTTCTCTTCAGTCGTCAGGATGAACTCGCTGACTTAGTGAGCAACCTTGCACTCCAGGTCAGATCTATGGTCACGTCCCCACCGGCCACGCGCCTCCCCGCTCCTGATCTCGCTAGCGCGTCCGCTAATGCTGGCTCCTCGAATCAGGTACCGATCTTGCCTACTTCACCGTCCCCGCGCCTCGACGGAGCTGCGGTACACCCCGACCCGTACGACGGGGATCTACAGAAATGCCGAGGGTTCCTTTTACAATGCAAACTATATTTCGGTATACGGCCGTCCTGTTTTCCCTCCGATGCGTATAAGATCTCGTTCATTATTGGACTTTTGCGGGGTCGTGCGCTGAAGTGGGCTGAGGCCACACAGGTGGGCGTGTCTCCGCTCTCGTCCACTTATGCGTCGTTCATTGAACGTTTCCGTGGGGTATTCGACCGTCCGGACTACTCTGATGACGTGGATAGCCGGTTACTCTCGGTCCGTCAGGGTACGCGTTCGGTGGCGGAGTTCGTGGTGGAGTTTCAAACCCTGGCGGCAGAATCGGGGTGGTGCGAGCGTTCGCTGCACGGGGTGTTTAGGCATGCTCTCAGTGATCGTGTCCGCGACGAACTAGCCACCCGTGACCATCCTCAAACTCTCCAGGGGCTTATCGACCTCGCCATATGTCTCGACGGTCGCATTAACGAGCGGCGCCGTGAACGGCCACTCCGCGACACCGCCCGCTCCCCTACCTCGCCCAGGGTCTTCACGTTTCCCCCGAGAACTACTTCTCCCCCCGAACCCACCAACGAGCCTGAACCTATGCAGTTGGGAAGGGCCGCCCTGTCCCTAAATGAGCGTGCCGCCCGTAGGGAACAGGGTCGCTGTTTTTACTGCGGCAATGGTAACCACCAGGTCATGGCTTGCCCGGTTCGGCCTAAAAGGGTTGACTCGACAGTGAAGTTTGGGGTCCTGTCGAGTCCTACCCACAAATCCTCATCCCGTCGTCTGTGCCTTCCTGCGGTTTTCCTTCTGCCTAACCACAGCCAGCCTGTCATTGTCCTCATAGATTCTGGGGCAGAGGAGAATCTTGTTGACTTTGACTTCGCTTCGAAATTAGGCTTACCAATGTCTCCATTGTCCTCTCCTCTCCACCCCGTCACCTTAGACAGCAGACATCTCTCCCCCATCACACATCGTACCCAACCGGTCTGCCTCCTTATCGACGGTAATCACAGGGAAGAGATAAGTTTCTCGGTGTTTCGATCCCCTGACACCCCAGTCATCCTAGGTTTCCCCTGGTTACAAACTCACAACCCCCACCTTGATTGGGTTCAGTCTAGGGTTCTCACGTGGGGGGTCCACTGCCACTCCTCCTGCCTTTGGACGGCAGTACCCACCGGGAATGCACCTGAGGGGGACCACCACACTGCGGTGGATCTCTCCTCTATTCTGGAGGTCTACCATGACCTGGGGGAGGTATTCTCCAAGGACAGGGCCCGTCAGCTTCCCCCTCATAGGTCCTATGACTGCGCTGTAGATCTATTGCCCGGTGGTCCTCTCCCATCCAGTCGTCTATACCCGTTATCTCGCCCGGAGAGGGAGGCAATGGAGAAGTATATTACCGAGTGTCTAGCCACAGGGTTGATCCGTCCTTCCACCTCCCCTGTAGGGGCCGGGTTTTTCTGCATTGACTATAGGGGACTGAATAACATCACAGTCCCCTACAAATACCCTCTGGCGCTTACATCCTCCGTGTTTGAGTCACTGCAGGGAGCCACTATTTTTTCCAAACTTGACCTACGTAACGCCTATCACCTGGTTCATATACGTAAAGGGGATGAGTGGAAGACAGCCTTCAACACCCCTAGTGGTCACTATGAGTACTGCGTGGTTCCGTTTGGTCTTAGAAACGCCCCCGCGGTATTCCAAGCCTTAGTCAACGACGTGCTCAGGGACTTCCTTGATCGGTTCGTGTTTGTTTACCTCGACGACATTTTGATTTTCTCACGTAACCTAAAAGATCATGTCCAACACGTACGTCAGGTCCTTAACCGACTGCTGCAGAACAGACTGTTCGTAAAGGCTAAGAAATGTAGCTTCCACCAGCAGTCCGTCACCTTCCTGGGCTTTGTGGTGTCTACCGGGGCCATCAAGCCCGACACTGAAAAAATCTGGGCGATCTGTGAATGGCCATGTCCTACCTCCCGGACCGAGCTGCAACGGTTCCTAGGATTCGCTAACTTCTATCGCCGCTTCATCCGGAACTATAGCACCATCACCACCCCCTTAACGGCCCTCACGTCCGTCAAGGTGCCGTTCCCGTGGACAGCGGAAGCCCAAGCAGCTATGGACCGACTCAAGTCCTTGTTCACCTCAGCCCCGATCCTCGTTCAACCTGACCCGGCCAAACAGTTCGTTGTGGAAGTCGACGCCTCTAGCACGGGAGCTGGAACCGTGCTCTCTCAACGCACCGACGAGGGCCGCCTTCACCCATGCGCCTTCTTTTCCAAGAAGCTCTCCCCCACGGAGAGAAATTATGATGTAGGCAACCAGGAACTCCTCGCTGTGAAACTGGCTCTGGAGGAATGGCGTCACTGGCTGGAGGGGGCTGGACAACCATTTGTGGTATGGACGGACCACAAGAACCTGGCATACATACAGACGGCGAGAAGACTGAATTCTCGGCAGGCACGCACGGTGGGCTCTGTTTTTTGGTCGATTCAATTTCACTATCACATACCGACCCGGTTCTCGAAATGCCAAGCCGGATGCCTTGTCGCGGCTCTTCTCGCCAGAAGAATCCATAACCTGTAATGACACTATATTACCGTCCAGTTGTGTACTAGCAGGTGTCTCCTGGGAAGTTCTGAAGACCGTTGAGAGGGAACTCCTCAAGGAACCGGACCCCGGACAAGGCCCACCGGACCGCATGTTTGTTCCCCCCGCCGCCCGCCCCGCTGTACTCAAGTGGGCCCATGAGTCCCACTGGGCATGCCACCCGGGCCTATCCCGTACAGAGGAGATCATCAGGCGGCGCTTTTGGTGGCCCTCCCTTTCCTCTGACCTCCGCCAATTTATTAACTCTTGCGCCGTATGTGCCCGCAACAAGGCATCTCATCTGCCGCCGTCTGGACTCCTCCTGCCGCTTTCCATACCTGGGCGTCCTTGGTCTCACATCGCTCTCGATTTCGTCACCGGGCTGCCGAACTCTAAGGGCAACTCGGTCATACTCACCATAGTGGACAGGTTCTCTAAATCAGTTCGCCTCGTGGCCCTTCCCGGACTACCTTCAGCCCTTGCTACCGCCAAGCTAGTCTTCGTGCACGTTTTCAGGATCTTCGGCATCCCGGTGGACATCGTGTCGGATCGAGGTCCGCAGTTCGTCTCCCAGGTATGGAAAGCATTTTTCAAATACTTTGGCACATCCCTGTCACTAACCTCTGGGGGCCATCCACAGTCAAACGGACAGGCTGAAAGGACCAACCAAGTTGTGGAGACCACCTTACGCTGCGTGTCGGCCCAGCATCCAGAACGCTGGAGCGAACATCTTCCCTGGGTCAAGTACGCCGTCAACACGACACGCAGCTCCGCCACCGGCAGGTCTCCTTTTGAGGTCGCCCTGGGCTACCAACCGCCACTATTCCCTGAAGAACAGCAGGAGATCTCTGTCCCCTCTGTCAGCCAGCACATCCGTCGTTGCCACCGGGTGTGGAGGAACACATGCATTGCGCTCCGCCAAGCCCGGTCCACACTCATGGCTTCTGCCAACCGCCGTCGCCGCCAAGCCCCGGCCTACAAGGTGGGACAGTTGGTCTGGCTGTCCACCCGCAACATTCCCCTAAAGGTTGAATCCTGGAAACTGGCCCCTCGTTTCATTGGTCCCTTCCCCATCACCAAGATCATAAACCCTGCAGCCATCCGTCTCCGCCTGCCCCGTCACATGCGCATCCACCCCACCTTCCACGTTTCCCACGTCAAGGCGGTCACTAACTCCCCGCTCAACCCCACACCCCGGAGCACCCCTGCCCCACGCCTCATCGACGGTCAACCTGCTTACACCGTACGTCGCCTGCTGGACTCCCGCCGCCGAGGCAGAGGCATCCAGTACTTGGTGGACTGGGAGGGTTACAGACCGGAAGAACGCTCCTGGGTTCCCCGTGCTGCCATCCTGGATCCCGCCCTCGTGAAAGAATTCCATCGCAGGTGCCCGAGTAAACCGTCTTAGGGTGCCAGGGGGCACCCATTGAGGGGGGGGTTATGTTATGTGTCGTCACGTGGTGTGGGTGTGTTTGGGTCATGCCTCGTAATTGTGTTCACCTGGTGTTAATCACGTTCCCTATTTTAGGCACGCCGTCCCATCTCTCGTCGCCAATAGGTCTTGTGTTCCCAGTGTCACGTCACGTCCTCTTTGGCTCTCATCCACGTTACGCCTCGTCTCGCTACCGTTCCTTTTATGTTTTGTGTTGCCTCGTACTGGTCCTGTCTTGTGTTTGTGTGTACAGACCGTGTACCGCTGCTACGACCTGCCAAGCCTCACTTCAGTCTGTTGGAGCCCGCGGTTTGGAACACGGCCGCTGATGTCGTCACCCTGCGCTACTACGTCACGCCGCCTGCTCAGCGCTCCGTGTTTTTTCGCAAGCGTGAACGCTATCTAACGCCGCTCCACAACTGTTGTGAGGAATAAATAATAAACTGTGTTGTTTGTACCTCCGCCCCAGACTGAATTCGTTCCGGGTAGAGAATCCAACTCGCTCCAGTCTTTCGACCATTACAGGTAAGATGCTGTGTTTGGGTGAAGTAGGGCTAATAGCTAGATTAGAAGGTAAAAGGAGGTGAATATTGATTGAAATAGTAGAAGAGATATGAAAGGAAGGGGTAGTTAGGTGATGTGGTGGAAATTCATAGTTTGCCATATAAACAATGGGAAAAAGCAGTAACACACCATTGTCTTGCAAATACCCAAATAGCATTTAAACATACAGGTGCTGGTCAACGAATTAGAATAATTTGAAATAGTGCAATCATGAAATTCTTTGAATGCATTTTTTGTGCAGAAAGCAAATCAGGTGTTCACCGCACCTGTCCTACTCGTTAGACTAATCACAGAACTCGTTACCTGTAAAAAAAATTTGCTCAGCTGAGCTTTCCAAAAGGCCCATTTAGGCCATTTAACTGTGACACTGTTGTTTTATTGAATTAGAATAATGGAGAAACCGTTTCATTGAATTAGAATAAATGCTCGAATTTTTGTTTTCTGTGAAGAGTGTTCACTGTGCAGTATAAAGTCAGGGTTGAGTAGAATTTCTAAGTTGTAAAATCAATCATGGGTAAGCAGCGCGACCTCTCAACCGGAATAGTGGCTCAAATTCAAGCCCTTCGCCAACAAGGCTTGACCCAAACTAAAATTGCTGAGCAGCTCGGCATCAGCCAGTCTTCCGTCTGCAAAGCTCTCAAGAAAAACTGCAGCAAGCGCACCAACTGTTCCAGCGTCCGAAAAACTTCTGCTCGCGACAACAAGCAGCTGAGAAAGATCACAGTCAGCAACCGGTTCAAGTCCACTTCCGAGCTCACCGACTTGTGGAACAAGCAGACCGGCGCTGACGTCTCCAGATCAACCACTTACCGTCGTCTGCGCGAACTCGGCTTCAAATCTCGCGTTCCAGCAGTAAAACCGATGCTGAACAAGAAACAAATGGAGAAACGGCTGAAGTGGGCCAAAGAACACGGCGAGTGGACTGCTGAAGACTGGCAGAAAGTGGTCTTCAGTGACGAATCACGCTTCTGCATCTCCTTCGGTGACCAAGGTCCTCGTGTCTGGCGTCGTGGTGGCGAAACTTACAACCACGAGTGCGTGAAAAGATCCGTCAAGTTTCCCCAGAGCGTTATGGTCTGGGGATGCATGTCCGCTCGAGGTGTAGGGAAACTCTGCTTCCTCAAGAAGACTGTCAATGCTGCCGTATATCAAGATGTTATGGAAACGTTCCTGATTCCGACTGTTGGCGAAGAACAGTTCGGCGAAGAAGACTTCATATTTCAACAGGATCTTGCACCAGCTCATGCGGCAAAGTCGACCAAAGATAGGTTCACTAAAAAACAGCTTGAAGTTTTGGCATGGCCGGCCAACTTGCCTGACCTCAATGTCATTGAAAACCTTTGGGCCATCGTCAAGCGGAAAATTCGCGACAGAAAGCCTACTACGCTGGACCAACTGAAGCAGAACATCCCCACTGCCTGGGAAGCTGTGAGTGTGGAAACTTGCGACAAGCTGGTCAAATCGATGCCGTGGAGACTTCAGGCAGTCATACAAGCCAAGGGGGAAGCCACAAAATACTGAGAAAGTGATGATTGTAATTATAATAAAAATTATTCTAATTCAATGAAACGGTTTCTCCATTATTCTAATTCAATAAAACAACAGTGTCACAGTTAAATGGCCTAAATGGGCCTGTTGGAAAGCTCAGCTGAGCAAATTTTTTTACAGGTAACGAGTTCTGTGATTAGTCTAACGAGTAGGACAGGTGCGGTGAACACCTGATTTGCTTTCTGCACAAAAAATGCATTCAAAGAATTTCATGATAGCACTATTTCAAATTATTCTAATTCGTTGACCAGCACCTGTAGTTATGGATGAGTTAAACACAATTACTATGATGACTGCATATAAAATGTTTTGCACTGTAACTGTAAACTCACACGGTGACAAGTTTGATGACAAGATGATAAACACATTTCAGTTATTGACACCTTTGCTAGCATTATTGTATTTGATGCAGTTTTTATGGCAGAACATTCGGTACTTTATTGTCTTTTGTAGTCCTTAATGAGATTTAAAATTGCAGAGCAATGTATTGTGATCCCCTGAGATCCATAGACTTATCCTCACCTACAGGTTAACAGTCTGATTTAACAGGTGGCCAAATTTAGTGCTTTATGTCATGATTATTATTTCACCTTAAATTTGCATATTCAGAATTGTTATGTAAATTATTTAGAAAAAGCTTCTCTGGGTTCCACTAATTGTTATTTGGTTTAAAATAATTTGATTGGATTGATTTTCACACATTTTGATATTTGCTTTGTATTTTTTAACCAAAGGAGCCACTAATACTGGTGCTGACCGTAGGTCTGATTACATAATGAGTCATGTAGCATACAGTAAAGCTAATGATATAAAATAATAGACTAAATGCTTACTTAAACGGTAAATAGAAGGATAAAGCAGTTGGTCTTCAATGTGCCCCTAATCCCTGTCTCAGCAACTACCATCTCAACCTATGTTTACACAACTAGAGAGGGGTCAAACTTTTACAGCACAAGGTGTCATCCTTCCCCTCTACTATAGTGGGGAATTCACAAGCACATGTTAGACTGTTCCTAGCCATGTAAAAATATATTTCAAAGTTAAACATCTTGTGTGAAGAAGAATGTGAGCCCTCTTTGAGTTGTGGTATTTCTTAAACCTGGAGTTTTGTGCACTGAATGAAGTTTTGCTCTGCTTCAAATAGATCATTTAATATCTTTTTACATTTTCATTTCAGCTGCTGTTTTAGTAGTATGGGAAAATGTTTGGTGAATCACTGTTGCATCAGTTCACAAAATACATTCTCCTTTTTGAAATGTCACACTTTTTATTGCAAATATTTTATGTGGAGAGGTGCCAAATATATAGGGACAGTATTGTATACATTTATACTGTACAATTGTTACTTGTCGAACAAAGCCTTTGTAATTGTTGCATTTTTTGTAGATTTTGTATGGTAAGCTGTCCCTGGAGGAGTTTATTAAGGGTGTAAAAAGTGACCCATCCATTGTGCGACTGTTGCATTGTGATCCAAGCAGTGCTGGACAGTTCTGATAGATGCTCCTCCAGTGTTTTATTTATTTATTGGGGTTTGTTTAATGTATATATATATATATATATATATATATATATATATATATATATATATATATATATATATATATATAGGGCATCGACTCATTTGTTTAGGCAAGATAATTCATTTTAAAATGGAAATAGTTTTAACCTGATATTACACATAATCTGGAAACTGTTTTTTGTTTTTTGCACGAAGTAAGCACTGTGGTAGAAGAGGTTAGATGGCTTGGTCTATATTGAACTTGAACTAAACAGTATGGCCAAAAGACAATAACTAGATTTTTTATCATTAAGAACTTTTAAAACAGGAACTCACCCTCACCAGATGCCTTTTAAACACAATGAAAAGAAAGTTCTTGGAAAGTTCTATAAAATTTCTAAATTGGTGCTGATTTTGGAACTGTGTTTAGGATCTTTATTACTTTTAAGCTCCGATTAAAAAAAAAAAAAAAAAAAAAAAAAAAACAGAAATGGAAATACATGGAAAAAAATGTTGCATGTAGCCATGCAGTAAGAATTTTTTATTTGTATTTTATATAGTGTTTCTATGTTTCGTTTTGGATTTGTTAGTTTTAAGGTCTCAGGTTTTTACATTTCCCTAAGTATAAACTAGGTTGGTTATTAGTGCACTATTTCACTCAGCTTTAAGTTTCTACACAGTGATAATCTTTTTAAACATCAACATACTTGTTTTGCATTTTGGGCAGCTCATTTAATTAAACTATCACATTTAGCTTTTACTGAACCATTTGTATATCATAAGCATTTTGTCTGCGGTTAACTTATCATCATGTTTTGGCCTTAAACATGCTTGTTTCAATTTTTTTTTTGTTTTATTTGCTTGTGCAGTGCATTGATTTATTTTGACTTCAAAACACACATTATTCCTGTGCAAGAGCACATTATTCCTGAGCTGCTGGAGTTCCTCTTTCCTACAGACATCAAATTCAGCCCTGACCCCATGTCCAAAACCTGTTCTCTAGATAATCGGTGTGTTTCAAATTAAATACGGCTGGTTTTAGGAGTGAAACTTGATTCTCTAGGAAAGAGGAGTTGCAGGAACAGAGTAAGTGGTGATCAGAATGGATCTGCTGTGAGGTTGCTGATCCTTGGGGTGACGGAGACCAGTCCCTGGAGCAAAAAAAGGCAGTACTAACTCTGCTTTCAGGAACTAAAGACGACGAAAGAACTGTTGATGACAATGAAAGAGCTGCCATTGATGACAACGAGAGGACAACAACGATTAAAGGAACTGACGATAAGTTCAAGAACCGACGAGGGAATGCTGGGACTACAGAACTAAATATCTAAAGCAGATACTGACCAGGAGAACTGAACCTTGAAGAATCTTCTGGGAAAGTTACTGCAACAGTGGTACAAGGGGGGTGTTATTTTGTGTTTGTGAGTGTAGGGTCTCGTTAGGCGCGGTCTCTATTAGTATAATTGATAGATGTTTGTTTTTAGAATTGTGTTTTCAGTCTATATGGCCATGTAATATGTTGGGCACTGTCAAGAGGGGTAGCTTAATTAGTGCTCTGCCTCCTCAGCATTTAGTTATGTTAACCTGTAAAATTTGTCTGTTGCGTTTAGAATTTAGAACGCGTTTAGAGTGACAATAACATGCAATTTTTTAGAAATGGTAATGTGTAAATTTTGGCTTAAAATTTATGTATAGGGGCGTAGAATTTGTTTAAAATTTATTTATGGGAGAATGTAGGTGCTCCCATAGGGGGGAATTGTCAGGAATTTTAAATTACTTACACATAATAAGAGTTCCAAAATGGCCAAAAGTTGTATTCAAACAAAGGATTTTACTGTGGTCTTGCCGCCATTGGGAAGTGGGGTGGGGCAAGCTAGATTTGAATCAAAACCCTGGGGTTGGATTGGCTGATTTAAAACCTAGGGCGGTAATTTGTGATTGGCTTAGGTAGTTCGGGGGTGGGGGGGGGGGGGCAAGATGTAAAGGTTATAGACACAGGTAAACACTTGGAGGCTCTCTACTTCTTCAGAACACGGAGGCGTTCACAGCACCTGAAAGCTGAGGGAGGCAGACCCGCTGGCCAGCGTGAGTTACTGACGGTGTCCATGAAGTTTTCTTTGTTCTCAATAAATAAGTTGAGAAGTCCATTTTGCATCGGCTCGTTCTTTCAAAAATCAAAAGATCCAACACCATCTAAAAGAGAGCGACCCACACATCTATCAATATAAAGCTCTGCAATATCAAGAACTGAGCAAACACACTAGTCCCCTCATCCAACTGATCCCGAGTCACCTACACCACACCACTCACACACACTAGGAGAGGCGGAGCAGATTCCCTGATCAGGAAGATTGATTAGCACACCAGATCCGGCTTCGTCTGTTGACGTGTGCATCTTTATAAGCTGTGACATCATATGCCACGAAGGGGAAGAGTTTCCATGGACCCAATGGGAGCAGGACATTCAGCAAGCAACATCATGACATTACAGATGGAGTTTAAATATGATTTTAAATACTCTAATAAGGTTCGCATTCCTGCCTCCCCTCGTCACACACACACACACACACACACACATTAACACACCTCTCACACACACTAACACTATACAGACTCAGAATCAGAGCCACTAATTAAGCCCCATTCGGACAAACCTGCTGTGTATTGGCAGCACTGTACACACACATCTGTCATCTGGTGTGGAAAATAAAAGTGACCAACTCAGCCAAAAAACACACATGCACATACATATGCATACACTTACTTTTTTAATAGCACTATTACCACTTGTCACGAGCACCTGCTGCACCTGTCCCTCGTTTTCGGTTCTCATTATCTCACTTGGGTGATTGGTTGGGTTTGTCACGTGTTTAGTTGGTTTTCGATTTAGTCTGTTTTATCCCTGAATACTGAGCACGTCTTTGTTTTGTGGTTGTTATACCCAACGTTACGTTCTGTTTTGTTATCCCCGTTCTGTTGGTGCTTCGGCACCATCTTTTAATAAATTCTGTTTGGTTTTTATCTCGGTGTTCCAGTGGCCTCCTTTCGCATTTCCGCCACGGTGTGTCGTTGCGCGAGCGTTCCGCGCAGGTCACATCCGCGTCATCAATGCGCGAGCGGCGTCCGCGTTGTTCGGCGGACCCGCTCACCTCTGGGGGATTCAGGACAGGAACAGAAAGACGTGCCCAACATCGGAGGCTACTGGACACCTGGGGTCACCCTATGTGTGTGGAGAACCGGACGCTGAACCACCGATCTGACCGGGTCCGAGGGCCGGGGACCGCCAGCGGCAGAGCCCGGCTACCGGAGGGCGGCAGTCGTTGAGTCGGGACCGACTGAGGCCGTTCGCCATCGGTTCCGAGCACCAGACTCGGCCATTTCGGACGAGCCATTTCGGACTCGGGGCACCAGGAGGTGCATGCCCCAGCCTTGCAGCCAGAGGACGTCGATCTGCGCTGCGAGAAGATGCGTCTTCGCCGTCGGCTGGGAGCAACCGGTTGGTTCAGCCCGAGGGACTTGTTACCCCCCCCCCCGTTTGTTATTTTTGCATGCATTTATTGTTATTATTTTTGTTCTTTTGGTTTGGGTCGCTTTCCCTTTTGCGCGACCCTTGGAGTGGGGGTATGTCACGAGCACCTGCTGCACCTGTCCCTCGTTTTCGGTTCTCATTATCTCACTTGGGTGATTGGTTGGGTTTGTCACGTGTTTACGTCTCCCTCCGTCTAGACGTTTACGCGTTGCCGGATCCCGGGAGACGCTCATCAATGCGCGAGCGGCGTCCGCGTTGTCCGGCGGACCCGCTCACCTCTGGGGGATTCAGGACAGGATGTGACACTACTATTGTATATTGTTATTGTTTTTAAATCTTGATCATTATTGTAATTATTGTTGTTTTCTTGTTTTGTTCTTATTTTTTTATTTTTATATTTCTTATTTCTTTTTCCAAGTATTTTCTTGCCAATAAAACTTTTAAATTTAAAATGAATGAGGGTGCTGAGATAAGAACCACCCCTCCCCTCTTCTCTCTGTGTGTGTCTGCTCTGTTCAGTCACACTGAGTTGCAGGCTGCGCTCATTATTTATTTAGAGACTGTGTTATTGTAAAACTATTTTAGATACTTTAATAGTAATTAGTAATTTCTAATAATTGTGAATAGTTTCTCTAGCCGCAGAGTCGCAAGATTTTGGTTTTCTTATGTTGTGTTGCTACTTGTAAAAGAATTATACACAGTTCTCTTTTTAAATCATTACAGTCAAAAATGGCTCAGTATTGTTTCACACGCTTGTTGACTGCATGGCATAATGGTTTCGATTCTTGTTCAGCAAAGTTACATGAACACACATATAAATATATGTAAAATCTTTCACATATATTTCCATAGATATAAATAGCCCTTTTTTTTACATGGGTATGGATAATGTGAAATAGCTGGTTCTATAGGTTGCTTCCTAACCCCCCCCCCCCCCCCCCAATCGTAACAACATAACACCATTTTCTATGAAATATTGTTTGCAAATTTGACTAAATCTGTGTGTGCCTCTATATAAAAACTAAACATCTGGCTAGGTAACTAAACATTGATTTTGAGTTTTTTTACTCACGTTTTTATTACTTCTGGAATCTTAAATTATCTTCTGACAATTTGTGTTCTGTAACTCAACCTGAGCTTTGTCTGAACACAATTGAGCTGATGTTCTAAGTCATGTTCCTTTCTAAGTCATGTTTATCATGACAACCACCACTCCCAACATTCCGAAGTTGTTGGGAACAATCCATCTGTGAACAGTAGAGGATTTATAAAACCTAGAAAACTATATTTGTAGTTCTGACATATTTTTGGTGTTCTTTTTACTCTTTACTTTTTTTTCTCTCCCACAATGGTATATCTTTATTCTTCAGCTTTAAATTCATTCATTCAAATTCAAATTTTCACATGCAAATTGACTATAATGCGAAATAGCTGATTATATTGACCTCAGCCTACTGACACGTCACACCGTGGCTTTATCTGCAAAATTATATGACACTTGTTGAATCCTCAGAGAACAATTATGTATTTAAATGTGTGCTTTGCAATGGCAAACCCAAACTGATATCAATGTTTAAGACATTTCACACCAACCTAAGAATCTACATTCAGGTGACATATATTTCCCTGCTGTAGGAAACTATAAAGAAATGGGTGTGCAAGATAATACTATACGGTTATTATTACAGATTTAAATTGTTAGAAGGCAGCACGGTGGCTTAGTGGTTAGCACGTTCGCCTCTCAGCTCTAGGGACTCCCGGTTCGAATCCCCATCTGGGTGGAGTTTCCATGTTCTCCCCGTGTCTGCGTGGGTTTCCTCCGGGTTCTCCGGTTTCCTCCCACAGTCCAAAAACATGGATCAAGTCAATAGAATTCTCAAAATTGCCCCATATAGAGTGTGTCTGTGTGAGTGAGTGTGTGCCCAGCGATGGATTGGCGCCCTGTCCTGGGTCTATCTGCCCAGTGCCTGAGACGTTCTCCCCTGGATGGGCATGGGCAACCCCACCGCGACCCTAATAGAGGATAAAGCGGGAGATAATGAATGAATGAATTTCCTGAGAAAGTGAGCAGCCAACACGACTGCAGAGTAACCTGACTAGAGGAAAAATTTAACACTAGCTTCCTGAGGACAACAGTCCCCCCCCCCCCCATTTGTCTTACCCTTAGGGGGTCATCAGGCAGCTATTGATATGTACAACGACCCACAGCCCTTCCACCCCACCAGCCTCACAGGTGTCACAGGTGAAACGTTAGGTGCAAACTGCAATCAAAGCAAAATTTCAGTGACATAATAAAAATATGATAATAATACTGTCTCCATGCGTACTTAACAATGATGGGGAAAAAAGGACACAGAAGATAAAAATGTGTTTAAGTATTGAGTAGAAAGTTATGTAATTTACAAAAGGTACCAAAATCTTATGCAATAGGCTTTCAGCAATAAAACTTTCGTCTTTTACTTCTGTAAAACAAAGGTAAAATATGAATACTTCAAATGCATGAAGACCATAACGCATAATCCTTATAAGAACTGCTATGAATTCCATTAGATCGCCGACAGTAAGGCTCCAGCAGTCGTTTGTTCTATGTGCCAAGTGTACTGTGCAGGCGGTGATGGTCCTAAACATGTTTATGCTGAATAAGAGGAGAAAACTCTAAATCCTACTCATCACTCTACACTGCATGAAAGAGCAAAAACAAAAAAGTGCTTATTATATATTGCTTTTGTCTTACTGTACTAAGTAATAAAATGAGTTAATAAATATATAAAACCACAAGAAAACAATGACAAAATTATTACAATACCTTGGCATGCTCAGTAGGTCCTACTTTCTCTTGAAACGTAACATCTCTTCTGAGTCTGAGGACGACTTTTAGCATCCATTGTCTTCCAAAATGTCCCATCCTTTGCTTTTATGCCTGGTGTGTTTTTCTCTGCCATGAAAGGTTTCTTTCTGGGAGGGCTGGATTGCTCTTCTTTAGATGATCCATTACTATCCTATTCTGTGTTGAAATAATCCACTGTATAAAAGGGATACTCCACCGTCTGAGTTGCATTCATCCATAGCAGTCAACAACTCCAAGGCTTGTACTGAGGGTTCTTTTCTCTGTAATTTCTTCTCTATGTGCTCCAAACAGTAAAGCAGCAAGCAAAAAAGTTATGTGATGATACTGCTTCTGTGTCTGCTAACATTAGGAATCAAATTATCCTGACAAAAGCCATTTAAGCAGGTGTTAAAAAGTTTGCGTCACAGATGCAGCAGGTTGTTCGTGTGCAAATGTGCGTTCCAAACGTGTGATATGCATAGCATTAGCAATTTGAGAAAGAATTGATTTATGTTTGCGTTCCAGACAGGTCATCAAATTGTTTCTATGTCACGTAATAAATATATGGAATGAAAACTCCAGAACATTCTGGAAAATTCTGCGTCCAATAGTTGCTACTAACTGACATCTACATCCTGATATTAAAAATAACTTTTTTATATATATCCATCCATCTTGCAAACCTTGCATTTGTGTGTGTCACAAACTGTATGTCATTGTTCATTTTAGATAGAACAGAAAGAAAAAAATGCTACTTACATTTTAGATTTAAAAATGGCCCTATAATATATTTTAGTGTTCCACATGTTTGCGCATTTTAGGTTGCACGTGGATGTATGTGGGACCCGCCATCTTGGGGTACAGGCACAAGTTGGCCGGTTGCCGTGCCAATGGGAATATCCCCATGTGCTTTCCCAGGATGTTTTGCAATGTACGAATATAAAAGGAGGGGTTCGCGTTTCTGTGGGTTGTTGGAGTTTTCGGAGTTCTAAAGGTTACGTACTTATTTATAAACCCTGTTGGTCGGGAATGGCATCTCGACTTCGTGTGAGTTCTTTGTCTACGCCACAAATGTCAGAAGTGGGACAACTTGGGACACGTCTGGAACGTGTACTGGAGGCGATTGATCTCGAACTAGGGTCTCTCGAACTAGGAACCCTTGGCATGAGACGGAGAATGGCAGGATGGGAGATGGATTTGGAGAGCACCCGGCCAACAGTCGAGAGGATGCAGCTTCGATTGCCGGATTATAACGGTGAGGCCGACTGGTAATCATACAACGGTGAGGCCTTCTGGGAATGGTGGGAGGTCGGGCACAGAGCGAGCCAGTGTACCAGCAGGAAACGAAGCAGGCAGCTCTGCGGCGTGTCGTGAACCCCTCTGTGCCTTTCTCCACCTACATTGATGGAGCGGGGAGGGCTTACATCACATGCAGTGTGAACGGCACAATAGTAAAAGCGATGATCGACACTGGCTCTTCCGTGACGTTAATTCGCCCTAGTGTGGTAGCAGACGTGGTGGCTGGTGAAACTTCCAAAACCCGGTGTGAGCCCGAATTCTCCAAGGTCACAGGTGACTACATCAGCCTGATGGGATGAGGTTATTACTCGATTGTGGGAGAGACGCGACCTCACATCTCATTTGGATGGGTCCCATTCGCGATGATTGTATCCTGGGTATGGACTTGCTGGAGAAGGTGGGCACAATGGTGGACATTAAAAGAGGAGAACATCACTGTAGTGGATGATTGCTAAAGTTCTGCGGCAGTGAAGCAACTGGAAAGGGCATGACCACCCACGAAGCTTCGGCAACAGCGGCATAGCGCGACAAAAGACCCGGTCCTGTTACAGGATATGTTGACAACCAGCAGCACCATTCTATATGAGAACCAGTGACAATGGGTGTGGGATCTATTGCTTTGCCTTGCTGATGTGTTTGCAGTCACGGAGCTGGAATGTACCAGAATCAGAATGGTGCAGCACAAAATCAAAACAAAAACACGGGAGATGCTGCGCTGATACGTCTGCGACCCCATCACCTCCCCCTCGCTAAGCGGCAGGCAGCGGAACAACACATCAGGGAGATGGCGGCGACGAGCATCACCGAGCCTTCAGACAGTACCTGGACGTCACCTGTGATGCTGGCGAAAAAGAAGGATAGCACTTGCCATTTTTGTGTGCATTTTCTTTGGGGAATGAGCTGTGACAATTTAAAGTGCTACCGTTTAGACTGTTTAATGCACCTGCAACCTTCAAGAGACTCATGGACTGTGTGCTAGAACATATTCCAAAAAACAAGTTTGTGGTCTATTTGGATGACATACTTGTGGATGACATACTTGGAGATGGTGCTTTATGCGGTGAGGGAGGCAAATCTTAAGCTGAACCCTGATAAGTGCTCGTTTTTAGGGCGGTGGGTGAATTTTTATGTCAAATTGTTAGCGGGGCAGGCTTCGTGACAGACCAGAAAAAGACAGACACTGTGAGGGGCTGGCCAAAACCACAGAATTTAAAGGAGTTAGGGAGCTTCCTGGGTCTAGCGTCACATTACTGCCGGTTTGTTTGAGGCTTCACGGACATTGCTGCCCCATTACATCGCATCACCAAGCATGGATCGGGCATTTGTACTGTTGCAAGAAACTGTGTAGCACTCCGGTGTTGGCTTTTGAATGCTGATGCTTTGTCACACACGCTTTGTATAGCGACGCCCACTGTCGGTACTGCCAGCCCACTGAGGTGAAGTCTGCGGAAGTCATCGGGTTGTGTGCTGATGTTAACACCAAAGATCAGACCACAAACAAGTTGTTCCAGGTATCACGGGCTGATTTCAAACTGGCGCAAGAGGCGGATCCAGAGAGTGCATGGGCAATCGAAGCGCTGTGGGCGGTGTGCTTTGGCTTGTCCAAGATGCTGAGACACCTGTGACAACGATTCTACTGGTCTGGCTGTCACAACGACATGGAGCTGTTTGTTCACTGCTGTGACACCTGTACTGCGAAGAAAGGTCCTGCAGGTTCTTCAGGGGCGCCACTACATCCAATGCAATCTGATGTGCCAGTGGAGAGGGTGTCTGACGTGCCTTTCCTGGTGACAAACTCTGGTAACCAATACTATAAATCATATAATAATATAATCATGGCTATGGATTATTTTACTAAGTGAACAGAGGTGTACGCGATACCAATAGACATCTCCTACTCATTACTGGTCTGTGATGTCCCATAAGTGGTAAAAGGGTAAAGAAATAGAAAAGGGAAGCTTTCACTTACCTGGGGCAACCCATCCTTGAAGAAGGAAAGGGGGGAGACTAAACTGTGGATAACAAAAAGAGGTATTAATTATGTCTTATACATTACTACATATACAACAATATGTACATAATAAGTCTGCATATGTTGAAGTGGGAATTTTTTTTTTTTAAACATGTGTATGTATACTATCACCTCTACATTTACCCCAAATGGAGTATGGTATGAGCTGGGGGGAGGAGTTAGTTACTTGAATAGGGCTACTTTAGCCACAGTGGGGGGGGGGGGAGAGTGGTGCAGGTGATTTGAAGGAGACAGTTGACTACGCAGATATTTGTCTATGTTCGCGGTGTAAAGAGATTACAGATTTTCCCATGTGCCTGTGTGACCACTTGTAAATGTGTATATAGTTTTGGGTGTGTAAAATAAATGGTGATGGAAACCGAAGCAAACCTGCCTTTCTATAAGTGCTGCCTTTCACAATCGCCCTACGTTACCCATAGGGTGTTTTCCAACCTTTAAAAAGTTATTGGAGATACACTTTATCGCATGGTGGCTGCGTGTCAAAGAGAATTTTGTGCGATCTCAACCCACGGTAAGTAACGCACCCAGTCTGAGGGATTATTTCACACAAACATGCATAAAAATGTATTAGTTTCCTGATCATTGGGATAACACAGCTCCCATCCCCAACGAGGATGCATCTACGTCTACTCTGAATTAGATTGACCGGATTAAAAATTGTAGAATCCCAGGAAACTCTGCAGCTGTGGTGGACATGGGCTACTCTTGGATGGCTCACAACTTAAGCAAGTTCATTTGCATTCCCGAGGGCGAGATCACGTACCCCAATATCTCAATCCGTCTGCGCTTGAACTCGCATTTCTTCCCTTTAACATAGCGGTGATGCTCGAGGAACTTGTGGAGCACTGCCCTTACTTGTGAGTGAGTGTTCAGATCTGGGGAATATACCAGTATATCGTCCACCTAGACTATGACGCAATGATCCAAAAATTCTCGCAGCACATCATTCACAAATGATTGGAACACCACTGGACCTTTCACAAGCTAAATGGTATTCATACTGTCCTGTGGTGGTTAAGAACGAAGTTTTCCATTGATTCACAGCTCGGCCCTGGACCAGATTGTATGCGTTGCGTAGGTCTAGTTTAGTGAAGACAGTGGATTTACTTAATCATTCTAGCATGGATGGCACTAAAGGGTACACATGAGGGTACACGTATTTACAAGTGACCTTGTTTAGACACTGATAGTCAATACATGGCTGCAAAACAAATAGCAAGCAGGTGCCCATTGTGTTATTTCTGAGGCCAGCTGATGAAGGGGTCATGATGCAGCTAAAATCACAGCATATGAGGGAGAGGTCATGAGAACATACGATAACAATTCAGTATGGTTAGAATTTGTGGTTAAACAGATTGTCTCAGAATGATGGGTGATCACTTCATTAATAATGAAGGTATAGTAAAAGGAAATGATCTTTCAATGAGGTCCTGTTTTCATTATTACTTACTTTTGTCCCTTGTAGAAAGAAAATGTTACAGTTAGCTGAGGTTTTCTTTTCCAGAAAACATATATCTAAACGTTAATAGGCAAGGCAGCTCAGTGGTTAGGGTGTTGGGCTATCACTCTGAAGGTTGTGGGTTCAAATCCAAGGTCCACTAAAGTTACCAATGTGGGTCCTTTAGCAAAACCCTTAACCCTCTCTGTTCCAGGGATGTTGTGATTAACCCTGTGCTCACCTTGTCAGTTGCTTTGGATAAAAGCGTCTGCTAAATGACCAAATGTAAGATGGTTTAACAGTTGGAATGATTATATTTCAAATATTATAGAGAAGAAGTACTAAGTACTTTTCAGAAGCTAAGATTCAATTCTTGCACCACACACCCAGCACACTCACTTTTTGTCCCTCTCCCCTTAGGCAGGAGGCTGCGGAGCATTAAGTGCAAAACAACAAGACTGAGCAACAGCTTATACCAGAAGCTGTAAGACTCTTAAAACAACACTCTTCATAAACATTGCGAGACTACTGCACTATTCCAACAGACATTTCCGAATATCATACAGCTGCAATATTTCATTATTATTTTATTGCTATTATATTTTTATATTTACATTTTTATTATACACTGCTATATAAATATTTTTCTAACTTAATATTTAAATAAAGAAATGTTGTTTAACAGTTTAACAGTTGTTTAATATTTAATATGTTTAATATGTGTTGGTATAGCATAGCAGTGAAAATACAAGAAAGTTCATACAATTGTAAAAAAAAATAAATAAATAAACAAATTTAAAAAAATCATTTAACGGCATTCTTAGAGATTTCTGAACTTGTAGATTGACATTCACTCTTTTTATTTCACTTTATATATTGCTTATTTATTCTAAAATGTATCATTGAGGTTACTTCTGAAGCCTTGTTAACTGAATAAATAATTCATCACTCTTTAACACTTTCTCTTTATTAAATACAGCAATACATTTGTCTGTCTCTGGATTTCTGTCTCTTACAAGCTTTTCTCCTTACCAGCCTTTCTCTTCTCTGATGATCACACATGTGTTACTGTGAGATTGAGGAAAAGACAATTGTTAGAATCTTGACAATGAAACTAAAATAAGAAATTAGGTTAACATGATACTTACTGTGCTGCTTCTTGGCCAATAGTAGAATATAAATAGCTGTAGATTCATCATACTTCCACTGTACACACACAAACACATTACAGTATGTTTATTTAAACTCTAATCACTACAGCTAATGTAAAAATGACATCATTAAGCTACGTCATTTACAGGAGATAATAAAACAGGAGATAATAAAACCTTCTGCTTTAGCTGATCGAGTTGCCTTTCCTCTACTGGCTTCTAGAGTTTATTGATATTGATCGAATTTGTATCTACCTAAAAAAAAAATAAAAGTACTGTACTGATGTAAATAGGAAAATTAAATGTACCTCTGACACCTGCTGCATGATCTTTGGACTGGTTCAACATTATGGCCATATCTGCCACACACTCCTCATCAAAATGATCCACCTAAACCACACAGATAAAAGAGCTACAATGAATAAAATATGTGCAGTCAATAAAATAGAATAAAAACATAGGAGATTTTAGTTTTTTTAGGCTCTTTGTAAAACATAAATAGAATGTATAGTTTTGGTAAAACTAATCATATGGCTGGTTGTTGTTCTAACAGCAGTGTACAAAGTTCAGATTGTGTGTTTTACAGGACAAGTGCTCTCCCATTCCAAGTTGCCTATCCTTCCAACAACCAGGGATGATTTAACAGCTGTTCCACCATCAACCTGCTCTTTGGATCCACCTACAGAACAAAAAACAAATCCTTGAGTGAATGTATTCAGTTACGTAAAAGGACTTGATGTTTCAATCCCAAGTAGTACAGTTGAGAACTATAACAAATCAGTGACCACTCAGTGATGTTACTCTACGTGACACATCGTCAGTTGTGTACCCCAGTATCTTTAGGTGTTTCGGCCATTTAAACACAAGACACCCTCATCTGTGGCAGGCCCACCACAGGCTGATCAGATCTGGGTGTGTGTCGCATAGGAACTGGGTGGTCACCTTGCCATCCATGACATTTCCTTTCTTCGCAACCACAGCCAGTGACTACTCCTCTAAGCTGTGGTGGCAATTGTCAGGAATTTTAAATTCCTTATACATTATGAGAATTCCAATATGGCCGAAAGACAAACAAAGGACCTTGGATTTCCCGCCACTAGGAAATACTAGGCTGGGATTGGCTGATTTAAAACCTAGGGCGGTAGTTTGTGATTGGCTTAAAGCAGTTAAGGGGCGGGATCTAGACGTAACGCATATACCCCGAGGTAAACACAAGGGAAGGCACTTTTCACTCAGACGCGGAGGGAGACAGCATCAGAACGCTGAGGAGGAAGACCGCTGGCCAGCGTGAGTTACTGGAGGTGTCTATGAAGTATTCTCTTTGTCCTAAATAAATGAGTTGAGGCGACCATTTTGCATCAGCTCGTTCTTTCTGCCTTTTTCAAAATCAAAAGATCCTAACAAATGGTAGCACGAGGATGGTTTTGAAAATAGGCAGGAGAACAATAATTTCGGTACTGGACCTGGACTCCTGATTTCATGTATACTCATTATAGGCGCGCCGAAGGTAAGCAGACTTACTGCATAATTAGCTGCATTCAATATTTAGTTTTAATGAGTATGTGTGAATGCCGGGGTCCGTAAGTGTTATAAATTGTTACAGTAATCAGAATTCTTCATGGACACTGGAAGGTAGATTTATTTGTTACCATTCCTGATATCGGCACCGAAGTTTATGCTCGAGTATAAAAACGTAGTTTGAGTTATATTTAAGAGGAACGCGCGAAAAGTGTGGCAAAGTGTGTCAAGAGG
Organism: Corydoras sp. C115; assembly: GCA_019802505.1. Lineage (NCBI taxonomy): Eukaryota > Metazoa > Chordata > Actinopteri > Siluriformes > Callichthyidae > Corydoras > Corydoras sp. C115. The sequence goes on along the minus strand of JAFMOC010000734.1, from coordinate 139,883 downwards.
ACCCATGCCACACATTTGGGTTAATAAAGTGTTTTTTGGGATAGAACCGGTTTATAGGGGTGTACGATTGTGTGGTAAAGGTGAACGGGCCTATGCCTACATTCGGGTTAGTAAGCGTTTTATAGATAAGAAGGTTCTAGGCGCTTTTTTAGGAATAACTGGGTGCGTGAAACAAAGTTTCAGACCAGTAATTATAAAATAAGGATCGGGAGGTTTTCCAACGGGGTAGTTATCCAATGGTTGGAAAAATAACTGGTTATTGGCTAGAACGATAGAGAGATGCCTGGGGTCCGTATCGTGCCTGATTAGCAGGGTAAATTTCCAAATTGTGGCTAAATTCAAAATTTGTCCGGTGCAAATATCAGGGAATCTTGTATGTGTGTTTGTCTTGTGTTTGTCTTGTCTTGTGTGGAGCAGCAACACTTGTGTGCACGCTGGGGGTTGAAATCAGATCAAAAGGTAAAGTTCTGTTTTGTGCTTGATGTTTTATTTGAGAAATGGCTGGGGAGAGTTCATTTTGTGGTAAGTAATTTAGCTGGTAAGTAAGTGTTTAGCTTGGTAAGTAATATTTGTGTTCTGCTTGTGTGTTATACAACCCAAATTAACTTCATTAAAATGGCTGACTTACTTCAGGACAACTAGCACACACCTAGCCAAAGGCTAATATTTTGGCAGCATGGTAGAGTTGAGTTGGAACAAAGGATTTAAAATGGCCGCCACAACCTCACGTATAGCTCCTCCCACATAGCATATGGTCAATGCAATGCTTGCAGCCCTTCACTCACCTTAACAGTTACCTGTGTTGGGTGTCATTACAGGGTACACCAGTAGATGGCGCCAATAGATCACTGGGCCATATCCCAGTAGACAGCCTGTGCCCAACCAGTAAGGTTTTAATTAAGTACCTCCAACTCACCTGGTGCAGGTGGTGAACAATTTGGTTTTTTAATTAACACTGGGCCACTGCTTCAGGGAACACAGCACAATTAATCCATTGCTTTCTATATTGTCCAAACTAATTTCTTAGGTCGTGATGTTTTAATTACAAGAACTCAAAGCTCATTGTCATATGCACATATAGAAATGTTTTTCTTGGGGCAATGTAATTCTTACTTTGCCATCCACCCTGTATAAGTGAGAAAAAGTAAATATAACAATAATATAATAATGAAAATATAAATTTAAGTTTGCAGTTCACACTTCTGTACATGTACAACTAAAACCAAATAGTGAGACTTGTACAAGTGTTAAGTGAATTATTATAAAATTAAGTGTTTTAGTAAAATTAAAAGTAAAATTAGTTTTAGTGAATTTTCAGTTAATGATAAGATTTGTTTTTTTATATAAATGACCCATAACTTGTCCCTGGATTTCACCCCACTAGCTGCTCTTTACCCATGTACAATAACAGTCACATGTGTAGATCATTTGTAAAACAAACAGGTTTAATAATTACTCTAGATTGTACAGGTCACATTAAAGCTGCAGTGTCACTGTGAACAGAGTTCTGTAACATCATCTTCAATATCTCCCACCTTCTTTTTACTGTCTGTCACACACACATGTTGGTGATGGTACAGGTGTTTAACAGTGATTTGTTAATGCAGCAGTGCCTGGGCCAAATCTTACTTCTGGTTACCATCATCTTTCCTTCCAAAAGTTTTTGCATATGGCTCTGAGTTCAGCTCTTGTACCAATAATCAAACATCAGAAAATACCACCTTTAAGATAACGACTGTTTTGATTTGATTTAAGTGATTAAATGATTATTTGTAGCAGCACATCTTTGTAATTAAAATTGCTGTTTTCCATAAAATATTAAAAGCCTTTGTATTGAGCGTATTTAAATTTCAAAATGTAGTCATGCCATGTTTTAATTTCTCACACAGGTGCTTGAGTGGTTCAGCAATCAGATTCGTCATCACAACACACTGGACACAATTTTACATTGAGCGTTGGGTTTATAGGGTTTGGAGTGACACCTCTCCTCCACACACCTAATACTTTGTGCTATGTGTGTCAGAGGAAGTGCATGCCAGCAATAATTATGTAACCAGAAATGAGGTTTATTTTTATTATTTTTAGGTATTTTAATGTTGGGATCCCAGATAATATATTAGGCCTATATTACTGCTGATTCAGACAAATGTGACGACATTTGTATACTGGATCATATAGTATGGTAAGTGGTATAGAATAGTCATTAAAGTATAAATATATGAATCCTCAGCTCTAATATAAAGCCATGTGATTGATACTCATGCTACGACCCCACATGGTAATATATTTGGTTGCTAGAACCTAGAGTTGAGTAGTATATTTGGGATAGAGGAGTTTATCAGAAGGACACAGTTGAAAGTTACCATTGATATAGTTTTCAGTCCGCCTGAGAAGGTAGAAGCTTGACTGATAAACTATATCAATTAAGGTACTGCAAGTGTGGACTTGAACTCCATGTTGGACGGGGTAAAGCTGTTGAAAGCAATTAGTTAACATAGTACAGCAACTTGGTTAATAATAATACATGTACACTGGACAGTAGGGGAGAAATGGTCAATAGCATGCAATTAGTATACAGATTGGGCAAAGGGTTTACCAGCCATGAAGCCATAAAGAGGGCATACTGACTAAATTGCACCATTAACTGACAGCAGGTAAGATGCCGTGTTTGGGTGAAGTAGGGGTAATAGCTAGATTAGAAGGTAAAAGGAGGTGAATATTGATTGAAATAGCGGAATAGGTTTGAAAGGAAGGACCGAAAACACCATTTTAAGCATAAACTAGTATGTATGGGATATTCTTAAGGATACTTATAGTTTAACATCCTTGCCAGCTCTTAAGAGAGCTGATAAGATTAGATATAGACATGGTGAAACTTTTAGAAAGTGTGGTGACTTATGGCTGGAAGCAACAGAAATGTAATGGAGATAGCAGGTAGGGAACGCATGTGAAGGGCAGTTAGTTGATGTGGAAATTTGTAGTTTGCCACATAAACAATGGGACCCAAAATTAGAGCAATGCTTTACTGAGGTTAAACAAAGTTTAGCACACGCTGAAAACCTTCGGTCCCCTGATTACTCAATACCCTTTTACCTAGATGTGTTAAGGATCGCTAAGATCCCGATAATGGTTTGGAACCCTACTCAGAAAATCAGACGAGAAATATCGGGAAAACACCTTTTATTCCCACAAAAAACACGACAATAACGTAAAACTCGCAGAAGGTAACACAAAATAAATACGGGTCCTTGGTACTGAGAGTCCAACAGGTTAGAGCCCAACACGGAGGAATCCAGAGACCCGTTACCGCCTGTTCCACGGTAGAGGGTGGATAACCAACCCAGATGCGACAGGGCCCGCTTCAATCCTGTAACAAAAGAGCACAAGACCAGCAGGGCGCAGAGATGCAGGCGAGAGGCTAGGCCCCCTCACCAGACTCAGTTTAACAGGGCAGAAGACACAGTAGCAAAACCCCAGGGAAGTGGCCCCATCAACAGCCTACCAGGTTCCCAAATGAGGAGACCAACTGGCAACAGGCTAACTTCCCTAGCTCTATAAATAGAGTGCTGCCTGATTGCTCATTAACCCCAGGTGTGCCTGAAAGGGCATGCTAGAGTAGGTGTGGCCCCACCCACCTACACTTCCCCATAACAGTACCCTCCCCCTAACGGGTGCCTCTTGGTACCCTATACAATTTGCCAGGAAACTCACGTTTAAACTGCTGGATGAGTGAAGGGTCGAGAATGGCCGATCTTGGCACCCAGCAGCGCTCCTCTGGCCCATAACCCTGCTAGTCGACCAGGAACTGGATCCCTCTACCCCGTCTGCGGGAGTCCAGCAGGCGACGTACCGTGTAGGCAGGTTGACCTTCCGGTGCCGCGGTGAGACGCGGTGCCGGAGCATCTGTGGCTGTTCGGTTGAGAGGGGAGTGCATCACTGGTTTGATCTGGGAGACGTGGAACGTGGGGTGGATCTTCATGTGCCTTGGAAGCTTTAGCCGCACCGCCGAAGGGCTGATGACCCGGGTGATGGGGTACGGGCCTATGAACCGGGGGGCTAGCTTGTTAGACTCCACCCGCAGAGGAATGTTCTTCGATGACAGCCAGACTAATTGACCCAGCTTGTACATAGGGCTGGACCGTCGCCGTCTATTCCCGGCGATGATGGTCGTGGCTTGGGCTTGGCGAAGGGCGATTAGCGTGTTCTTCCACATCTTCTTGCACCGCCTCATGTGATGCAAGACCGAGGGCACCGCGATGTCCATCTCACCCTCAGGGAACAGCGGTGGCAGGTACCCTAATGAGGCCTCAAAAGGAGACCTACCTGTGGCAGAGCTCCGGGCCGTGTTATGGGCATATTCCGCCCACGATAGATACTTGCTCCAGCTCTGAGGATGTTGGGCAGAAACGCAACGGAGTGCGGTTTCGACCTCCTGGTTGGCCCTCTCGGTCTGACCATTACTTTGTGGGTGGAACCCTGATGACAGATTCACCGAGGCTCCCAGTGCCGTACAAAAGGTCTTCCATACCTGTGACACAAACTGAGGGCCTCTGTCAGACACAATGTTTTAAGGAATGCCATGAATCTTAAACACGTGGTCAAAGATGAGGGTGGCTGTCTCCATGGCAGTGGGGAGTTTAGGGAGGGCAAACAGTCTGATGGCCTTGGAAAACCGGTCCACCACATTCAAAATAACAGTCTTCCCGTTAGATTCCGGCAGTCCAGTGATGAAATCTAAGGCGATATGTGACCAAGGGCGACCTGGAATAACCAGAGGCTGAACCAACCCTGCCGGGGGAGAGTTTGACGCAGATGAGAGTGCAGATGGGGCATGAAGTGACAAACTCTCTTACGTCCGATGATAACGACGGCCACCAGAAATGTCTCCGAAGTAGGTCTTCCGTTCTCATCACCCCTGGATGACAGGCATGGTTAGAGTTGTGAGTCCACCTTAGAACCTCGGACCTGACTGTCGATGGCACAAATAAGCGATTAGCAGGACCCGTGCCCGGATCCGGTTCAGAAAGAAGGGCCCTCTCGATAGAGCACCGGAGTCCCCACGACACCCCGGCGACCACTCGATCAGTCGGGAGCACCAATTCCTCCGAATCGTGGGCCCCTGACCCTGGATGCAGTCTGGAGAGTGCGTCTGGCTTGGTGTTCTTAGACCCTGGGCGATAGGTGAGAATGAAATTGAACCTATCAAAAAACAACGCCCACCTTGCCAACCGGGAGTTCAGTCTCTTGGCCGTTTGCACATATTCCAGGTTTTTGTGGTCTGTCCACACCTCCATTCCTCCAACGCCATCTTAACTGCCAGTAGCTCACGATTGCCGATGTCGTAGTTCCTTTCCGGAGGCGAGAGCTTCCTGGAAAAAAAGGCACAAGGGTGGAGGTGGTTGTTCTTACCCGAATGTTGCGACAGGACAGCCCCCACACCAGTGTTGGAACCGTCCACTTCCACAACGAATTGCAAGGACAGGTCAGGTTGGGCGAGGATCGGGGCCGACGTGAACGGTCCTTAAGTATTTCGAATGCTGACTGAGCTTCGCTTGTCCATCTGAAGGCTCGCTTAGTAGAGGTGAGTGCTGTCAATGGGTGTGCAATACTGCTGTAGTTCCTTATGAATTTCCGATAAAAGTTTGCGAATCCCAAGAATCGTTGAAGCTCAGTGCGGGACGTAGGCACCGGCCAATCCCGAATGGCAGCGATCTTAGCCGGATCTGCCCTTATACTGTTTGCCTGGATGATGAATCCCAAAAAAGAAATCGTGTCCTTATGGAACTCGCACTTCTCGGCTTTGACAAAAAGCTTATTGTCCAGTAGTCGAGTTAGCATCGGCGAACATGTGACACGTGCTCCTGTATGGAGCGTGAAAAAATGAGAATGTCGTCCAAGTACACAAATACAAACTTGTCGAGAAAGTCGCGGAGTACGTCGTTAACTAAATTTTGGAACACCGCGGGTGCATTAGTGAGACCAAACGGAACCACGCAATACTCGTAGTGCCCCGTGGGAGTATTAAAAGCGGTTTTCCACTCATCCCCCTGTCTAATCCGCACCAGGTGGTAAGCGTTGCGCAAATCCAGCTTAGAAAAAATTACTGCCCCCTGAATGGACTCGAACACCGTGGAGAGAAGGGGAAGGGGATACTTGTTCCGAATAGTAATCTTATTTAACCCCCGGTAATCGATACACGGACGCAACAACTTATCCTTCTTTTCAATAAAAAAGAAACCCGCCCCTAGTGGCGACGACGAGGGTTGAATAAGGCCTGTGGAAAGACATTCGGCGATGTAGAGGTCCATCGCCTTTCTCTCGGGTCCCGATAAGCGGTAAGACTTACTCTTAGGGAGAGGTGCACCCGGAAAAAGGTCGATAGCGCAGTCGTAGCTGCGATGCGGAGGCAGCTTACAGGCATGGTCCTTAGAAAAGACCTCCTTCAGGTCATGGTAAACGGACGGAACGTTGGATAACTCAGAAGAAATTGTTATAGACGCCTGCGTAATGGCCTTGGGGCCCCGCACACAGTGGCTTGGGCAATCCTTGCCCCAAGAACAGATGCTCCCCTTTACCCAATTGACCCAAGGATTATGGGTGCGTAACCACGGATATCCCAATATAACTGGGATGTCCGGAGAGCAAAATACAGAAAAACGGATCAACTCTCTGTGATTCGGGGTAACGTTTAACCACATGGGAACTGTCCGATGGGTGATAAGGGCTAGCTTGCGTCCGTCTAAAGCCACAGTGTTTAGGGGGGCTTCTAGCCCCACCAATTTGCACCCATTCTGCCCGCGAATTCAGCATCAATGAGATTCTCATCTGAACCTGAGTCTATAAGGGCCGGACATGTCACCCTCCCCTTAGGTGTGAATAAAGTGACAGAAAACCTGCATCGGGGGCCCCGTTTAGGGGAAGATCGGCTCGACCATGCCCCGAATCTCACGGTCGAGCCTGATCTTTTGGGGCACCACGCGGCCCAATGCCCCTTCCGCCCGCAGAACAGACACACTCTGTCCCCATGAGGGGAGTTACCTCGCCCTTCTGTAACCCGAGTCTTACCTAACTGCATAGGTTCGGGACCCTTCGATGCCCTGGCGGAGGAGGGGATCAACTCAATTTCCCTGGACGACCTCACCCCGCATGATGACTGACCCCGCCCCCCAGACGTTAACTGGTTCTCGACCGCCAACTCCTGGGTATAACCATCTAGACAGATGGCCAGGTCGATGAGCTCCGACAAGGTAATAGGCTTAGCCCTGGTGGGCAATTGCCCCCGGATGTTTGGGCTCAGAGCTCGCCTGAATACGGCCTTTAGGGCCGTCTCGTTCCAGCCTGAATCAGCAGAAATGGTAACAAATTCCACCGAAAATTCAGCTACCGACCGATTGCCCTGGCGGATGTTTAGCAGCCAATCGTAGGCATCGCCAGCCCGTTTGGTTTTATCAAAACCGGCTAGGAAGCGCTGAATAAACTCCCGGTATGAGCATACTGAGGGTGAGGTGGTGGATTGCGACGCCTCCGCCCAAGCAAGCGCCCGACCGCGCAACAGCCCGATGATATATGTTATCTTGTGTGGGTCAGAGGGAAATTGGGCTGGGCGAATATCGAACACGAGCTCACACTGATATATAAACCCTCAACACTTATCTAAATCCCCAAAGTAGGGCTCGGGATGGACCGTACAGAGATCGTGACGAACCTGAGGGGGGTCGGTAGGTAGTGGAACTGCCTCCGCTGCGGGTAGGCCTGATGGGTCCGCACGCGACGTAGAAGGTAGAGGAGGGGTGGGAGCGGCGATAAGCTCCGAGATCTGTTGCACCTCCCGAGCTAAGTCGGACACAAAACTAATAATCTCCCGGTTACTCTCCACGAGTGACGCCATAGCGGGGTCCTGGGAATGTGACCCGGGGGGAATCGCGGTTCTAGGCAGATCCATTCCAGTCTGACTTCCCGAGGGTTCCATAGTGGCCAGTTGGTACTGTTAAGGATCGCTAAGATCCCGATAATGGTTTGGAACCTTACTCGGAAAATCAGACGAGAAAGATCGGGAAAACACCTTTTATTCCCACAAAAACACGACAGTAACGTAAAACTCGCAGAAGGTAACACAAAATAAATACGGGTCCTTGGTACTGAGAGTCCAACAGGTTAGAGCCCAACACGGAGGAATCCAGAGACCCGTTACCGCCTGTTCCACGGTAGAGGGTGGATAACCAACCCAGATGCGACAGGGCCCGCTTCTATCCTGTAACAAAAGAGCACAAGACCAGCAGGGCGCAGAGATGCAGGCGAGAGGCTAGGCCCCCTCACCAGACTCAGTTTAACAGGGCAGAAGACACAGTAGCAAAACCCCAGGGAAGTGGCCCCATCAACAGCCTACCAGGTTCCCAAATGAGGAGACCAACTGGCAACAGGCTAACTTCCCTAGCTCTATAAATAGAGTGCTGCCTGATTGCTCATTAACCCCAGGTGTGCCTGAAAGGGCATGCTAGAGTAGGTGTGGCCCCACCCACCTACACTTCCCCATAACAAGATGTTTCTGTAAAAGAAGGCATTGTTAATGCTGTTCTTTTCCAGAAAGGGGGGAGTAGTTGTGAATTTTTTTGCAATTTCATAGCTCAAAATTGGATCCTGTGGTACGAGGACAACCACAATGCACTAAACATCTAGCTGCGTTAGCAAAAGCTGTAGATAAAACAGCCCACATTGTAATGTCACCCTTTGATCATTAACACCTCACATGGAGTAGTAGCTTTCTTGACATCATCAGCATTTACCTTGTCTAAAGCTAGAAAACTAAAAGACAGTAACACACCATTGTCTTGTCTTTGCAAATATCCAATTAGTATTTGAACATGGTTATGAATGAGTTAAATACAATTACTATGATGACCGCATATAAAAACTTAAACTAAGTCTTTTCATGTTTTGCACTGTAACTATAACCTCACTTGGGGACAAGTTTCGTGAAAAAATGATAATTACATTTCAGTTATCGGCACCTTTGCTAGTATTTTTGTATTTGATGCAGTTTTAATGGCAGAATAGTTGGTTTTTGATTGTCTTCTGGAGTCCTTAATGAGGTTTAAAATTGCAGAACAAGGTGTGGTGATTCCCTTCGGTCCATCCTTACCTACAGATTTATAGTCTGATTTAACAGGTGGCTGAATTTAGTGCTTTGTCAAGCTTAGTATTTCGCCACATAATTTGCAAATTCAGAATTGTTATAGAAATTATTTAGAAAAAGTTTCTCTGGGTTCCACTAATTGTTATGTGGTTGGAAATAATTTGACTGGGTTGATTTTCACGTTTTGATCTTTGCTTTGCCCTTTTAACCAACGGAGTCACTAGTACTGGTGCTGACCATAGGTCTGATTACATGAGTCATGTAGTATACAATAAAGATAATGAAGACATATAAAATAATAGACTAAATGCTTACTTAAATAGTAAATAGAAGTGAAATTAGTTGGTTTTCAGTCTGCCCCGTGTAGAGTGTGTTCCCAGTGATGGTTTGGCGCTCTGTCCTGGGTGTATCTGCCCAGCGCCTGAAACTTTCTCCCTGTGATGGGCAGAAAGAACCCCATGCAACGTTAGTAGAGAATAAAGGTAATGAGATGAGAGTCTCAGAATAATAAAAAAGACTATTATTATCAAGTTTAAATTTTGTGGCAGCATGTCCACATTTTTGCTTTAAATTTCATAGCAGCTAGAATTATCTATATTTTTATATTAGGAATTGTCATACTTCCTCCCTGAATATTATTGGGTGTTATATACATCAGGATTAAGATCCATAAAATATTTGTGGTTATCAACATTCCCTATACTTTAACTATTTTTACCCTTACTGTAATGAAACAGCCTCCAATAGATCATTTAATATCCGTTTACAATTTCATGTTAACTACTGTTTTAAGTAGTGTGGGAAAATGTTTGGTGAATCGCAGTAGCATCAGTTCACTAAATACATTTTCCTTTTGGAATGTCACATTTTTCATTATAGATATTTTATGCGGACAGGTGCCAAATATACAGAGACAGTATTGTATACATATATACTACATAATTATTTGTGGAACAAAGCCATTGTAATTGTTGCATTTTTTATAGATTTGTATGGTAAGCTGTCCCTGGAGGAGTTTATTAAGAATGCAGTAAGTGACCTATCCTTTGTGCGACTGTGACAGTGTGACCCAAGCAGTGCTGGGCAGTTCTGATAGATGTGCCCACCACGCTACCCTCCAGTGTTTTATTTATTTGTTGGGGTTTGTGTAATGTATATATTATAAGGCATCCGACCAATTTATTTAGGTAAAATAATTCATAATGAAAATATATGGGAAAAATGTTAAGCATGTAGCCACATGCAGTAAGAATTTAATTTTTAATTTATACAGTGTTTGTATGGGACGATTTTGGTTTTGTTAGTTTTAGTTTTAAGGTTTCGCGGTTTTACTGTTCCTTAAGTGTAAACTAGGTTGGTTATTGGTGCACTCTTTCACTCAGCTTTAATTTCTACACAGTGATAATCTTTTAAACATCAACCTACTGGTTTAATTAACCTACAACATTTAGCTTTTGCTGAACCATTTGTATTTCAGAAGTATTCTGTTTGAGGTTAACTATCGTTCCTTGTTTGGCCTTAAACATGCTTGTTTGGATGATTTATTTTGTCTTTAAAACAGAGCACATTATTCTTGAGCTGCTGGAGTTCCCGTTTCCAACAGACATTCATACAGAAATTCAGTCCTGATCCCATGTCCTAAACCTGTTCTCTAGATGATCGGTGTGTTTCAGATTAAATACGGCTGGATGTAGGTGTGGAACTAGACTCTCTAGGAAGTGGAGTTCCAGGAACAGAGTAAGTGGTGATCAGGATGGATCTGCGGTAAGGATGCTGATCCTCGGGGCAATGGAGACCAGTCCCTGGAGGAAGAAGAGGATGCCTCGCTGGATGTGTCAACAGACCAATTCAGGGTGGTATAGAGGTTGCTGCTAACTCTGCTTTTAGAAAAGTGATGATGACGAGGGTACTGCTGATGATGATGATGATGGAGAGACGCTGACAACAAGGGAGCTGCCATTGATGACAATGAGGATGACAACAGGAGGACGACAGCGATAGAAGGAACTTCAAGAACCGATGAGGGAATGCTGGGACTACAGAACCAAAAGACTAAAACAGATACTGACCAGGAGAACAGAACCTTGAAGAACCTTCTGGGAAAATTTCTATAACAGTGCTGCAAGGGGGGGTGGTATTAAAGTTTCTGCAACAGTGGTGCAAGGGGGGTGTTATTTTGGGTTTGTGAGTGTAGGGATGGAGGCTGTCTCGTTAGGCGCGGTCTCTTAATATAATTGATAGATGTTTGTTTTAGAATTGTGTTTTCAGCCTATATGGCCATGTAATATGTTGGGCACCTTCAAGAAGGGTTTTAGTTAGAGGGGGGTAGTTTAATTAGCGCTCTGACTCCTCAGCATTCAGTTGTGTGAACTTGTGAAAGTCGTATTGGAAGTTAGTTGAGTTTAGATTTGGGTTAATTGAGTTGTGATAACATGCAAAATTTTTAGAAATAGTAATGTGTAACGTTTGGTTAGAATTTATGGCCGTAGAATTTTTAATTTAAAATTTATTTATGGGAGCATGTAGGTGCTCCCATAGGGGGGATTGTCAGGAATTTTAAATTCCTTATACATTATGAGAATTCCAATATGGCCGAAAGACAAACAAAGGACCTTGGATTTCCCGCCACCAGGAAATACTGGGCTGGGATTGGCTGATTTAAAACCTAGGGCGGTAGTTTGTGATTGGCTTAAAGCAGTTAAGGGGCGGGATCTAGACGTAACGCATATACCCCGAGGTAAACACAAGGGAGGGAACTTTTCACTCAGACGCGGAGGGAGACAGCATCAGAACGCTGAGGAGGAAGACCGCTGGCCAGCGTGAGTTACTGGAGGTGTCCATGAAGTATTCTCTTTGTCCTAAATAAATGAGTTGAGGCGACCATTTTGCATCAGCTCGTTCTTTCTGCCTTTTTCAAAATCAAAAGATCCTAACACAAGCTCTTTGATTGTTCTCCTTTGAACTTGCCCGTTGACGCCTACCTCTTTCAGGAGCCTTATGGTGGAGTTAGGCACAAACCCCCTACAGCCCACCTCCACTGGACACACCCGCACTGTCCATCCCCGCTCTTCTGCCTGGCTGCCAGGTCAGAATATCGCAACCTTTTCCTTTCATAGGCCTCATCAACGGCTTCCTCCCAGGGCACCGTGAGCTCAATGATGTAAACACGGCAGCAGGAGTTGGACCACAAAACCAGGTCTGGGCGCAAGCTTGACACAGCAATTTTAGATGGAAATACTAGGCTCTTGTCAAGATTGACCCGCAATTGCCAGCCCCTGGCAGTACCACTGAGGCTTGAAATTTTAGGATGGGTTGGTTGGTTGTCTTTCACCCTCCCTGATGAAGGCTATTGAGGTTTGGACTTGATGCACATTAAGTGGAGCAGCATTTGTGGCAGTTCTTTTCTCTTCTATGGCCGAAGCCAGACAACGCAGCACTTGATTGTGGCGCCAGGTGTATCTGCCTTGAGAAAGGGAGGTCTTGCAGCCCACAAGTATGTGCTTGAGGCCTGCTGGGGCTGAGCACAAGGAACATGCCATGTCCTCACCAAGCCACAGGTGTAAGTTTGCTGGCGTAGGCAGAATGTCATAAGAATGTGGCTTTTATGATAAAGCAATACCATTCCATCTCATCCACCGTCCTTGCTATGGCTGACTGACTGCTCTGGCACACCTGGATGTCTTCTCTTGCCTCGTGCCTTCGAATCTTCTCCATCACCATGCAACGACGCTCTGCTGGAGAAGCTTTGCCCCAGGTAAGTGCCATCACTCCAAGGCCAAACCCTGTTGCATATGGCCAACTATGTCTTGATGTCTGAGAGCCGCCCTTGCATCTGCTACTGCTGCCTTTGATGTCCACTTCTTACCAGTTCTCAAGGCTGGGGCAGCCCGCCGTACTACAGCGTCCCGAGACTCAGACAGGGTCATCTCCAGTCGTGCCTTATCACCCTTAAACTCCCATCAACATTCAGCCCTATGCTGCTCCTGCATCTTGGCAGCCCGAGCCACCTCCTTACTTGAGCATTCACCAATCTTTCCAGTCAACTGATGTGTGATGAGGTGACCTCATAGATAGTGATCGGCCACATGAGACGTGGAAACAACCCAAACTGGAAGCACCATAGCTTCAATTTCCCTGGAAGGCCAGTGTTGTTAATTTGTTTCAAGCCGCTGATGGTATCCTATCTGAGCTGTTCAATTTGTTCCGTGTCTTTAAGGGTAGCATTGTAACAGCGTACAAGACTTTTACTTGGTTTCTGTAGGATTGTAGGGATTGGCTAATCATTGATGGTGAAAATGTCATTGGTAATTTGGCCTTTGACAACGGAAATGCTCCTTGACTTGCAGGGTTTGATCTTCATTCCTGCCCACGATATGTTACTTTGAAGCTTCTCCAGCAGCCGTTTTGTGCATGGTTTTGTAGTTGTTATGATGGTCATGTCATCCCTGATTGGGGGCAGGCGTAGGCCTCCATCCACATGCTCCCCTCCAACGACCCATGCTGAAGCCCTTATAATCACCTCCATAGCCAGGGTGAATGCCAGAGGAGATATGGTGCATCCTGGAGTTCCAGCTGCTGCCAGGCTGTAGTGCTCTCATGCAATGTCATACAGAATTGGATATCGCAGAAGTAGGCCTGGACTATTGGAGGACTGAAGTTGGTGCCAGATGATGTTTGCATATTCAAGACATCCAGAGAAACCACTAACTCCAACCTTTTGTATTGAGGTATCAACAAACTCATTTTTTCAGCAGGAATGTAGACAGTCTTTTGGCCACAATGCTGAAGAAAATTTTCCCTTCAATATTCAGAAGACTTATCTGTCTAAACTGGTTGATGTTTAATGAGTTTTTTTCCTTTGGGATGAATATTCCTCCAGCTCTCCTCCACGCACTTGGTATGATCTCCTTTTTCCATACCAGCCTCATTTGGTGCCAGAGATACTTCAAGACACCAGGCATGTTCTTATACAACCTCTATGGGATGCCATTGAGCCCTGGAGCTGAAGCCGATCTTGCCCGCTTTACTATGTTGTTAACCTCAATCTATGTTGGGGTGCTTGTGTCCATTTCGTGCATGGGTTGATGAAGTGGTGGCATATCTGCTGGAATAGTTGCAGGTTCATGCCTCGTGTTGGATGATGTGTCGGCTACGGAGTAGGTGTTCTTCAGGAACTCTTCTATGTCCTTCAAGGGGGCCTTCAAAGTACCAGATTTCTCTTGTACAAAGAGGCTTTTGGTGAACGTGAATGGGTTCTTGTAGAAGGAAACTCTTACTCGCTCCTTTTTTCGGTGTTGTCTCTTCAAATATTCTGCCCTCCTCAGTGTTGCCAAATGTTGCTTAATGTCACTCTGAAGGGCTGCAAGTCCAACCCTCTCTAATTGGCCTTCTTCCACTTTTGCCTGCATTCTTTCATCAGCCGCTCAATCTCCTGCTGTCGTTTTGATTTATCATGCGGTGTACATTCTTTTTTGGCTTTTCTGTCTTTCACACAAAACTTTTCTCTTCCATAGCTGTAGACCACCTCCCCCATCCTCTCATGTCATCTCTCCACGTCCCCTTTAAGGCTACTGAGAAGGCAAACAAGATCACTGTCAATCGCTTCCCATTCCTTTTTCTGGCAGGACTTCGGCCACTGGATTTGAGGCTTGCATCCCTCCATGTTTCGCTTCAGTGCTGGTTGGGGCTAGATGGATTTTGGGCTCTGAACTGATGGTGCGTTAGTGCAAGAAGGTACTTCGGTTGGGGTTTTGGTAACCTGTGAACTGTGGTGCTCATCCTGCCACTGGGCTTCACTCGACTTATTTTACCCACTTTCTTCGCAACCACAGCCAGTGACTACTTCTCTCAGCTGTGGTGGCAAGCTCTTTGATGGTTCTCCTTTGAACTTGCCCTTTGACGCATACCTCTTTCAGGAGCCTTATGGTGGAGTTAGCCACAAACCACCTACAGCCCACCTCCACTGTACACACATATTTACTATGGATATTAACAGATCCATATTTAATACATATTTGTTTCATCACACATGCACCAACACGCACCTGCAGTAGTTGATCCAACAGAAATATAGCTCCATTTGAAATATGAAAAGATATGAAGGATATTGAGGTACTTCATAATGTCCATTCTATAGAAACATAAAGAAACACAAGTAATAAATGCTACATACATTAAAGCTAAACCATAAACATTCCGTATATATTAATCAGTCAATCACTCACATGATGATGGTATCACCAGTAGATCACTGAATATTGGGTTAACTTACACATCAGCTACCTAAATGCAATTGTTCACTATGGGGAATTATATAAACTGATACATAGCGGTACATATAATGTTACACATTCCCGTTCACGCCCCGCTGTTCCGCTCTCTCCTCCACACACACCCACTTCACCGACACGCCAACTTCCCTCTGCTGCACGATCCGCACCACACACACCCATTTCCACACCTGATCCACATCTTAATAATCACAGATCACCCTCTCCAGATTATTAGGTGCAGGTGTGCTTCTCTGATGACAGCTTCCTCTTAAGCCGCCGATCCGGATCCATCGGCGCAGTGTTTTTTGGTTCACCACGCTCGTGCGCGCAGCTCGCTGCAACCCGTTGTATTCCTGTCCAGATCATCCTGCTCTTCTTCTGTCGAGACCGGCTAATGCTTTTCCTTTTTTGCTGACTCGCTACCTCTTCTCAGGATCGCTTTGCTCGGGTGAAGTAAGAACATCGGGGACTTCGCTGCGCACGCCCCTGCCCCCCCTCGTCTGCATTCCACGCCGCTCACACACGGCTTTGATGTGAGCTGCTGCATTCCACGGCTTGTGGGGAATACGATTGTTTATTGACTATTTCTGTTTGTTTGCCGTAAATCCCGCTGGGAGGTAATACAAACTTTGTGTTCATTTTTGCAAACACGCCTCTCTTGTTTCCTCCGGCAACGGGACGCTGACAACGCGTGACATAAAACTCTGCCAAAAAGGATACAACAATGATGGAGCCGACGGAGGAGGTCCTGCAGGTGCTGGTGGAACTTCAGAGCGGACTCAGTGAGATGACCCGGGCAATCCAGATGCTGATGGGCCGTCTCACTGAGCTGGAGCACGGCGGCTCTGTCCCTGGAGCCGCGGGACTGCCATCTCCTTAACGGACGCTCCAGCAGGACACCGATGTGCCTCCCCCACCCACCGCTGCCCCATACAACCTGTCCGAACCTGAATGGTATGACCGAAGCCCGGGTAAACGCCGTTCTTTCCTGATGCATTGTGCCCATTACTTCCGCAGCCATCCACATTCCAGCGAGGTGGACAACATCTCGCTGATTGTCTCTCGGCTGACGGGCAAGGCGAGCGAGTGGGCTACAGCCATCTTGGAGGCACAGGGTCCCGAATGCCGGTCTTTTACTGCCTTTCATCAGGCGTTTCGCACCGCCTTCGCCCACCCGCTGGAGAGTGAGGAGGTGGGCACGCAGTTGTACCGGCTACGCCAGGGATCCTGATCGGTGTCCGAGTACGCTCTGGAGTTCCGGGTTCTGGCCGCTCGGACCGGATGGAGCGGTTCTGTACTTACCGTCATCTTCCGGGAAGGTCTCTGGACGACCTCATCCGCCCAGCCATCCTGATGGAGCAGCACCTCTCGACGGTTCAGCCGGTTTGCAACCCCGCTCTTCCATCTGCGGGTCCATCAGGATGGAGGGATCCCGCCGCACCGCCACTACCATCGACTCCGGATCCTGAACCGAAGCAGCTAGGGCGCTCTCACCTGACCACACAGGAGCGTCGGCGCCGGGTCCGTCAAGGGCTGTGCGTGTACTTTGAAAGCCCCTCTCATTCCCTACAGGATTGTGATGTTCGCCCCAACCGCTGCGGCCGTTCTTCACCAACGCGATCCCAGTCGCCACATGAAGTACCCACTGTCGCGGTGAGAGTATCTGGGGTAGTGAGTCAGCAATCCCTGTGTTTAAGTTCTGTTT
Source organism: Corydoras sp. C115 (assembly GCA_019802505.1). NCBI lineage: Eukaryota > Metazoa > Chordata > Actinopteri > Siluriformes > Callichthyidae > Corydoras > Corydoras sp. C115. Next base: position 122,773 of record JAFMOC010000734.1, on the reverse strand, counting down.
TATTTTTTGAAGGTTCTTCTCGGACGGCCGCTGCGCTGGTGGATTCCGGAGTGGACGGCAACTTTATTGACCGAGGCTTCTGTCATCAGTGGGGCATTCCTGAGGTGCCCCTTGTTGGAATTTATTGAACGTAAAAAGACATGAATTGCATTATTTGAAAGGTTTGGTCAACTTTGGAAAGCTTTTACCATTGTAATGATATTTTTGTAATTTACGATATGTAAACAACTGCTGAATGGCTGAGGGAATGACCAGGTGGGGGTTGAGTGTGAGTAATTGTAGGAATGACCACTTGTCGAATGAGAAGGAGTCAGAAAGTCTGGTCACAGGGTGACCTGTGAAAATATAGATTTAGGGGGCAAGTAACATTTGTTAAAAAGTATTATTGGGACTGGGACCAAGTAAATCCCACCATATTTGGAAGGTCCAGTCACACTCACCCAAAGAAGAAGGACAGCCCACCTAAGCATTATATACTGAAGTTGGATCTTTGAGACCTCAGAGCTCTCTCATCAATCGTGGTTGCTCGCCATTGATGATTTTTCCTGTACACTTGTTTGACTATTCAGTAAAGCGCATTAAATTCTTTTGGAACAAAACCGTCAACTTATGACCGTTTATTGGAACTTAACAAATTGGTGACCTCGTCGTGGTATAACGGTTCAGGGAGTCGCGGAGTGGTTTGGATCGCACAATTTGCCATTTCTGTCTGTTGCAAGCTGCACTTCGTTAACACTGATGTGCACATCGATTTGGTTGCAGGAAGCTGTTACAACAAAATCCTGTATATTGATTATTGCTAAATTTAATCTTAACGTGTGTACAGCGCCACAACAGATGTTGCAGGGCACAAATGAGTTTTATTGAATAATTTTTATTTCTAAATTTACTATTTGTGGAAATGGTTTGTTACTGGTTGGCGAGAATTTATATTTGATAACCCAGTGTTAACAGTGCTGATCATCGAACAAAGTTTGTGGTTTGTTACTGTTTGGCGAGAATCTATATTTGATAACCCAACGTTAACAGTGCTGATCATCAAACAAAGGTAAGTTGTTTTTTAAAAAAATACTGTTTGGGGTAGTGGTTTGTTTCTGGTTGGAGAGAATCTATATTTGATAACCCAATATTTACAGTACTGATCATCAAACAATTGTAAGTTTTGTCAAATATTACAGTTTGTGGTTTGATGCTGGTTGGCAAGAATATAGCATTTGATAATCCAATATTTACAGAGCTGATCATCGAGCAAAAGTAATTTTTTTATTATGCTGGTAGGGTAGGGAGCGCTGAAAACAGAACTGTATTGTCTACGAGGCTTATTGTCCCTGTTAATTAATTTAACCGGACACATAGGAACTGAACAATCACGGTTTCGACGAGGTTCAGACGGAAAGAAAGGGCGTGAACGGGGGAAACCGAGACACCCCTAGTCCTTTAAGTTAGTAAATCTTGGCTCTGGGAGTCCAAGGGACTGAATTAGGGAAAATTCAGTCACTAGTTCAGTTGCTCTGAACTAGGCTTTGCGCCTCCGGTTGAGGCGGGGCGACGCGGGGCGGCCCCAGATCACCCGAAGCCTATATTACGTAGGACACTGCTGACTAGGGCATCGTGACGACGGTGAACAGTGGAGCATTCCATGGTAAAAACCGTCAAGGTGATCGTTTAGCTTTGCTTTTGCTTTTTTGCTTAATTTACAAGTGTACATATTATGTGTGACCGGTCTTGTTTAAATTGCTGTTATATAATATAAAACTGTTAAAGTTAAAGTGTACACTAAATAAAAATAATTAGAAATTTCATTGCAAAATAGTTAGGTAATTCTTAGTGTTTGTTTGTGTGTGGTACCACTATAAATGTTAGTATGTTAGTCTGTTAACTTGTGTGTTGTCTGGCATATTTTGTTGTGGGGATTAAGTCTGAGTGTATGATGTGATGAGTGTAAAAACTAAACCTCTATTCATTTTTACTCTACACTTTTTCGCGGCTTATATTCTAGGTGAAAATGATAAAATTTAGAAATGAAAACTAGCACGATCACAATCAAATGAGTAAATTACTAAATAAAATAAATAAGTTATGTTAGAAGTTAGTGAGAGTTAAATATTATTATAATATTAAGTTAAGAAACAGTGATTTAGAATAAAGTAAAGATAAAAGCAAAATTTAAGCTTAATAACAATGTGTGAAAGACAAAAATGTTTAATGCTTCATTAAAGCATTTGCTGAGTTGATAAATGGGGAAAGTGTCAAGGCTTGGAGTCACAGTATGCTCTAAAAAAATACGTGATGATGGAGTGTGAGAATTCCAAGCGAAAAGAGAGGGTGTGCTCGGCCAAAAGATGGGTAAGGGTCTGTTGATCCCAGATCTGCCCAGATCAGGGAGACGCCGACGCTATGGAATTAATATGGACAGTATCTTAGGATCAGAAAGCTGTCCATTTCACTGGTCCATCAGTCTGTCTGTCTCTGAGAGCAACTGTTTAAAGAACCCAGTTTGTCTGAACCTGAACTGCTGCAAGCATTAAAATCACATGTTACACAGATTAATTATTAGCATTTAGGTTTTAAAACAGTTTAAATAGGGTAAAAGGTAAATAAATAAATAACTTAATACATTTGGGTATAAAAATACTAGTATTTGTTTTACAATTCTAAATTAAATAGGTCTAAATTAAATAAATGGGGGCAATTATAAAAGGTTAAATAGGTAATTTAATGTTGAAAATTAATTCATATTTCTCATAGGTTTGGATGGCTGCAAATCTGTTTTAATGTTGAACATAGGTTCTGGCTGCAATCTGTTTTAACATCATGTGTGTATGTGTGTGAGTGGGGGTGTCTGGGTATGTGTGTGTGTCTGTTATGAGGTCACAGGAGTGTAGAGGTAGGGGGTGTGAAGAATTTATTGCTGTTTGGAAAGAAGGCAGTTGTCTGTGGTTTTACAATTGTTGGATATAGTTTAGAGCTCATTAAAATACTTTTAATTATGAGGCATAAAAGGGACAGAGCACCATTCCTGAGAAGGTTTGACTGATAATAATCTAGATTAGACTGGACTGACTGATATTACTTAATTAGGACAAAATTTTGAAGTTATATTTTCTCTACGGGAGCATAAGAAAAGTTTTGCCAAGACACATATAACACGAATGATTAATATTATAACTTTTTTGCAGCATTGTGTTTATAAATTTGTTGATGAAGGTTTTATTTTTTACAGGTCATGCACTGAAGACGGCCTAAATTATCAAATTTTACATTCAACAGGAAAAATATGAGTTTACATTTACATACATTTTACATTACATTTGGTCATTTAGCAGACGCTTTTATCCAAAGCGACTTACAAGGTGAGCACAGGGTTCATCACAACATCCCTGGAGCAATGAGGGTTAAGGGTCTTGCTCAAGGACCCACATTGGTAACTTCAGTGGACCTGGGATTTGAACAGCCAACCTTCAGATTGAAAGCCCAATGCCCTAACCACTGAGCTACCACTCCCACAGTTTATTAAACTTATGTTATGTGATTGGTATGTTTGTTTTATGTTCTCTTTAAACTTTACTAATCTCATGTCAATTTGCAGGTTTTAGTGGACGGAGCTGACAGAGCAGCTTGATCCAGTTAAAATAATTACTTTGTATTGATTGATTTTTCGTAGTATTACAGATTGGCAGAAAATGGAGGACGATCTTGATGATTTTTAATGCTTACGTGTTGTGTGACCATCACCTTTGAATATGATCCACAGGCACTGAAGGGTGGACCATAGATCATTACTTCAAGGAAAATCAACAAGATCACTTTAGATGATAATCTCTTCCAGATTCTTATAACACATTGAATAATTTACTTCTAAGAATAATTACACATGCCATTTCGTCTGAGCGTTTTTTAAAACAAATGTTTTGTTTTAAAAAGGGGGGAGGCTAAATGTTTTAAAAATACTAAAGATTTTGTTTTCATGTATAAGAGTAATGGCAGCTCTAGTCACCACTGTCGTATAATTGCACACATGGTTAGGTGTCACCTCTTGGTAATAAACACTGACAAAGGGGGACAGACTAAACCAAACAAGGCCATCACTCCAGGGAGTTGGGTGAGGATTAAAGTGCATAAGAAAATTAATCAGACCTTAGATGGTCAGGAACATATAAAGTATCAAAATCATACTCAAAGTTAAAGGTTAAAAAATGGGCAACCTGATATCTTACACAGTGTTAATTAAAGATCAATTAGAAGTGGAGTTAAATTCAGAATAATGAAATAAAACACACTGAGCTTAAAATTAATTGGATTTTATGTTGATTTCATGGTACGGTGTAGAACTAACATCATAAAAGTTAATCTGGCTTATAAAGAAAACTTTTTACTTTAGTCTATGAAAAAGTACTACTAAGTTGACTCATCAAGCCAAAAAGGCAAGAGATTGATTATTCAACTGTAAATCCGGTACAAATTTTATTTAAATGTTTTCTATTTCTAAGTCACATAATCACAAGTTTCGGGACCAGAGTGAAGACCAGATGAGGAATGGTCTGGTAGGAGACAGGGACCGTCTCCAAGACCAAGAAGATCAACTATGCTCTGTCACATACACCGCACATTTTTCACAAAAGCGTACATCACAAAGGAGCATATTAAGAGTAATTGTTTAGAAATGTACTGTTATGCACTGGACTTACGGGGAGGAAAAGAAGAACCTCTAAGAGACACAGTCTTTTCAGAGGAATGAAGTAACCTCAGCACCATCCGTACACTAACATTAGGATTACACCACATTATAAATATGATTATATATTACCAATGTATGTATTAAGGTAGGTCACACCCTTATAGGGTGTGAAAGGGGGGACTGTTGGAATTTATTGAACGTAAAAAGACATGAATTGCATTATTTGAAAGGTTTGGTCAACTTTGGAAAGCTTTTACCATTGTAATGATATTTTTGTAATTTACGATATGTAAACAACTGCTGAATGGCTGAGGGAATGACCAGGTGGGGGTTGAGTGTGAGTAATTGTAGGAATGACCACTTGTCGAATGAGAATGAGAAGGAGTCAGAAAGTCTGGTCACAGGGTGACCTGTGAAAATATAGATTTAGGGGGCAAGTAACATTTGTTAAAAAGTATTATTGGGACTGGGACTCAGAAAATCCCACCATATTTGGAAGGTCCAGTCACACTCACCCAAAGAAGAAGGACAGCCCACCTAAGGATTATATACTGAAGTTGGATCTTTGAGACCTCAGAGCTCTCTCATCAATCGTGGTTGCTCGCCATTGATGATTTTTCCTGTACACTTGTTGGACTATTCAGTAAAGCGCATTAAATTCTTTTGGAACAAAACCGCCGACTTATGACCGTTTATTGGAACTTAACACCCTCGAGACACTTTTTCTATCCAGGCCGTGGACTCAGGGGGGGGCTAAAAGCTATACACCCCCCCTCCGGATGGGGATCGGAGAGGATCATTTCGAGGAGATTAGCTTTTTCATTATCTCCTCTCCCTCTGTCCCCGTCATTTTAGGGTTGCCCTGGCTGAGGCAGCACGGTCCAGTTATCTCCTGGGACGAGCTGCGGGTGCGGTCGCGGTCATCTCGGTGTCGACAGAGCAGCGCTCAACATCCTTTTACTTCGTGCCCAAACAGGGGGGGGGAATTGCGTCCCTGTATCGATTTTCGTGAGCTCAACAAAGCCACCAAACGCTATCCGTACCCATTCCTGCTGGTCCCGTCGAATTTAGAACAGTTACACTGTTCTAAACAGGAGCGCGTGTTCTCAAAATTGGACCTCCGGAACGCATACAATTTAGTGCGGATTAGGAAGCGAGACGAATGGAAGACCGCATTCATCTCCACCTCGGGGCATTATGAGTATCGGGTGATACTCAATACTTTGGCCTCACCAACACCCCTGTGGTCTTCCAGGCCTTCATTAATGATGTGCTTCGGGAGTTTCTCCACCAGGGGGTGATCGTCTACCTTGATGACGTGTTGGTTTTCTCGAGGGATCTGTCCTCCCATGTCGCCTTGGTTCGGCGTGTCTTATCGTGTCTCCTCTCTAATGGGCTGTTCGTTAAGGGGGAGAAGTGTGTTTTCCACCGGAACTTGGTCTCCTTTTTGGGCTTCATCATCTCCCATAAGGGGATTGAGATGGATCCCGGCAAGGTGCAAGCGGTCGTGGACTGGCCGACACCAAACTCACCCCGGGAACTGCAACGGTTCCTGGGGTTCGCTAATTTTTATAGGCGCTTTATTCAGGACTTCAGTTGTATTGTGCTGCCACTCACTTCTAGCCTCAGGGGCGCTCCCTCCACGTTGCGCTGGAGTCCGGAGGCGGATCGGGACTTTAATTTGCTTAAACAACGTTTCACCACCAAACCGGTTCTGGCCCATCCTGACCCCGGTCGCCAGTTCATTGTGGAGGTGGATGCCTCCTGTAGTGGGTCCGGTGCCGTGCTGTCCCAGTCCACGGAGGGATTAGCGCAAGCGCGCCCCATAGCATACTTCTCTGGCAAGTTCCTGCCGGCCGAGTGTAATTACAGGATCGGGGACCATTTTGGATGGATTTTGGCCATCAAATTGTCACTGGAGGAGTGGAGACATTGGCTCATGGGGTCCTCCCTTCCCGTGCTCATTCTCACTGATCATAATAACCTGGAGTACGTTAAGAGTGTGCGGCACCTTAATGCGCATCAGGCCTGGTGGGCTCTTTTTCTTAATCAGTTTGACTTGCAAATTTCGTTCCGCCCAGGTTCGGAGAACAACCGGGCCGATGCGCTGTCCAGACTTCACGGTCCCTCGCAATCCGATCTGGACCTTGGTACTTCAATTATTCCTGCGACCAAATTTCTGGGTTTATCCATTGGGAGGTTGACACCCAGATTCAGGAGGCGCTGTGCACAGTCACGGTTCCGTCTAACTGTCCGGAGGGTAGGACGTACCTCCCTGCCCCTTTTTGCGCCCGTATCATTACGTGGGCCCATTCCTCTCTGTGCACTGGTCACCCGGTCGTCCTTCGCACCATCCAGCTTGTCCAACGGAGGTACTGGTGGGAGTCCTTACAGGCGGACGTTCAGTCCTTTTCTGCGCCGCCTGTAGGACCCCCCCGGAAGCTTCCAGCGGGCAAGCTGTGCCCGTTGCCGGTGCCGGAGCGGCCTTGGGCCCACATCTCCTTAGACTTCGTGACCGGTTTCCCCTCCTCCAATGGCTACACTACCATCCTCTCGGTCCTCGATAGGTTCTCCCGGGCGGTGAAACTTTTTCCCCTTAAGGGACTGCCCTCGGCGTTCGAGACGGCCGAACTTCTGTTTTCGAGGGCGTTCACCTTGTTTGGGATCCCGGAGGTTATTCTTTTAGACAGAGGTCCCCAGTTTACGTCAGCCATCTGGAGGGCGTTTTGCGAGAAGCTGGGGGCCTCCATCAATCTCTCCTCGGGGTTCCACCCCCAGACTAATGGGGCTTGTGAACGCTCGCACCAGGAGACTAACAAGTTCCTCCGGATTTTGGCTCACCGCAATCCATCCAATTGGTCGCGGTACCTTCCCTGGGCACCCAGAACTCGCTGCGCCACTTGGCCACCGGCCTCACCCCGTTTCATTGCGTGTTGGGATACCAACCACCCTTTGCGCCCTGGAACGGGGTGGAGTCGGAAGCGTCGGCAGTGGACGGCTGGTTCCAGCGCAGCGAGGAGGTCTGGGCCCAGGTCCACCAGCAGGTTGAAGCAGTAATCCGGAGATACAAATGCTTCGCGGATCGCTCTCGGGGTGACGCTCCTCATTACAGAGTAGGTGACATGGTGTAGCTCAGTACCCGGGACATCCGGTGTCGTCAGTGTACTCGTAAACTCCTGCCCCGGGTTTTGGGACCATAATGGGTGGAAGCCATCATTAATGAGGTCACGGTCTGGCTTAAGCTCCCGCACCATTTGCGGGTGCACCCGACCTTCCACGTCTCCCTTCTTAAACCTTTCGTTCCAGGTCCACTTGATGCCAATTTCGTTCCAGGTCCACTTGATGCCAGAGTCCAATAAAGAGACACAGGAGGAGAACAACTCCAATGTCTACACCGTGTCCTCTCTATTGGACTCCCGCCGGCGCCGGGGCAAGGTGCAGTATCTGGTGGATTGGGAGGGATTCGGTCCTGAGGAGAGGAGCTGGGTCGCTGCCGAGGACATCTTGGATCTGAGCCTTATCCAGGAGTCCCACCGGGATCACCCCGACCGCCCCTCCCCTCGGCCTAGGGGTCGGCTGCCTTGCCGAGTTCCACGGACCGGGTTTCGAGGGAGCAGTTCCCAGGTGGGACCGCCTTTTTCTGGGGGGGGGGGGGGGGGTGATGTTACACATTCCCGTTCACGCCCCGCTCTTTCGCCCTCTCCTCTGCACACACCCACTCCACAGGCACACCCACTTCCTTCTGCTGCACGCTCCGCACCTCACACACCCATCTCTACACCTGATCCTAATCCTAATAATCACAGATCACCCTCTCCAGATTATTAGGTGCAGGTGTGCTCCTCTGATGACAGACTCCTCTTAAGCCGCCGATCCGGATCCATCGGCACAGAGTTTTTTGGTTCGCCACACTCGTGTGCGCAGCTCGCCGTTACCCGTTCTATTCCTGACCAACCCATCCTGCTCTTCTTCTGGTGAGCCATGCTGATGCCTTTCTTCGTTTTGCTGACTCGCTACCTCTTCCCAGGATCGCTCTTCTCGGGAGTAGTGGGACATCGGGGACTCCGCTGCGCATGCCCCCGCCCCCCCCCCTCGTCTGCATTCCACGCCGCTCACAAACGGTTTATGGGGAGAACTGCATTTTTGTTGTGACTATTGACTTTTTCTGTTTTACATCCCGCTGAGAGGAAATAAAGACTTTGTGTTTATTTTTCATAATACATGCTTTTCTCGTTTCCTCCGGCAAGGGAGGAAATTATTTTTAACACTATGGTTTAACTTTTCTTTAAAAAATTGAACAAATTCAACAACAGCTTTTATCTATCTCTGTTCCAATTTAACCTGTTCCAGTTATATTTGTTCCTACTCATTCACTTTCAGCTTTCACCCTACCCTCAGTCAATAAAATTCAGCCAATACTGGGAGTCCTGCCACACGCTCTGCTGTTTTGTTTGTTTATTGTGTTGGTTTTGATCCATTGCTACTCGCTTGGAGATAATAAAGATTTGTTTTTGGACTTCCAAACAGTGTCTCGAGGATCCTTCCTGCAGTCATAACAATACTATTGTAAAAAGCACTTCATGAATTACTTGAACTTGAACTTGAAATTGACTTTATGGCTGTAAGGAGTGAAGGTGTTTTAATTAGTGAATCAATAGTGAGTTGAATGTTCTACCATCTCGGGGAGTTGTTCAAATCCTATTTCACCCACCTCCTGTTATCCGATTAAGCTGAAATTTTGCACAATTGTTCATTATGAATAACAACACATATATCCATCGATCCATTATCTTCTGCTTTATCCTCTACTAGGGTCGTGGGGTGGGGGGGGGGTTCCTCGTGCCCATCCAGGGGAGAACATTTCAGGCGCTGGGCAGATACACCCAGGACAGGGCACCAATCCATCACTGGGCACACAGTCACTCATACAGACACACAAACAAACACACTCTATATGGTTTAATTTGGAGAATTCAATTGACCTTGATCCATGTTTTTGAACCTGAAGCAGTGAACTCTCACTCAGCATGCCGATGGTTTGAAGGTAGGAGGAATACAGCTTTGACTGCTGAGTTACAGCAGCTACACAGACTGGGAATTGTTCAAGGCCATCGCCACGGGTCATGAGAAAATCAGACATCGCCATGAGTCATGTCCACTGGACAGAGGATGAATCTGCAGCACATCTGAATCTGGCTTTTTAAGGAGTGTTAGCAGTGTTGGGGAGCAACCTCCGGAATGCAGGGGCAATTTGGTGCATATAAAGAATGTGCTAAAGGGATGTTTTGGCCGCAACTAGCTACACTGACAGCAATGCGAGGGGGCGAGTAAATCAATGCATTGGCAGTGGACATCACCCTCATGGTGCGTTTAACATACCCAAAAATTCATGGGCAGTGTTCAACTGGAACTAACTCTAGACCACTTTTTGAACATGCTGGAAACTAGCGAATTATTATTAGCGGAGTCATATAAGCAGTGCCCGACTACCTTAAGATGGCAGTGAGTGAGGTTGAATGTGCAGAGACGAACATTGTACTCCATGGCGGCATTTCAGGGATGATGAAAGGAAAAGCAATGAGAAAGGACGAGCGAGACAGCGGTTGTCTTGTTGGCAGCGGGGTGAACCAGGTCATATAGATAACAAGTTGTTCCCTGGTTGCACTGGCCAGAAATGAGGGACAGGGTGATTCCAGACTTACATCTAGGTCCCTCCATGTTTTACTCAGCCCACATTGGTGGTGCATAAGGTCCATTGTCTGGTGCAAGATCAAGGGTATGGCAGTATATCATACTGGTGGACATAGTATCATCAGTGACAATGATCTGCTGGTGTGTTATCGGGTATCGAGAACTTCCTGACAAGCATGAAACAGAACCTTCCTGAGCTTTCAATGGTACTGATTTCCTGAAAAAGTTGGGAGCATGTCAATTTCAACTCTTTTATTAAGAGTTGAAATTATTATTTCAATTTCTTATTTCAATTTCTTCTTTTATTAAGGGCCCTTTACCATTTGCAGCCACACATTATATGTGTAATGGTCTAATGATCAGAACGTGGTGGATCTGCTACTCTGAACTAACAGTCTGAAGGCAGAGAGTACAGTCACAGGAGTTTATTGCCACACACACAGAGGGATAACCAGAACAAGGTAGTAACGAGAAGCTGGCGGATAAACACTGGGAACGCAGAGATGGTGGCATGACGTCGCAACGTAGTCAGCGTCTGACATCAGTGTGGCCATGTTCCAATCCGCAGCGCAAACAAGGAGGGATTGTGGCTAGGACCAGGTAATAATGGCAGAAAACACAAAACAGGATGAGTACCAGGCAACACACAACACGAAAGCCAACTAGACAAGGAGCGTGAGGAGAATCAAAGAACGTGAGCCAAAGAGGACGTGGCATAGCACAGGCGTGAGCACAAGACCAATTGGAGACGAGAGACAGGACTTAGTGAGTTAATAGGATACGTGATGACACCTGTGAACAGAATTACAGGCGTGGCTACCCGACACACTCACACCATGTGATGACACATATCATCCCCCCTCTCAACGGGTGTCTCCTGGCGCCCTAAAAGGCTTGTTAGGGAACGTACGGTGGAAATCCTCGATGAGGAAGGGGTCCAAGATGGCAGTACAGGGGACCCAAGGGCATTCCTTAGGGCGTTTCTTAGGTGTCAGACTGTGTAAGCAGGTTGGCCATCAACGCGGGGCAGGAGTGTCCCAGGGGTGGGATTGAGCGGAGAGTGGATGACCGGCTTGACGTGGGATATGTGGAAAGTGGGGTAGATATATGACGAGGTAAGCAGAGACATACAGCTGCAGGGTTGTTGACTCTGGTGACGGGGAATGGTCCGATGTAGCGGGGAGCTAGTTTGCGAGATTCAGTCTTCAGTGGTATGTTCCTGGTGGACAGCCAGACCAATTGCCCTACCTTGTAGGCAGGGGCCTGATGGCAATTACGGTTGACTGATAGCATGGACTTGGCCTGGGCTCGGCGTAGGGTAATTTGAGTATTCTTCCAAATCCGGTGACAACGGCGGATGTGCTGGCTGACGGAGGGAACAGTAATCTCATGCTGCTCCTCGGGGAATAATGGAGGTTGGTAGCCAAGTGCTACCTTGAACAGAAACCTCCCAGTGGCGGAGATGCGTGTGGTGTTGATGGCGTATTCCACCCAGGCCAGATGAGAGCAGCAGGAGTAGTCCGGAGGGAGGCTGATGGGAGGCTTTGTTGTGAGCGCACACAGCACAGGCATTGAGGAACTGACCTACGTCCGAAGATAATGAGGATGGCAGGATGACATTCCCAACGAGTTTCATGGGCCCACTTGAGAACGGTGGGGCGGGCGGCAGAGGGTGCAAAAGTGCGGTTGGGTGGGCCTTTGACCAGGGTCAGGGTCCTTGACCAGTTCCCTTTCAATGACTATGCGGACCTCCCAGAAGACACCTGCACCAACACAACTGGGGGGGAGGATAGTGTTGTTAGTGGGTGATGTCTTATCATCCAAGAAGAGTCGCTTGGCGTTGCAGGAACCGGGCTTGTAATAATCAAAAAATTAAAACAACCAAAAAACAGAGCCCAACGAGCTTGATAAGAATTTAACTTTTTGGCCGTTTGGATGTAGGCCAGGTTTTTGTGGTAGGTCCATACAATGAAGCGTTGCTCAGTCCCCTCCAACCAGTGGCGCCATTCTTTGAGCGCCATCTTGATGGCTAGGAGGTCCCGGTTGCCTACATCATAATTCCTTTCAGTGATAGATAGTTTCCTGGAAAAGAAGGCACATAGAAGAAGGCGGCCTTTGTCGGACCTTTGGGACAGCATGGCCCCCACTCCCATGCCTGAGGCGTCTACCTCCATGATAAACTGTTTGGCGGGGTCGGAGATGGCCACTAGGAGATTACCCGGATCATCTCCGGGTCAGGTTTAATAGCCCCTGGAGACACTATGAACCCTAAGAAGGATAGAGTCTGCTGGTGGAAGTTACACTTTTCGGCCTTCACGAAGAGTTGATTTTGTAGGAGGTGATTGAGAACCTGACGCACGTGTTGTATGTGATCCTTTAGGGACCGCAAAAAGATCAAAATATTGTCTAGGTATACATAGACACAACGATCTAGGAAAACTCAGAGCACATCATTGACCAAGGCCTGATAAACCGCCGGCACGTTCTTGAGGCCGAATGGGACCACACAATATTCATAATGACCGCTAGGTGTGTTAAAGGTCATTTTCCACTCGTCTCCCTTCCTTATGCAAACCAGATGATACACTGATTTGCAGGTCTAATTTGCAAAAAATGCTGGCTCCCTGCAATGACTCAAATACAGAGGATGTAAGTGGCAGAGGGTATTTGTAAGGGACTGTGATGTTATTAAGAGCCCTATAGTCAATGCCGGGTCGCAGGGTGCCGTCCTTCTTAGCCACAAAGAAGAAGCCGGCCCCTACGGGGGAGGTTTAGGGTTGGATCAAACCCGTGGCAAGACACTCTGAATGTTACGACGGGGCGCGCTGCCCGGAAAATGGCGGTGCAGCGCGGCGTGGTGGAGAATCACAGAGCCAGGAGACCAGGTAAACAAACACAAACGCTCTTTTAATGGCTGATCGCGGGAACGCCGCTAGAACGAGCCGCGAGCTCAATACACACAGACGAATCGGTGCAGCGGGAACGCCGCTGCGAACACGATGGCACGTACTGAAAATACGTGGGGAAAAATGCAACCGCGGAACCACCATACGAACACCCGACGTGACGATATACATACACAATGTTTATCCACCCAAATGCTGACCTACTGGCAGCTCAGCCGAGATATCTTAAATACTGCCAGTAGGTCGCCAGTGATTAGGTAGGGCCCAATCCCTGCACAAGGGGGTGGGTCCTACCTACGGAAGCCCGATACGGCCGAAACCCGGAACACGGAAGGCAGGTGGGAGTGGCCCAACCCTCCCAACCTGACATATCGCCCCCCCAAAACAACCGGGGGTCAAAGGCACCCGGGGCCGCGAACCGAAAAACAAAGGGGGCTCGAAGGGAGTGGGGAGATCCCAAGAGAGCACGGGGGCGCCGTGGCGAAGAGTGCGGCGGCACCGTGAACCCGTGAGAGGGTGAGGCCGGCGTGCCCACTTGGACCGACGCGGGGACCGCGATCCCTTAAGGATACGGGGCCGTTGTGAGGCCCGCAGGGTGTTAAAGCCCGGTGACCCAATGTGGAGGCGGAAGGGTTGTGGCCTCTTGTGAATGCGCGGGAGGTATGCCCTCTTGAGGGTACGGGAACGCCGTGACCTAATGAGAAAAGAAGGGCGATGTGACCTTAGGCGAGTGTGGTGCCAAGCCGACCTGAGGGCACGAGAGTGACGGAACCCCTTAAGTGTGCGGGGGCGCCGTGACCCCTGGTGTTTGCGCGGAGGACCTGGCCCCCGGTGGGCACGAGAGGAGCCAAAGTCTTTGAGGGCACGGGAGCACCGTGACCCTCTGCGCGCACTAGGGGTGCGGTAATGCCCTAACCCCTTGAGAACCCGAGGAACCGGAGAGACAGGAGGAACCCGGGTACACGCGACCGCAGAAGAGGAACGGGGGAAAACAGAATGGACCCGAGTGGACGGAGAAAAAATCCGAGTGCACGCACATGTGACCCGAGTGAGCGGAGAAAAAATCCGAGTGCACGCACATGTGACCCGAGTGAGCGGAGAAAAAACCCGAGTGAACGCACTTGTAACCCGAGTGGACGCATAAGTGGCCCGAGTGAAGGCGGTCGTGACCCGAGTGGACGCATAAGTGGCCCGAGTGAAAGCGGTCGTGACCCGACTGGCCACGGTGAGTCCGGGTGGCTCCATGATCAGTGCAGCCGGTCCAGGGTCCCAAGTGAACATGTCCACCCCAAAAGTTCCTGGTCCGGCGGATCCCTTGTCCAGGGCAGATGGCCAGGTGTCCTTTGCAGGTGGCAGGTTGTCCACTTTACGGGGCACATAGTCCAGCGCGTTGGTCATATCGATAGAAGCAGGGGTCACACGATCCTGTGCGGAGACCACAGGACTCCACTGCTTCCTCATCTGACCACTGGACTGCCCTCTGGCGAATGCGCCGAGCACCATGCCACGACTCCCAGTCTCCCCTTTCTTTGCCACCTGGAAACACAAAGGGAGAGCCAGTACTTTGTCCACACTACGCATATTAACGTCCCGAATAACCGAGACGGAGTCTGAATCCAAGGCGCGTGGCGCGGCGAGCGGCGGCACGGCGCGGGGCGCGGCGAGAGGCGGCACGGCCCGGAGCGCGGCGAGAGGCGGCACGGACCGGGGCGCGGCGAGAGGAGGCACGGCCCGGGGCGCGGCGAGAGGCGGCACGGCCCGGGGCGCGGCGAGAGGCGGCACGGCCCGGGGCGCGGCGAGAGGCGGCACCGTGGAGATAGGCGACTCACTCGGAGGAACGCGAACGCGGCGTGAGACGCGAGGTGCCGCGCGAGACGACGCAGCACGAGACGGCGCAGCGCGAGGTGCAGCTGCGCAGGGAGCGACGAGAGGCGGCACGGCGCAGGGCGCGGCACGAGGCAGATCCCGGGCAGCGAGGGGGAACTCGCTGAACGCGTCCTCCGTGGAGAAAGGAGACTCGCACAGAGGAACGCGAACGCGGCGCGAGGTGCAGCGCAAGATGGCGCAGCACGAGGCGGAGCCGCGCGATAAGCAGCTGCGCGGGGTGCGACGAGTGGCGGCACGGCACGGGACGCGGCACGAGGCCAATCCCGGGCAGCAAGGGGGAACTCGCTGAACGCGTCCTCCGTGGAGAAAGGAGACTCGCACGGAGGAACGCGAACGCGACGCGAGGCGCGAGATGCAGCGCGAGACGTCGCAGCACGAGGCGGCGCAGCGCGAGGTGCAGCTGCGCGGGGTGCGGCGAGAGGCGGCACGGCCCGGAGCGCGGCGAGAGGCGGCACGGACCGGGGCGCGGCGAGAGGAGGCACGGCCCGGGGCGCGGCAAGAGGCGGCACGGCCCGGGGCGCGGCGAGAGGCGGCACGGCCCGGGGCGCGGCGAGAGGCGGCACCGTGGAGATAGGCGACTCACTCGGAGGAACGCGAACGCGGCGTGAGACGCGAGGTGCCGCGCGAGACGACGCAGCACGAGACGGCGCAGCGCGAGGTGCAGCTGCGCAGGGAGCGACGAGAGGCGGCACGGCGAAGGGCGCGGCACGAGGCAGATCCCGGGCAGCGAGGGGGAACTCGCTGAACGCGTCCTCCGTGGAGAAAGGAGACTCGCACAGAGGAACGCGAACGCGGCGCGAGGTGCAGCGCAAGATGGCGCAGCACGAGGCGGAGCCGCGCGATAAGCAGCTGCGCGGGGTGCGACGAGTGGCGGCACGGCACGGGACGCGGCACGAGGCCAATCCCGGGCAGCGAGGGGGAACTCGCTGAACGCGTCCTCCGTGGAGAAAGGAGACTCGCACGGAGGAACGCGAACGCGACGCGAGGCGCGAGATGCAGCGCGAGACGTCGCAGCACGAGGCGGCGCAGCGCGAGGTGCAGCTGCGCGGGGTGCGACGAGTGGCGACCCGGCACGGGACGCGGCACGAGACAAATCCCGTGCAGCGAGGGGGAACTCGCTGAACGCGTCCTCCGTGGAGATCGGAGACTCGCACGGAGGAACGCGAACATGGCGCGAGGGGCAGCGCGAGACGACGCAGCGCGAGGTGCAGCTGCGCGGGATGCGGTGCTACGCGGCCCAGTGCGGGGTGCGACGCTAGGCAGCCCGGTGCGGGGCGAACCAGCGCGGCGCGCGGACCGAGACGACGCAGGACGAGGCACGCGACGAATAGCGGCGCGCGGCCAAATCCGAGCAGTGGGGACAAACTCACTGCACGGGTCCTCCGTGGAGAAAGGCTCCGACGGAGGACCGGGCGAAGGAACCTGCGCAGCCCACCCCAGCTCGTCGAAGGCGTCCTCCGTGGAGTCCAGAGACTCGCACAGAGGGGTGGACGACGACTCCCTGGCGGCGCGAAAGAACTCGCTTAGTGGGTGAACCGTGGGGTAGGGAATCTCCCACGGCGGGAGACGTGCGTCCAACGGGTCCTCCGTGGAAAAAGGGTCCAACGGAGGAGCCGAAGACAGGGTCTGCGAGACCCGGAAGAACTCGCCGAGGAAATCCTCCGTGGAGAAAGGCTCCGACGGAGGACCGGGGGATGGGACCCGAGCAATGCCCCTCCTCGCTCCAACCTCCGAGGAGCGAGTACTGCGGCGAGAACTAGACGGCGTGGCCGGCGCCAGGCTAAGAAAGCCGATCGCCACAGATGGGGCAACTCTTGGCATGGCTAGTGCCGGATTAAATAAGCCGGGTGCTGCTGCTTAAATGCGGCTATTGGCGTGGCTAGCGCCGATCTAAAAAGCCGAGTGTAGCAGCTGGAAGCACGGCTAAACGCGGTTAGCACGAAAGCTAACATGGCACGCGCTAATAAACAAAAAAAAAACACGGCCGGGGCGAAAGCCGGGAAATACGGCTGCACGCGAACGCGCAAAAATATAATAAAAGGGTTTGCTTACCCAGACGAAGAATCCTGGACTCTGCTACAGTTGTTGCAGGTCAGCATTACTGTTACGACGGGGCGCGCTGGCCGGAAAATGGCGGTGCAGCGCGGCGTGGTGGAGAATCACAGAGCCAGGAGACCAGGTAAACAAACACAAACGCTCTTTTAATGGCTGATCGCGGGAACGCCGCTAGAACGAGCCGCGAGCTCAACACACACAGACGAATCGGTGCAGCGGGAACGCCGCTGCGAACACGATGGCACGTACTGAAAATACGTGGGGAAAAATGCAACCGCGGAAAAGCCGCAGGAAGCCGAACGAACATTAAATAAAACCACCATACGAACACGACGACGATATACATACACAATGTATATCCACCCAAATGCTGACCTACTGGCAGCTCAGCCGAGATATCTTAAATACTGCCAGTAGGTCGCCAGTGATTAGGTAGGGCCCAATCCCTGCACAAGGGGGTGGGTCCTACCTACGGAAGCCCGATACGGCCGAAACCCGGAACACGGAAGGCAGGTGGGAGTGGCCCAACCCTCCCAACCTGACACTGAAATGTATTTCTCCATTGCCTCCCTCTCAGGGCGTGAAAGGGGGTAAAGCCGGCTGGACGGGAGGGGAGCACCATACGACCAGTCATACGACCTATGAGGGGGAAGCTGACAGGTTTTGTCTTTGCCAAATACTGCCTCCAGATTGTGGTACTCGAGTGGAACTAGGGAGAGATCGAAGGGGGCAGGGTTGCCAGTGTCAGGTGTGTTGCTGGGGGGTAATGCTGCACATAGACAGGAGGAATGGCAGGAGACCCCCCAAGTGAGAACCTGGGCTTTGACCCAATGAAGGTGGGGGTTGTGCTCTCTTAACCAAGGATAACCTAAAATGACTGGTGCGTCCAGAGAATGGATGACAGAAAAACATAATATCTCGCTCCCGGTGGTTACTGTCAATTAACAGGCAGACAGGCTGGGTGCGATGGGTAAAGGAGGATAAGCGCCAGCCATCCAAGGCGACAGTGTGGAGAGGGGAGGACAATGGAGAAAGCGATATACCCACATTTCACAATCAACATCAATTAGATTCTCCTCTGTCCCAGAATCTATAAGGACATTGACGGGTAACCTACTCTCCTAAAACAGGAGCACCGCAGGCAGGCTAAGTTGATGGGCTTGGGGTTTTAGAGTAGAACTCAACAGGACCCCGAATCTTACTGCCAAGTGAACTCTTTTAGGGCGAACCGGACCCTCCCTTACCAGGTGATTATCAGTTCGGCAATAAAAACAAAGCCCCTTATCCCTACAGGCGACGCGCTCATCAAGCGTTAGCGCAGCTTGTCTCAATAGCATAGGTCCGGGAGGAAGAGCAGCTCTCTGAGGGACTGCCGGAGGCCTAGGCAAGGCGGAGGTTCGAATGGGGTCCTGGGTTAAACGTTCACGGCGGTGCTCATTAATGCGACCGTCTAGCCATATTGAGAGGTCGAAGAGTTCTTCGAGCGACTGGGGTCTGTCACTGGTGGCCAATATGTCGTGTATATGCTGGAACACGCCGCGTAGGGCACGCTCACTCCAGCCCGACTCTGTGGCCAACGTTTGAAACTCGACAACGAGATCGGCTACAGCGCGCGCACCCTGTCGGATGTAGAGGAGCCGACTGTCTACGTCGTCAGCGTACTCGGGGCGATCTAATACTATGCAATTGCCATCGATAACTGAGGCATACATGGGTGAAAGCAGAAAGACCACCCCCTGGGAAGCCTGCACCCATCTTAATGCGCGACCGCGTAGCAACCCGATTACATAGGCGATCTTACGCGTCCGTGGGTAAACACGAAGGGCGGATACCGAAGTACAGCTCAACCTGAAAATAAACCCCCTGCACTTCTGCAGGTCCTTGTCGTACAGGTCCGGGTGCACCGTGGCTCTGTCGGATAGACAGCTCGGAAGAGGGGTTTGGTACCTAATTGGCAGAGTTCGCACTCAAGGACGTGCTAACAGGTCCAGGAATGGGAGGCGATGCAGGTAGAGAAGCGAGCACAGTCTGGATCTGGTGCGCTACGTTGCTCACAATGTCCCCTAATCCCTCCTGTCGGCTGAAAAGGAGTTCGAAGCGTGGATCGGTGGCTAGTTGCTGTCCGGTGGGTGGTAAATGTGCCGACTCCGCCCCAGAAGTGAGTCGCTCCAAGGGATCCCTGTTAGCCAATTGGTAATGTAGGTTCAAGTTCAAGTTATTTATTAATATAGCGCTTTTTACGACAGTACATTGTCACAAAGCAGCTTTACAGAATGAAGAGCCTTTAAACCCCCAAAGAGCAAGCGACAAAAGAAGTGACAGTGGCAAGGAAAAACTCCCTGTTATGTTGTTATTTAAGGAAGAAACCTTGGGAGGACCAAGAATCAGTGGGGGACTCATCCTCCTTGAGCGGCCAGGCAGCAACAACAGTGTAGGACAGCCATGTACAGATATTTAACAAATGGAAAAACTCTTACTACTGGAAAACTATATGTGAGTCCATTAAGGTGGTGCTGCAGGACCGCCAGTCCAATAAATACTCAGGTTCCATCCAGTATTCATCGGCAGAGCCATGGATGAAGATGTGACTACACCTCCAGGAAGCCGGTCACACCTCAAAAGAAACAGACAAGGAAGGCAGTTAGAGCTAATAATAAAGCAGAGCATTTAATTAATAAGTAATTTATTGACACAGTGCAGCATGTGACTCCGGCATCACTGACTAGAGCAGCATAACTAAAAGAGGCAGATACTGCGGATGCATCATTTCAGCGCCACTTCTCCCCCCAATTAATGATGAGGTGGGTGAAGAGGTGAAACGCCAGCATACACTGATCGTAGATTACTACCCCAACACAGCCAAGCCTGAGATATACATCATTATCTACAGGGGATTAATTAAACGCAAGATTAAATAAATGTGTTTTTAATGAATTTTTAAAGATTAATAGTGATTCAGGATCACGAACAGTACCTGGAAGGCTATTTCAAAGTTGAGGAGCCAGCAGTAATTTTATTTATTCTAGGAGCTAAGAGTAAACCAGCACCTGGAGATCTGAGCTCACGTGTTGGTTCATACAATTGAATCAGCTCACTCAGATACTGTGGAGCCTGATTATGTAGAATTTTAGAAACTCTAGCTGCAATATTTTGCACAAGTTGTAATTTATGTAATGATTTATTAGAACATCCTGTCAGAAGTGAGTTACAATAATCTAACTTTGAGGTAATAAAAGCATGAATTAGTTTTTCTGCATCTTGGAGGGAGAGGATATTTCGTAGCTTCGAAATGTTACGAAGGTGAAAAAATGCAATTCTAGTAATATTGCTAATGTGCTTTGTAAAGGAGAGATCTGAATCAATAATGACACAGATTATTTACAGATGAACTGGGTCTAATTAAAAATTAAAAAGTTATTAAGATTTAACATAGTGTTAGAAGCTTTGTTAATTTTGTCCTTGGGTCCAACTATTAGAAACTCAGAATCAGCGATGAGCTGCTACTGAGAACTCGCGAGAGCTTTGCGTGAGTAATGGCGACATAGAGGTAAAAATAAACAGCAATAGGTAAAACAAGCCAATATATTTAAATCAATATATACATATAAATATATACAATCTAAATTATAAAATACGCTATTGAATACTAACGTTCCTTTACAATAAAACAAACTGGACGAGGAAACCTTGGCCAGTTTGGAGAGTTACGTGGACGAGTGCTTTGAAAACATCGTGTTGGGTAAGTTAAAAACACATCCAACAAACATGAGCACACCAACCTCCAAACGCACTCGTTCAGAACGTGCATCAAGCGGATCCACACTATCCCCGGAAAAAAGCTTTAACGAAGTCCTGGATTCCATCGACAAGAAGTTATCCCGTCTGGATGACCGGCTCGCCTTGGTGGAAATTTTGCACCAAGAATTCCAAAAATTAAGATAATCTTTGGAATACAGTCAGGAGCAGGTTGTGTCATTCGCTGCTGAGAACCAAGTGCTGCGGGACAACGTCAAACAACTGTCCGATGGGATGAATAAAATATCTGACGAAAATAGAAAAATGAGAGAATCCATCCTCGATTTACAAGCACGAAGCATGAGAGACAACCTGGTTTTCAGTGGGATTGCAGAGCGAGCTGAAGAGGACGCAGAAACTTCAGTTCGTGAGTTCATCCAGCAACAGCTGAAACTTCCATCTGAGACGGTAAAAAACATCACTTTTCATCGTGTTCACCGGCTCGGCGGCAAAAAGCCCGATAACAAGCGCCCGCGACCCATTGTTGCTAAATTCGAGCACTTTAAACAGAAAGAGCAGGTAAGGGGTCAGGGCAGAGAGCTGCGTGGTACACATTACAGTGTGAATGATCAATTTCCTAAAGAGATTCTCGATAGGAGGCGAGTATTATTCCCAATCAGAAAAAAATACATTACTGTTGTATGTAATTGGTGTTGTAATTGGTTTGTCTTGTGCACGTGATCGGGTGTCTTTTTGTATTTATGTCCATTGTTTCTTGTCTTCGGTGCTGGTCGTTTGTGTTATGTCACTTAGTCTTTTGTACCTCATGTTTTTGGTGTACTGCACCTTTAAATAAAACCTGTTTTCTGCTACCTGCGTGCCTGGCTGCCTTCAGCGCGTGTATACGCGGCGGCTTGCGCTCCCTATGCGCAACCGCTTCAGCCCGAGGTAGACTTACATGACAGAACGACCAGCCAGGAATTTTGGGGAGTTCAGTGCCCAGGTAAGCACTTTTAAAAATTTTTCTTTGCGGGGGCCGTGTAGCCTCGTACTCGCGGCGCGTTCCGCTGTGTCCATGAGTGCGCCGCTATGCGCAGCCCGCCGTCCCGGAGCCGTAAGGACGGCTCGATCAGTGTAATGTATGAGTGTTATGACTCTGATGATGAGTGGATGTGGAGGTACGGGTACGAAGCGCTCTGCGCTGAGGAAGGTCTGAACTTGGTTCAGATCTCCGATGATGAGACGGGCGAGTCGTACCTGTATGGGCATATTCTGCCCATACGAACCCTCCTCAACTCTGAGGAGTTCTGGACGGACGCTCCGGTCCAGCTTGTTAAACCCCACGTGGCGAAATCCAGACGCAGAGCGCGCCGACGCGGTGCTAAGACGCAGCGTCATGTGACGCGCCCGCGCCTGACCGCGCTGTGTCTGGGTCGCGCTGCGAGGGGGCGGTACCGGAGCCAACACTCGGGGGGGTAAATGTGGATCCGTGTCCCCCTGTCTCGTGTGTCCAGTCCGTCTTCCCCATGTCTGAGATGTCTATGTGTTTGGGCATTGCGGTGGGGGTGTATATGTTTTGTGTGCAGGATGGCGAGCCCGAGGTCCGCCCAGCGTGCGTGCCCGCCAATGCCCTGCCAGTGTGCATGCCCGCCAAGGTCTGCCCAGCGTGCGTGCCCGCCAACGCCCTGCCAGTGTGCGTGCCCGCCGAGGTCCGCCCAGCGTGCGTGCCCGCCGAGGTCCGCCCAGCGTGCGTGCCCGCCGAGGTCCGCCCAGCGTGCGTGCCCGCCGAGGTCCGCCCAGCGTGTGTGCCCGCCGAGGTCCGCCCAGCGTGCGTGCCCGCCGAGGTCCGTCCTGTGTGTGAGCCCATCCCGAAGTCCAGGGGCGTCACGCCGCCCATCCCGAAGTCCAGGGGCGTCACGCCGCCCATCCCGAAGTCCAGGGGCGTCACGCCGCCCATCACGAAGCCCAGGGGCGTCACGCCGCCCATCCCGAAGTCCAGGGACGTGACGCTACCCATCCCGAAGTCCAGGGGCGTCACGCCGCCCATCCCGAAGTCCAGGGGCGTCACGCCGCCCATCCCGAAGCCCAGGGGCGTCACGCCGCCCATCCCGAAGCCCAGGGGCGTCACGCCGCCCATCCCGAGCAGCAGGGCCGCACGCCGCCCAGCCCGAGCAGCAGGGGCCGCACGCCGCCCAGCTCGAGCAGCAGGGGCCGCACGCCGCCCAGCCCGAGCAGCAGGGGGCGCCTGCCTGGCCACGCCGCCAGGGGGAGCCTGCCTCGCCATGCCGCCAGGGGGCGCCCGCCTCGCCACGCCGCCCGTGGGCGTCCGCCGGACCACGCCGCCAGGGGGCGTGGCCCACTCCTCATCCGACGGGGGCGCCCGCCTCGCCACGCAGCCAGAGTACGTGGCCAACCCCGCGCCCGACGTGGGCGTCCACCGGACCACGCAGCCAGAGGGCATGGTCCACTCCTCGTCCGCCGAGGGCGTCCACCGGACCACACAGCCAGAGTACGTGGCCAACTCCGCGCCCGACGTGGGCGTCCACCGGACCACGCAGCCACAGGGCGTGGCCCACTTCTGATCCGCCGTGGGCGTCCACCTGACTTTGCAGCCAGAGGGCGTTCGGCACACCTGACCCGCAGAGGGCGTCCACCCGAGGGCGCCTTCCACTCCTCGCTCAAAAAGGGCGGAGTACCCCCCCCCCCCCCCCCGGGACTGTTTTTTTTTTTTTTTCTTCTCTTGGTCGCGTCACCTGTCACCTGTTTTGTGTTTCGTTCAATTTGTTTCAGTTAATTAACGTTCATTAGTTAATTAGTTTCGTTAATTAACTCGGTGTTGTAATTGGTTTGTCTTGTGCACGTGATCGGGTGTCTTTTTGTATTTATGTCCATTGTTTCTTGTCTTCGGTGCTGGTCGTTTGTGTTATGTCACTTAGTCTTTTGTACCTCATGTTTTTGGTGTACTGCACCTTTAAATAAACCTGTTATCTGCTACCTGCGTGCCTGGCTCCCTTCAGCGCATGTAACGCGGCGGTCTGCGCTTCCTATGCGCCACCGCTTCAGCCCGAGGTAGACTATCGTGACAATATGTCAATGATCAGCTGTACAGGGATAGAGAGGTCACCCCGTGGCTTTATTAGAATAACTTAGGTTAGTCCTAATATATAAAGAAATTAGTTAAACAGCAAATTTACTGATAAAGATAAACAACGCACAGCTCTGTATAATGCTTTCACTGATGGAGGTGAACAGGGTCAGGGCTGTGTTTTTGTTTTTTTCCTTCTTTCTTCTTTCTCTTTTTTTTTTTCATTTCCTTCTGTTAATACACCTTTCTCTCACTTTTTTTTTTCTTTTTCCTCCTTTTTAAAAAGCATGCGAAACCACACACACAAATACTTCACAAGGCAACCCTATATATCTAATTTTCTTTCACATCCAGCACCCTTTTAACTTTTATTTTTCTGGCATCTGACACTGCATCTAAGTTTCCAATTTGGCAAACACAAGCATTAACATTGCGTATAGTTGGGTCTCTCTATCTCTATCGTGACATGCATGGTTTAACTTTAACCACATCCTTTACTCAAATCACACTAACGCCACTATGGGCACAATAAGATTTGTCTCATGGAATGTTAATGGAGCCAGTACACAACAGAAAAGAATTAGTATCCTTAACCAGCTTAAAAGACTAAAGGCAGAGGTTGTCTTATTACAGGAGATTTATAAATCTGCCACAACTGCAGATGATCTTAAATCATCAGAGTATCCTGTTGTGTTCTCTGCTTGATATAGCTCAAGACAAAGGGGAGTAGCAATATTAATACACAAAAATATTAATTATTCAATAATAGACACAGTCACAGACCCAGAGGGTAGATACATAATAATAAAGTTATCTATACATAATCACAAGTTATGTATAGTCAGCATATACGGTCCAAACATCGATAATAGCTCTTTCTTTCACAATTTCTTCTCTACACTATCTGATCACTCGGATTGCTCACTACTTCTTGGAGGTGACCTCAACTTTGCTCTAAACGAAGACATGGACAGGCTTAGCACAGCAGGAACTCAGCGCAGTTGGCAGTCTATAAACATAGTCAAACAATACATGTGTGATTATGGACTTTGCGACGCATGGCGATCTTTTCACCCAAACCAACGAGAATATACTTTTTTCTCACATGCTCATCACTCTTACTCTCGTCTGGATTACTTTTTAGTTAGTAACACATTGTTGGCAAACATTGCAGACACCGAGATACATCCTATAGCTGTCAGTGATCATGCTCCTATCTCTTTAACTTTAATAATCCAGAAAGAAATTCCAAAAAAATATAAATTGGAGAATTAATACATCATTGCTCAATGATGTAGATTTTATCAAATATTTTAAAGAAGAATGGGCCTTATATTTAGAGCACAATGATTTACCTGGAATGCCAGCGTCTATTCTCTGGGAAGCAGGGAAAGCAGTAATGAGAGGTAAAATAATATCATTCTCATCACATAAAAAGAAAAAAGAAACTAAACGTATTCAGGAATTAGAAGAAGTCATTAAATTATTAGGAGCCCCTCAAGACGAGGAAATCTTGGACAAATTGCGCAAAGCAAAATTAGAATTAAACGAACTTACCAAAACAAAAATTAAATTCCTAACCCAAAGACTTAGAATAGATAACTTTGAACATGGAAACAAATCAGGCAAATTTTTAGCGAACCAGCTCAAAATAAATAAGGAAAAAACAACCATATCTGGTGTTAAAGACATAACTGGGAGCATAGTTTATGATCCTGGAAGTATAAATAATATTTTCAGAGACTTCTACAAAGCTCTATTTTCACCCCAGATAAACCCATCAGATACAGACATTAATCAATTTTTAGATAAAATATCACTCCCCAAATTATCCAGTAGTCAAGTAATAGAGCTGGACTCCCCACTGACAGCAGCTGAACTTCAAAAAGCCCTCCAAAGCATGCCTAATAATAAGGCTCCTGGGCCGGACGGATTCCCGGCAGAATTCTACAAGATATTCTGGAATATCTTACGACCAATATTTTACAGAATGCTGCAGGAAACTGAGCAAAATGGTAGACTTCCCAAAAATATGAACTCTGCCAACATCAGTCTCCTGTTGAAACCAGGCAAAGACCCTGTACTTCCTACCAGTTACCGTCCTGTATCCCTTATTAATGTTGATCTTAAATTAATTTGCAAGGCACTTTCAAAAAGACTGGAGAAGATAACTCCACTCTTAATACATTCTGACCAAACTGGCTTTATCAAAGGAAGGCATTCATCTACAAATACACGCAGATTATTTAATTTAATAGATTATTTGTATAGTAAAAACATTGCAACTGCTATATTGTCCCTAGATGCAGAAAAAGCTTTTGATAGAGTAAACTGGAAATTCTTATTCACAACCTTACAAAAATTTGGCTTTGGAAACTACTTCATTAATTGGTTAAAAATGTTATATAGCTCACCAATGGCATGTGTTAGAACAAATAACCAAACATCCTCTAGCTTTTGTCTCCAAAGGGGCACTCGACAGGGTTGCCCACTTTCTCCGTCATTATTTGCTATTTTCATTGAGCCTTTAGCGACTGCTATCAGGCAAACTACAGATATTAAAGGCATACAATGCAAGAATATAGAACATAAAATTAGTCTCTATGCTGATGATGTTTTACTTTTTCTTCAACATTCGGAGAACACTCTATCTCAGGTTATTACATTAATTAACTCTTTTTCAAAAGTAACAGATTATTCTATAAATTGGTTAAAGTCTACCGTTCTTCCAATAAACTGCTCATTTAACAATCCTCTTACTACCAAATTACAGTCAGGAAACATTGTATATTTGGGTATTAATATTTCTCCTAGATTGGAAGACTTAGTAAAACTGAACCACATTCCGCTCTTAAAGAAAATTGAAGATGATTTCAATAATGGAAATCACTACCCATATCACTACACATATTGGGTCCGTTCGGGGGGGTGGGGTGTGTGGTTGTCCCTGCAGTGGGGCCCCTGGGGGCGCTGCGCCTCGGGCCTTTGCTGTGCCTTCGGCCCTGGTCTTCCTGGTGTCTGCCTCGGGCCTTGGGGTCGGGGCCGGGGGTCCCCCACGGTCACTACTACAAATTCCAATTTGACATTCCTATGGAAGAAATCTTTCATCTACTTGCATGCTCACAACTGCACACAAACAGGTGTTCAGATCCTGGTTTCTTAAAATTGTCTTTCCGTTAATTTATAAAATCAATTAAAAGAATAGTTTAAATAAATAAATATATTTATACTGGAAATTGTAGTATATGAAGGTAAATGTAGGTATGGATGTGTGTGTATTTATGTGTATATGTGTGTATATATGTGTATGTGTTACGACGTGCAGGACAAAAAACAGAAGACTAGTCAAAAACAGTTCGGTTCTGTTTTAATGCAGATCCCTTGACGTCGGGAAAGAACAATAGCGTTCAACAAAAACAAAACAAAAGCACTGGAACGCTGCAGACTCAAAATATGGCGGAACCATCGGTCACATGACTCTGGGAACGGGGTCAGCGTCACCAGTGACGTCGCCGTAGACCGCTGACGAGAGTATCCGCCTCCTGCTGTGTGGGAACCGGGACACGTCACTCCTCCTTCCTAGCAGACACGTGATCCTCCAAACCACGGTCTGTCAATGAAGAGTCCGTCGCTGTGGGAAGCGAAAACGTAGCTCCTAGGACCTAAGCAAAACACGGAGATCCAGTATAGAACACAAGCATAGCGTAAACATGAGCGAACTGCAGGAGAGAACAAAGATCCTTCGCGGGGAAGGAGCAATTCTGATCGCCTTAAATAGGAAATGACGTGGGTGGAAAATAGTCATCAGCTGACATCAATAATCCGGAGAGACGGACCGTGATAGGCGGGGAGCCGGGCGAACCGCGGGAACACTGACATTACCCCTCCCGGACGGGGGTCCTAAGACCGGGTCATAGGCCGGTCGGGGACCCCTAGGATTGCCTTGGCGGCGAGGGCGTCCTCTGGGCCGCGGGGCTGGTCTCTCGGGAAAATTACGATGAAACTCCCGGATCAACTCCTTGTCCAGGATGTCCTCCGCGAACACCCAACTGCGTTCCTCGGGTCCAAATCCCTCTCACTCCACTAGATATTGCAGTCTACGATTGCGTCTGCGCGAGTCGAGTAGGGACGATACCGTATAGATATTGGGTTCTGTCTCAGAGGAGGGTTTAGCGTTGGCCTCTCGCCAGGTGGTCTCGAGAGGTCCAGGGACAAAGGGTTTAAGACGAGAGACGTGGAATGTAGGGTGAATACGCATATGCCGGGGGAGACTAAGTCGGACAGCCACCTCATTAATTCTACCCGCAATGGGAAAAGGACCTAAATACCTCGGCAAGAGCTTCCGAGTACCTCTGCGACACCGAATATCCCTGGAGCTAAGCCAAACCATGTCCCCTACTTGATATTGGGGCGTGAACCTGTTCCCAAACACCCTCGCTACGGCGAAACCAGGCGTCCACCGCGGGAGCGTCCGTGGGTGTGCTATCCCATGGTGCGAACGGAGGTTGGTAACCAAGAACGCAATGATACGGGGTAAGACCAGTGGAGGAGTGTCTCAGGGAATTTTGAGCGATCTCTGCCCATGGTAGATACCGTGACCAGTCGGTGGGATTACGGTGCACATATAAGCGTAAAAATTTAGACACCTCCTGGTGAGTCCTTTCACATGCCCCGTTAGACTCTGGATGAAAACCAGAAGTTAAGCAGACCGATACCCCTAGTTTCTCCATGAACGCCCGCCACACTGCCGACGTGAACTGGGCTCCCCGGTCGGAAAGAATCGACTCTGGGATCCCGAACGTAGTGAAAATGTGTTGGAATAATAATTCTGCGGTCTCGAACGCAGAAGGCATACCTTTGAGAGGAATCAGGCGAATAGCGCGGGAGAAACAATCTAGAATAGAGCAGATGACTGAGTAGCCGTTAGAAGGAGTAAGACCAGTAATAAAATCAATGGAAATGTGTGACCACGGACGATCGGGAACCGGAAGCGGGAGCAACTTACCGGCAGGCAAGGTACGCGGGGTCTTGCAAGCGGCGCAAAGAGAGCAAGACAGTACGAAGCGTCTCCCACCAATATTTCCGCAACAATACTTGTATAGTGCGACCGACCCCCGGGTGACCTGCGCTAAGGGATGTGTGAGCCCACGAGATAAGCCGATCTCGGAGTGTAGGGGGGACGTACAGTGCCTCCGCCGGACATCCAGGAGGAGGAGCCGTTCCGGAGGTGGCGTCGCGAATCAATTGGTCAATCTCCCACTGGATAGGACAAACGAAGCGATGGGGTGGAATAATCGCGTCACCTAACTCGGGATCGGACTCAGCAGGGCCGTGGACACGCGACAAAGCGTCTGCCCTACGGTTCTCCCTCCCTGGACGAAACGAGATTAGAAGGTCAAAGTTGTTAAAAAACAGAGACCACCGGGCCTGGCGGGCGTTCATACGTCATGCTCCCTTCAAGAATTCTAAATTCTTGTGATCTGTGAGAACGAGGATTGGGAACGGAGAACCGATAAGCCAATGACGCCACTCTTCTAAAGCCAGCTTGACAGCTAATAGCTCGCGATCACCAATTCCGTAATTACACTCGGCAGCACTAAATTTACGGGAGAAGTAGGCAATAGGACGAAGTACTGAACTATTTGCCCCCTTTTGGGACAGAATGGCTCCCACCCCGCTACATGATGCGTCCACCTCTACCACAAACTGTTTGCTACAGTCCGGGTGTATAAGGACAGGAGCTGAGGTAAAACACCTTTTCAGTTCCCGGAACGCTCGATCCGCCTCAGAGTTCCACCGTAACACCTTATGTTTGCCTTTAAGCAGTGATGTAAGGGGTAATGCGCGACGGCTAAAACCCTGGATAAAACGGCGATAAAAATTGGCGAAACCCAAAAACCTCTGGAGCTCTTTCACGGAAGAAGGTGTGGGCCAATCTAGGACTGCCTGAACCTTACGTGGGTCCATCTCCAACCCTTCCTTGGAGAGCACAAACCCCAAAAAAGAAATACTGGTTGCATGAAAGACACATTTCTCCCCTTTCACGAATAACCGGTGCTGAAGGAGACGAGACAGCACCTGCCGTACCAGCTTAACGTGACTTTCTAGGTCCTGGGAGAAAACGAGAATATCATCTAGATAAACTATGATTCCCTCATCCAGGAACTCGCGTAGGACGTCATTAATAAAGGCTTGGAACACCGAGGGAGCGTTAGATAAACCGAAAGGCATGACGAGGTATTCATAATGTCCTGTGGTAGTAATGAAGGCGGTTTTCCACTCATCCCCCGACCGTATGCGAACGAGGTTATACGCATTCCGAAGATCTAATTTAGTAAAGACGCGAGCCCCATGGAGACGTTCAAGGTTGGACGGAATGAGCGGGAATGGGTAAGGGTAGCGCTTAGTTACCTTATTATGCTCATGATAATCAATACATGGACGAAGCTCTCCTCCGGCCTTGGGGACGAAAAAGAACCCGGATGCAGCTGGAGACTTGGAAGGGCGAATAAACCCGTTTTTTAGAGCCTCGGCAATATACTCTCTCATAGTGCGCGTCTCATTAGCCGAGAGTGGGTACGGACGTGAGTGCGGTAACTTGGCCCCTTCTACCAAATCAATGGCGCAGTCGTACGGACGGTTGGGGGGTAAGGTGTTAGCATGCTCCCTACTAAAGACCTCGGACCAGTCCGCGTATACCGGAGGCACCTGACTGAAAGAAGCAGCATCGGAGGACACACTGGACAGTAGTCGGGGAGTACTAGGGGGACCCAGGCACTCCTGTTGACAACGGGGTGACCAAGCCAGGATACGGGAAGTGGCCCAGGATATGACTGGATCATGCCGACGCAGCCAAGGCAAACCTAGAATGATAGGCAGAAAAGGAGAGGCGGTTACAAAAAATAAAATTAACTCAGAGTGACCCGTGCTGGTGTACATAACCAAAGGGACAGTCCTGTGGGTGATACTCCCCAGAGACAAAGGTCTCCCGTCCACGGCACAGACCCTCATAGGAGAGTCAAGAGCACGGAGAGGAATATTCCCCTGCTGGCAAAACCCCTGATCAATAAAACTCCTATCAGCTCCTGAGTCTATCATAGCGCATACTTTGACCTTGGTCTCGGTGATGCAGAGTTCTACGTCGATGTGAAGCTGGTGGGATTGAGGGGTGTTGTGACCTCTCACCGCTCTGGGAGACTCCGGTGCTGGACGACGGGTCCGGTCAGAGGGCCGTGCAGGGCAGTTCCGAACCATGTGTGAGGCCTCACCACAGTACAGACACAGATGGGACCTGAGGCGGCGTTGACGCTCCTGACGAGACAGGCGAGTTGTGTCCAGCTGCATAGGTTCTGCTTCGGACAAACGGGATGATGATGCCTGTGAAGATTCTGCTCTACCCCTCTCTGTGACGTGCTGACGTCCCCTGGATGAGGGGTTCAGATGCTGGTCCATCAGGATGGAGAGACGGATGAGATCGGTGAGAGAGGCGCCGAAATCACGTCCGGAAATCTCGCGTCGGACCTCTGGACGTAGTCCCTCTCGGTAATGGGCTTTCAAGGAGGCCTCATTCCAGCCGGATCGTGCAGCCAAAGTACGAAACGACAACGCATAACTGGCGACGGACTGGGACCCTTGTCGTAGCCGCATCAGCTCTTCTCCGCAGGGTTCTCCCTCTACTGGATGGTTAAACACGGCCTTGAATGCCTCGATAAATGAGGAAAAGTTCTGGACTTCGGGACCCTGTGCTTCCCAAATTGCTGTGGCCCACTCGCATGCCTTCCCGGTAAGCCGGGAGATCACCAGCGCAATCTTATCTTGATCGCTGGAGATGGAGCGGCTATGTAGGAACAGCGAGCACTGCATGAGAAAAGCGGGACAGGTAAGTGGATTTCCATCATACCTCTCTGGCTCTGACAGGGAGATACTCAGAGGTGGAGATCCAGGAAGACCAGGTGTCGGATGAGCTGCAGGA
Organism: Corydoras sp. C115; assembly: GCA_019802505.1. Classification (NCBI taxonomy): domain Eukaryota; kingdom Metazoa; phylum Chordata; class Actinopteri; order Siluriformes; family Callichthyidae; genus Corydoras; species Corydoras sp. C115. The sequence continues at coordinate 90,764 of JAFMOC010000734.1, read as the reverse complement.
GGGAACGCAGGAACCGCGGCCGGAGACGCTGCTTGGGCGACGGCCGATCGGAGCGACACCAGCCCCTGTTCCGCTTGCCGTTGCAACAAGTTGCGCAGTACGGCCGAAATCTCACCCAACTCGCTCTGAAGGGCAGAGAGATCTGATCCCGGTGTCCGCTGTGGACCGCCGGTAGTATCGCGCTGCGAATCCATAACGACGTACTCTGCGTAGAAGTTCCTCTCTTTATTGTGGCGAAGGATTTCTGTTACAACGTGCAGGACAAAAAACAGAAGACTAGTCAAAAACAGTTCGGTTCTGTTTTAATGCAGATCCCTTGACGTCGGGAAAGAACAATAGCGTTCAACAAAAACAAAACAAAAGCACTGGAACGCTGCAGACTCAAAATATGGCGGAACCATTGGTCACGTGACTCTGGGAACGGGGTCAGCGTCACCAGTGACGTCGCCGTAGACCGGTGACGAGAGTATCCGCCTCCTGCTGTGTGGGAACCGGGACACGTCACTCCTCCTTCCTAGCAGACACGTGATCTTCCAAACCACGGTCTGTCAATGAAGAGTCCGTCGCTGTGGGAAGCGAAAACGTAGCTCCTAGGACCTAAGCAAAACACGGAGATCCAGTATAGAACACAAGCATAGCGTAAACATGAGCGAACTGCAGGAGAGAACAAAGATCCTTCACGGGGAAGGAGCAATTCTGATCGCCTTAAATAGGAAATGACGTGGGTGGAAAATAGTCATCAGCTGACATCAATAATCCGGAGAGACGGACCGTGATAGGCGGGGAGCCGGGCGAACCGCGGGAACACTGACAGTATGTATATATATATATATATATATATATATATATATATATATATATATGCGTATGGGCATATGTGTACTTATGCGTAGATGCGTATATGGATGTGCATATAGTATGTAATGCTTATGTAGATATATATGAGCATGTGTATGTTTGTGCATATGTATGTACGTGTGTATGTGGGTGTATGTATATATGTGTGTGTGTATATATATATATATATATATATATATATATATATATATATATATATATATATATATGTGTAGATGTGTGTGTGTATATATGTATGTATGTATGTGTGTATGTGTGTATATATGTATATATATGTGTGTATATATATATATATATATATATATATATATATATATATATATATATATATAACTCGGAATCAGAATTTAGCAGTAGGAAGTTTTTTGACATCCATATTTTAATATCTTGGGTGTCGTCCTCGAGCTTACTGACTGAACGAACATCATTAGGGTTAGCTGAAATGTACAAATGTGTATCATCTGCATAAGAGTGGAAACTGATTCCATGTTTACAACTAATCGATCCCAATGGAAGCATATGTAACGCAAATAGGAGTGGACCCAGAACTGACCCTTGCGGAACACCATATTTAACTTTAGCAAGATCAGAACATTGGTTGTTAACACAGGTGAATTTATATTGATCTGTCAGGTAGGATTTAAACCACTGGCGTGCAGATGCTGTAATGCCCACAGTGTTTTCTAATCTATCAACTAAGATGTTATGGTCTATAGGGTCAAAGGCTGCACTAAGATCTAAAATTACAAGGAAAGAGATTTGGTTATTATCAGAGGACATTAATAAGGCATTAACGACTTTAATTAAGGCTGTCTCTGTGCTATGATAAGGCCTATAACCTGACTGGAAAAATTGATGAACGTTATTAGTTAGAAGATGGCAATTCAGCTGAACACAACTTTTTCTAGGATTTTAAAGACAAAAGTAAGGTTTGATATTAGTCTATAGTTGGACAGTATTAGAGGATCTAAATTAGGTTTTTTAAGTAATGGTTTAATGACTGCACACTTCAGATTTTTGGGGACATAGCCTATTTTAAGTGATGAATTTATAATGTTTATAAAAGGCTCTGTAATATTTGGTAGGAGGTCTTTAAGCAGGTTTGTATGTATTGGGTCTAACAGACAGGATGCTGTCTTTGATTGCATAATTAATAACTCTCCATTTATGCTCCATGGTTCTAGTGGTTTGTTTTAGGGCGTGTGTTTGATCATTAAACCATGGAATGAGTCTTTTATCTTTAATCATTTTTATTTAAAGTTGAGCGACACTGTCTAAGGTTACAGAAAGCACATGTTTAAGGTTTTCAGCTGTGTTCATCGGGTCCTGATGCTGGTTTAATGTTTAATTCAGGTAAATGTTGTAGAAATAATGCCACAGTAGAGGGAATGATTGTATGCTTCATTTCATATCGCGGTTTAATGACTGGATCAATATCAATTTCTAAATCGTATGTTAGCAAATAGTGATCAGAGATGACCTCACTTAGTGGAACAATATTTAAATTATTAATGTTAATACCATGTGATAAAATTAAGTCTAATGTATGTTTACAGTGAAATGTTTCACCTACCACACTTTGAGTAATGCTCATGGAAACGAGGATAGAGTCAAAGACTAATTTAAATGAGTCTAAATGAGTTCAAGTTATTTATTTATATAGAAATTTTACAACAGTACATTGTCACAAAGCAGCTTTACAGAATGAAAAGCCTTTAAACCCCCAAAGAGCAAGCCGAAGCGACAGTGGCAAGAAAAAACTCCCTTTTATGTTGTTATTTAAGGAACAAACCTTGGGAGGACCAAGACTCAGTGGGGGACTCATCCTCCTTGAGCGACCAGACAGCAACAACAATGTAGGACAATAATGTATGACAGCTATGTACAAATATTAAACAAATGGAAAAACTAACAACTGGAAAACTATATGTGAGTCCATTAGGGGGCGTCCTGCCAGACCGCCTTGTGAAGATCTCCAGGAAGCCGGTCACACCTCAAAAGAAACAGTCAAGGAAGGCAGTTAGAGCTAATAATAAAGCACAACATTTAATTAATAAGTAATTTATTGACACAGTGCAGCATGTGACTAGAGCAGCATAACTAAAAGAGGCAGATACTGCAGACTCTACATAGTTGAGATGGCGCCCCGGAACAACATCATTTCAGCGCCACACCCCCCATTAATGATGAGGTGGGTGAAGAGGTGAAACGCCAGCATATACTGATCACAGATTACCCCCCCAACACAGCCAAGTCTGAGATCTACATCTTTATCTACAGGGGATTAATTAAATGCAAGATTAAATAAATGTGTTTTTAATTTATTTTTAAAGATTAATAGTGATTCAGAATCATGAACAGTAACTGGAAGGCTATTCCAAAGTTGAGGAGCCTTGTGGGAGAACGCTCTTCCACCAGCAGTAATTTTATTTATACTAGGAGCTAAAAGTAAACAAGCACCTTGAGATCGGAGCTCACGTGTTGGCTTGTATGATTGAATCAGCTCACTCAGATACTGTGGAACCTGATTGTGTAGAATTTTATAAATTTATCAATAAGATTTTGTACTCGATATGAAACTTAACTGGTAGTCAGTGCAAGTTTGATAACACAGGACTGATATGATCAAACTTTCTGGTTTTAGTTAAAACTCTAGCTGCAGCATTTTGCACACGTTGTAATTTATGTAATGATTTATTAGAACATCCTGTCAGAAGTGAATTACAATAATCTAACCGTAAGGTAATAAAAGCATGAATTAGTTTTTCTGCATCTTGGAGGGAGAGGATATTTCGTAGCTTTGAAATGTTACGAAGGTGAAAAAATGCAATTATAGTAATATTGCTAATGTGCTTTGTAAAGGAGAGATCTGTATCAATAATGACACCGAGATTATTTATGGATGAACTGGGTCTAATTAAAGAGTTATCAAGGTTTAACATAGTGTTAGAAGTGGAAGAAAGTTGACGGGAAAAGCAAGAAGCATGTGGTGAAAGGGGGAGGCAGATACATAGCCCACTGCATCGGTGCAGACCTAGTCCTGGATACAGAGGTGGCCAAACAGATAAGGGAGGAAGTAGGTGTGTGCGGACTGACCACCACTAAGGTAGGTGAATGCCCCATACACAAAGGGGGAGATTAAAAACGTTTGCTAAAAGTCGCCACTCTGGAAACTCCAATGTGGTCCGGGTAGTTTAAAGTGGGGGGGTGGTAAGGTCAATTGTGAAAATGTGAATTAACCCCTCGATAGATATACACAACCGGGCACTAAGGTGCCTAGGGTGCCAAACAAGGACGAAAACCCTGCTGGTAATAGGGGCAATTGTTCAACCAATAGTGGGAATGATATTACGGAGTCATCCACTTATATAGACTTGATTGGGGTGCCTAGGGGGGTGCCCTGCACCGATGCAGTGGGCTATGTATCTGCCTCCCCCTTTCACCACATGCTTCTTGCTTTTCCCGTCAACTTTCTTCCGTCGCAGGGCATTTGCTGCAACAATTGGAAATGTGGTACCAGGGATTACCTTTCTTACCTTTTACCTTGACTGCATGGCTTGTCACTTCTGTGATTTCCCACTGTCCGGTCCACCTTGGCTCACTTCACTTCCTCTTGTCCATCTTGAGTCTTACACAGTCACCCACTTTCATTGGCTGGACCCGTCCTGTTTGATCCTGCTTTGTCTTCTGCCTTACCTGATATGCTCTCATGGTCATCAGTACCAGTGGCCACACTTCTACCCAGGTCAATCTAGTGTTATGGCACGTCCTTGCCAACTTAGTCTTGCCTGATCGGCCGCTGCGCCTCCATGTGTTATGTGTGGTCACGTGGTGTGGGTGTGTTTTGGGTAACGCCTCGTAATTGTGTTCACCTGGTGTTAATCACGTTCCCTATTTTAGGCACGCCGTCCCGTCTCTCGTCGCCAAAAGGTCTTGTGTTCCTAGTGTCACACCACGTCCTCTTTGGCTCTTGTCCACGTCACGCCTCGTCTCGCTACTCTATCTTGTATGTTTTGTGTTGCCTCGTACTGGTCCTGTCCTGTGTTTGTGTGTACAGATCATGTACCGCTGCTAAGACCTGCCAAGCCTCACTACAGTCTGTTGGAGCCCGCGGTTTGGAACACGGCCGCTGACGTCGTCACTCCGTGCTGCTACGTCACGCCGCCTGCTCAGCGCTCCGTGTTTTTCCGCCAGCGTGAACGCTAACACACACCGCTCCACAATTGTTGTGAGGAATAAATAAACTGTGTTGTTTGAACCTCCGCTCCAGACTGAATTCGTTCCGGGTAGTGAATCCAACGCGCTCCGGTCTTTCGACCATCACACCATGTCCCCCTAGGGTGGAGTTACTTTTACCTTTAATGATGGCCAGCTGTTTGAGCAGCTGTCCTTTCTAGCTCTTGACAGTGTGAATGCTGTAGATGTAAGAAAGGCAATCACCCCATGGGTATTGTTCACAACTAATGGGTGACACATTACTAGGTGTGCAGTTTTGTTTAGCCACTGCTAAGGTTGCTATGTACCTTGTATATCAAAACGAAAAACTTTAGTACTTAAAAAATATACCTTCAGCCTTCCCCCTTTCTAAAACAAAACAACATTTTCTTTTTTTTTTTAAGAAATATCCAGATCAAAATGACATGTGTTATTATCCCACAAGTAAATTAATGAAGGCGGTATAGCAATCTGTAAGAGGTATGTTATCAGCTAAAGTGATCTTGTTGATCTTCCTTGAAGTAATTATGGTCCAGTCCTCATTGCCTGTGGATCATATTCAAAACATGTGATGGTCACACAACACATAATCATTAAAATTACCACCACGACTGTCTATGGAAAAATCAAAACAGCAGGGCTTATTATTATTACTTTTTTACTGGATCGAACTGCACCGTCAGTTTTGTCCGCTAGAACCTGCAAATTGACTTGTGTGGTTTGTAAAGTTACAACATCAAACAAACACAACATCAAACAAACTTGAATTTTTCTATTCTTTTATACAAATCACACAACATAAGTTTAATAAACTCGTATTTCTCCTGTTTAAATGTAAAATTTGATAATTAGACTGCCTTCAGTGCATGACCTGGAGGAAAAAATAAAAACTTTATCAATCAATTTATAAACAACAATGCTGCAAAAAAAGTCATAACATTAATCATGTGTCATGGCAAAACATTTTCTCAAACTCCAACCTGGAATAAATATAACCTTATAATTTTTATAATTATATAATTTTATCCTCATTAAGTAATGTCAGCAGGCTGGTCTAGTGTAGTTTACTATCAGTCAAATCTTTATCCTTTATTAAACAAAAAATGTGCTTGGTCCATTTAAAAAAAAAAAAAAAAACGACTTACTAACTTGTGCGCACGAGATATAAAGTGGTGCGCACTTATGTCGTGCGCACCACTTAATAAGTGGTGCGCACCACTTAGTAAGTCGTGCGCACGACTTACTAAATGGTGCGCACCACTTATTAAGTGGTGCGCATGACATAAGTAAAAAAAATAATAATTTTTACTCATGTTCCTCTCGAAATTTTTTTTGCTCATGTCCCTTTAGGGGCTCCGTAGTACACCATATAATTATTTCAATATATATATTTACATAACATTATATAACAGCAATTCAAACAAGACCAGTCAGTTCCAATGTGTCCTTTAAACAGGCTGTATGACCGTCACAGGCAATGAGTAAGTCAGCAATGTATTTGCAGAGTAAGGTGTTGTCGTGCAGGATGGCGTCGTCCTGCAGTGCCGATAGGTCTTTTAGGAGACACTGATTAAAAATACCTGGACTGTTTTTGTACTGAGGCAATCTCTTGTAGGTGTATTGTTGACCCCTAAATGTGAAAGCAAAAATTTGCTTGACCTCATCAGAAAGTGGAATACTGAAAAATGCATTTGCCAGGTCTACTACGGTAAACCACGCATGTTCTGGGGTGAGGTTCTGCAGCATTCTGTAAGGGTCAGGTACTGCAATCCCCTCAGTGATTGTTACTTGGTTAATGAGCCTTAAATCATGCACCATCCTATATTCATTCTTACCAGGCTTCAACACAGGCAGGATGGGTGTGTTCCAGGGTGAGGGTGTCAGTACTCCTACCTTCAAGAGGTTGTGTATAGTGTCAGCATCCCCTTCTATCGCCTCACGCTTTAGGGGGTACTTTGGTCGATTCACAGGAGTGGTGTTTGGCTGGAGACTTATCGGGGCCACTTGATGTTCAGTCAGTCCCACGTCTACTTTTGATACCGTCCAAAGTGTCATTGGCACCTGTCCCAGCAGATCTGGCATCTGTGGGTGATCTGTTAGTTCTCTGCAATGATACCTGTTTACCACATGTTCAAATTTGCCTTCATCCAAGCACTTGCATTCAATTTTCCAGTACTTACTACACGCTGTCTTGTGTAAGTAGGGGGTGTCTGTCTGCTGAAAGTCCAGTGTCAGAGCATGTTTCACCATCGGGCCAAGTTGTCTGGCCTCATGACCAGTCAGTTATGAAAAGTGTTGTGTGGTGCGCTGTCTGCATACTTATCTGCTCGCCACACCTCCTTTTGTCTGGGATTCAGGATTACTACAGCCGCCACCCCTTCTGGACCCATTATGATGCTGTTGGTGCACAGCAGTGTGTCGTGGCCCGCATAATCCCTGTCCCACAGATAATTTCCCCACATTTGATTCGCGAGCACTGATGTCCCTGCTCTGGTGTCCAACAAAAATCCTACATCCCACCCTTTTACAGACAACTTCAATATCGGTTCTCGGCTGCCGAGGGTGGGACGGACTGGTAACTGGGCAGCATCATTGGTGGTTGGGTCCGGGGCGGTAACCCCGGGGTGGACCTCTGCCTCCTCGCCATCTCCCTTCCTCGCGCTGTGGGCATTCTCTTGCGAAATATCCCAGTCGGCCACACGAATAACACTCCCGCCTTCCCATTGTGTTGTTGTGTCCCCCATTCCTGGGTCTCACAACAGTGTCGGACTCAGAGAGCCCCACTTTTTGTACCAATTCAACCAAGGTCTTTTTCATGGCATCAATTTCGGGACCCCTCCCCACTACGTAACCCCCGGACAAAGACACCCTTATTTTACACTCATGAGATTGTGTTGTGATTCTATGGTCTTGCTTGTTTGAGCGCAGGACAGGGTACAGGGCAGGTTCAACATTAACACTAGGAAGGGCAGTTGGGCATATGGGAGGGGAGCTAGTTGTGGGAGGTGTGTAGGGAGGAGGGGTCGGAGTAGGAATGGGTTCCTGCTTCACTTCCTGTTTCTCACCAGTTGACTCTACATCTTTGCCCTTGCTCTCTGTAATCACTGCCATGTGTTCCAGTATTAATCTTACAACAAATGATCACGCCTTGCCCAACGGTAGGGCAGCATCGATGGGGTAAAGCCCCGCACCACACCATTCCTTAAACATGCTTTCAACCTTCTTCGCCACCTTCTCGCGTCTCACAACTGGATTCATTTTCAAGATATATTAACCTATTTATTAGCCAAAAGTTTTATACCAGATTTGTTCTTTTTTAACACACAGTATTGCTTCGGCGTGAGGGGTATATTCCCCTTAATAACGTTCAAAGACAATTCGCATAAAGTCAATATAAGTTCGTTAGACGCCGTCTGTAGGATAACGCGCCTTTGTGCGGGCTTGGATTTAAATAAAAGTTTAAGGATCGGTAAATTTCTATTTAAACGATCTGACATGTTTTTTCTGAATGTAGACTACCGGCCTGTCTGAAAGTGTTTCTGTTCTGAGACAAAACTTCTCAGGAGTCTGCGGTTTATAATCTATGAAAAGATGTCCGTAAGGTTTGCTCACCGCGTTATGAAAACACTCCATAAAAAATTTTGTATTGCCCGGATACATCTGCCTCCCCAAAACAGCTATTTGGTTATTATCTCTAGGGTTTTTAAACAATATGAGGTAATTTGTGTTTAAACTAATGGTTCTGCTAGCTTTCCCTTGAAAAACAGATTTTGCTTGAGATAAATGACGCTTAAATTACGATGATGCACGTACTGTGTAAAAGCTTTCTGCACCTCCAAGTTATTACCGGCGTCTGTCATAAGATCGTCAATTATTAACAAATTATTTTTTTCACACGGTAAAAGGCTATCATCATTGAGAGCCGTAGGTATCCCTTGAACAAAATTAATGTTTTTCAATTTCAACATTTCATCATACAGAGGCTGCCAACAGTCATAAATATATACGATATTTTGTATCTTTTCCGATATCAGCTCGTCAGATCGTTGGATAACTTGTTTCACAAAAAAGGTTTTCCCCGAATTTGAAGGACCGCTTATCACACACGAAAAAGGATGTTGTAATCTCTGATCAAAATATTGAAAGTCATTATAACGATCAGAGCTTTTAATATCCATAAGGGATCGTTGAAAAATCAGATAATAGAACTCCTTTGTTGTAAACAACTTTAAAGCGTTTTACCAATGATCTGTTTTTTAGCGTGAGGTCTGATTTATTCCTCACTATACTGTCGGCGCTAGTCAATATATGTCTGTCTTTGTCGCGATCTGTCACATAATGCGATACAAGATCGATTAAAGTGTTCAGCCTAGATTCTAGCGTTGCCTGCATTTAACGTGATGCCTTTAGCTTTCATACACGTGTTGCCCTGAGCCGTGGCATAACCATAAGTTTTGGGACCCCCAGAACAGAACTCTGTAATGTGATCGTCTGTGCTCAATTCGTCCGTCAATTCACCGAGGTAGGGCCCCAGAGGGGGCTCCCAGTCGCCTTCACGAGTGACAAAAATCACGCTATCGGTGTCGCTGTACAGCAACCTGTCCCCCAAAGAATCCATCAAATCATATAACTCTAGACGCGTGTGCGCTGTGGTGAATGCCCCTAGAAACACATTTATGTCGCGCGTAGGGGTCCCATTCCCCTCCCTGTAACGCCATTGAATCAGCGCGGTGGTATCAGACACGAATGAAAAATATTTAACCTCGTATCCGTCACCAAACATGTGCTGCTAAAATTGTTCCGGGTCCGTCAACATTTCGGTCACGGGCAGATTTTCACGCATGGAAAATTTCACGAAGGGATTATATCTCTCAGCTGGTCTGGGAACACCTCGGGGTTCCCCCAGTCGAGCTAGTGGCGAGAGAGGTCTGGGTCTCCCTACTTAGGTTGCTGCCCCCGCGACCCGAACCCCGGATAAGCGGAAGATAATGGATGGATGGATGGATAATACAACAGAATTCTGGGGAGAAGAGCGCAGTCAACAACCCGTGCACGATCTGCCTGTTCTCCAACCTCTGACTCTGACTCTATCTTCATATACTCTGCCTGCACAGGCCCCCACCTTTGCTGCTCTTCCATCTCAGATTGATCACCTGTGAGTCACCCCACCCGAGGAGAAGTTATTCTGCTTAGTGTAAAATAATGATACTTCTTGTTATCAGAACGTTTGTAGTTAACTGACCCGTATAATACTACTCCCTGCCAGTGACTCCCTTCTGTACATCCTGACCTTAACACAGAGATAAATTCTCATGTGAGCCTGATTAGAGAACAAATACTGCAGTAGCTCGTTAAAGTATGAGAACTTTAAGCGATATTAATGTCTAAAATAAATTAATAATGCTTTGAACTACATTCTCTACTTGTAAATATTAAATGCGAAATGATGTTCATTATTTTTCCCTGTAGTGGGTATGAGTCGCTCTGCGCGGAGGGTCTCGATATCATCGAGATTTCAGATGACGAGGCGGGCGAGTCGTACCTGTATGGGCATATTCTGCCTGTACGTACCCTCCTAAACTCTGAGGAGCGCTGGACTGACGCTCCAGTCCAGTTCGTGAAACCTCCCGCTAAGAGTCGCAGACGCGGAGTGCACCACCGGCATAGAACCAAGAAGCAGCGTGCGCGCTGCGTAGCTGCGGAGCCCGTTACACGCGCTGCATGTGAAATACGTGCAGTGTCCGCAACCGAGCCGGAGCGCACCACGCCTGAGTCACGCTGCGAGGGGGCGTTACCACTGGTGTCTAAGGAGGAGGGTATTCCCGAGATGGAGGCTATGGAGCAGCGCAATGGATGTGCTGACAAGGCCAAACAAGCAGAGGGCATTCTTCACACCCTCATGCCTGTGGGTGCAAGCCGGCCTGAGCACGCCAGCCCTTCTGAGTGTGCCATCCCAGCAACAGCCCCTCCAGCGTGCAGTCCAGCCAGCGTGCGTTCCTGCCACTGACCCACCTGCATGCATATCCGCTGAGGTCAAGCCAGCGCGCATTCCTGCCACGGACCCACCTACGGGCACACCCGCCGAGCTCAAGCCAGCATGCGCACCCGCCGAGCTCCAGCCAGCCTCGCCCACAGAGGGCATCCACCAGACCACGCAGCAAGAGGGCGTCCTTCATGCCTCGCCCGCATAGGGCGTCTGCCTTGCCACGCAGCCAGAGGGCGTCCACCTAGCCTCGTCCGCAGGGGAGTCCGCCCCGCCACGACCGTTGGGGCGGGTGTAATGTAACAAATGCCTTACCTGTCCCTCATTAGTTTAGTTAATTTACTCCGTTCAGTGATTGGTTTGTTTTGGTGCACGTGATCAGGTGTTTTAATATTTAGGTTCCGTGTTCCCCTTCCTCCATGCATGTCATTGTTTCCAAGTCGTCTCGTTTTGATTTACCTTTTGTGTTTGGTGTCCCTACACCTTTAACTAATAAATCCCCTTTTACGCTACCTGGTGTGTCTGAACTCCCTTCAGCGCGTTCAAGCGCTTCGGCTCTGCACATTACGCTGCGCAGCCATTCCGTGTGAGGTAAGCGAGGTGACATCACTGCTCGGGTGATATTAGCCAACATCATTACCTGGTAGTTAACATAATTTATGCGATCAACGTTTTTGTTGGGCGTGATGGGGAACAAGGCCGATATAATGGGAAAATTCTCAAATCTTGCAGCCACTTGGTTTGCTAGTTTAAACTCATCTGGCACATCTCTGGGAACACCTATGGCATCGATGGATGTACGTTGGGGTGTTCTTAAGGAGGTCTTTGTTTTCTTTTTTTTTTTTTTCTCCGTGTCCTGTCTGGCACTGTAAAACTCAGGATTGATGTCTGAGTGTCTAAATCAGGCCCAACAGTTTTGATTTTACAAGTGGAGCATATAGGCATTTCACCATGATGCTGCACTTGGTATATATTTAACACTTTATTATAAATTCTTTTGGGGATCATATTGGTACAGCAAACATGAAGATGGAAAAGGAAACAGAAAAGAAAAAAAAACGAAAGTGGTGGGAGGAAAGAAGAAAAGACCAAAAGAAAAAAAAGAGAAAAATAAATAAATAAATACAATTATATATATTGTTATGAACTGTCCGTTCTTCCCCGGAAGGAGGGGCGGCTAACGCGGGGGTAGAGCTGCGTTCAGCCGCTCGCGCCTGGTTGAGCGCTCCCGGGTACCGACCACGCGGGGAAGAATGCGTGCGTCGGCCCACGGCGAGCGCTCCCACGGGATACGACCCACGCGGAGAAGGTGCGCAGCGCCGTCCCGTGGTTTTACGCGGAAGGAGAGTCCAAGACATCGGGATAAAATCAAAAGGTAGAATTTAATAAAAAATTGGTGTAGGGACACCAACCAAAATGGGGAACAAACGAACAACATAACAACGGGTATAGAAACACCAAAACAAAGACGTGCGCAACGTACCGGGATAACACAGATTAAATAGAAGACTAACTAAACATGTGACTAAACCAACCAATCACCCAAGTGAGACAATGAGGACCGACAACGAGGGACAGGTGCAGCAGGTGATCGTGACATACCCCCACCCCAAGGGTCGCGCAAAAAGGAAAGCGACCCAAAGAAAAAGAACAAAAATAATAAACGGGGGGGGGGGTAACAAGTCCCTCGGGCTGAACCAGCCGGTTGCTCCCAGCTGACGGCGAAGACGCGTCCTCTCGCAGCGCAGAGCAACGCCCTCTGGCATGCACCTCCTGGTGCTCCGAGTCCGAAGTGGGCGGCCTCTGGTGCTCGGGACCGATGGCGAACGGCCTCAGTCGGTCCCGACTCGACGATTGCCGCCCTCCGGTAGCCGGGCTCTGCCGCTGGCGATCCCCGGTTCTCGGACTCGGTCGGAGCGGTGGTTCAGCGTCTGGTCCTCAGCACACGTAGGGTGACCCCAGATGTCCGGAACTCTCCAGATAGTTGGCACGTCTTTCTGTCATGTACTGTCCGTTCTGACCCGGAAGGAGGGGCGGCTAACGCGGGGATAGAGCTGCGTTCAGCCGCTCGCGCCTGGTTGAGCGCTCCCGGGTACCGACCACGCGGGGAAGAATGCGTGCGTCGGCCCACGGCGAGCGCTCCCACGGGATACGACCCACGCGGAGAAGGTGCGCAGCGCCGTCCCGTGGTTTTACGCGGATGGAGAGTCCAAGACATCGGGATAAAATCAAAAGGTAGAATTTAATAAAAAATTGGTGTAGGGACACCAACCAAAATGGGGAACAAACGAACAACATAACAACGGGTATAGAAACACCAAAACAAAGACGTGCGCAACGTACCGGGATAACACAGATTAAATAGAAGACTAACTAAACATGTGACTAAACCAACCAATCACCCAAGTGAGACAATGAGGACCGACAACGAGGGACAGGTGCAGCAGGTGATCGTGACATATATATATATATATATATATATATATATATATATATATATATATATATATACACACACACACATACATACATATATACATACATACATATACATACACATATACATATATATACATACATACATACATACATACATACACACACACACATATATACATACATATGCACAAATATACACATGCTCATATATATCTACATAAACATCTACATACTATATGTATATCCATATACGTATCTATGAATAAATACACATATGCCCATATGCATATATATATATATATATATATATATATATATATATATATATATATATATATATATATATATATATATATAAATAAATACACACACATCCATACCTACATTTACCTTCATATACTAAAATGAATTACAATTTCCAGTATAAATATATTTATTTATTTATTTATTTAAACTATTATTTTAATTGATTTTATAAATTAACGAAAAGAATGACAATTTTAAGAAACCAGGATCTGAACACCTGTTTGTGTGCAGTTGTGAGCATGCAAGTAGATGAAAGATTTCTTCCATAGGAATGTCAAATGGGAATTTGTAGTAGTGACCGAGGGGGACCCCCGGCCCCGACCCCAAGGCCCGAGGCAGACACCAGAAAGACCAGGGCCGAAGGCACAGCGGAGGTCCCATGCGCAGCGCCCCCAGGGGCCCCAACGCAGGGACAACCACACACCCTACCTCCCCGAACGGACCCAAAGGGAGAGCCGAGGGAAGCCCCCAGCAGCCCCCCGCTGAGCCCCGGGGTCAGCAGCCCCAAGCTCTCAGACCCCGCCGGCACCCGCCACGCCAGAGCAGATCCGACCATGGACACGGAGGCCCGGGACCCCGAGGCACGCCACCCCCCCAGGCAGGGCCCCCCGGGGCCATGGGGCCCAAACCCAACCAGGCAGCCATCAGGCCCAGCCAGCACACACCCCGGCGCCCAGCCCCCGATACAGAGAGCAACCAGCCCACCAGCGGGCAAAGGGTACAACCCCCCCGGAGGGGAATGCGACACGGAGGTGAGGGAGGTGGGGTTAGGTGGACCCCAGATGATCCAGGAGAGGGACCAGGCCCCAGCCTGACAAATACCCATTCACATACATACGCACTCATACCATCCAACCCTCATACTCACCTCCACTCATTTGAAGTAAACACATACTGTAGATGCCACACTCACTCATACTCCCCATACACACTCTATACACACTCCTGGACATGCCTCCGCCCCCTATTGGTGGAAACCCACATCCGGACCCAGAAGGTAAACCCATTCTCTCCAGCGTGGAGAGGAGGGGACGGCCAAAGCTGTTCCACAGCCCGGGCTGCACCAGACCGGCAGGGCAATCCCCCGCCACGGTGAGAACCCGCCCCCGACCACCGCCGAGCACCACCAACAGTCAAGCAGACACCCCCAGCTGAGCGCCCGCCAGACCCCGGTGACAAACCCGGCCAGAGGAATGACCGCACAGCCCAGAGCGATGACCCAAGAATCCAAACAGGCCCAGGGAAGCCAGAATACCGGCTCCACCCCCACCACCCCCCCCAAGCCCCGCAGCCCGCCCCCGCCCCCACCAGATGGACTGCCCCTTATTCTCTTACCCCCCACCCCAAGCGGCATAACGGGAAACGGGGGAGTGGGCTTAAGACCCCCACACACACACACCCACCCCCAGATATGCTGTTGATGCGTGTTGTTTTTAAGGTGCAATTAAAAGGGGGAGGAGGGGGAGGTCGGCACATGATGTGTGCACACCCACTCCAGCCCAAAACCCTAAGTGTCTATGTGTAATGTTGGGAGCAGGCCCAGGCGACAGTGGTGAGACTGCTTAGCAGCCCCACCCACTGCACGCCACAGAATACCCCTCCAAAGGCCCTATATGTGAGTGTCATGAGAGTGTTAATAGTGAATGTCTATGGTGTATAATAAAATTGGGGTCCAGGTGGTCATGGGAAAACAAAGCCCTACATGAGTGGAATCGAAATGAAGAGAATGGAGGGATGCGACGAGTGATGGGGAGAAACAACTAGGGGCGCAACGCCACCCAGAGAGCCAGCCCCCCCACTGACCCCATTAGGCTCCCCCATTCCCCGAAACCCACCCAGGGAGGGAGGCCTTAGTGCCCCTGCTCCAAGGCAGACGGTGAACCACGCCAGGTTGGGTAGCAAGAGGCCATGAATGGACAGAGCCCAGGGGACTGCCGGAGGCAGGACCAACACCCCGCCCACCCCGGGGCCATCCAAATCCCCAAGCCACAACCCCCAGCTCCACAGCCAGCCGCAGCAGCCACCAAACCCCAACAAGGGCGACCCCACTGAGCATGCCCACCCAGCCAACAAGAGCGCAAGGCAGCCACCGGGAGCGTGCCCCCCCAAGAGCCAGCCAGCACCGAGGCCCTCCACTCGGTCCCCACCCCAACAGTCGGATAACTCTCAGAACATATAACACAAGACACCCAGGCAGAGTCTGATCTTCCCTCCCACTCGGCCACACCTCTCCCCCGCAACCCAGAGCCCCCCCCCCGGCCAATGAGACCCACAGCCCACCAATGGACCGAAGACCCCCAGCCAGGGGCCACACACCGAGGCACAGCCCGGCAAAAACCCCGGCAACACGCCCGCCCGGGTCCAGGACCCCCAGGCCCGGCCAGGACCCCAGCTCGGGGGCAACCCACCCCCACAGCCCCAACCCCCCCGGGCCCACCCCGAATCCACCCCAGGGCAGCCAGTCCGCCGGCTGAGCCCGCGCCCGTGGCCAGCAACCACCCCAGACCCGCACACAGCCACTAGAGGCCACCCACACCCCCCCACGGCCCGCCCCGGGCGGACGGCGGCAGCGCCCCCACCCAGGTACCTCCACCGACCCAGCCCCCAGGCTCCCCCGGACGCCTTCAAACCCCAACACCCCCCAACATCAGCCACGGCGCCCACAGGACGAGGCCCAGGACCCCCACCCACCCTACGTGATCGAGTCAATCAGGGAAGCCCAAAGAGATGGATCTGATGTGGCAGCATTCTGATGTGGAAGATTTTTATTCTGATTAATACTAAGAGCGTTTTTGTTTTTCCAATTCATAAGTATAGTTTTCTTTGCGATACATAAGGCCCTGAAAATCACATAAGATCTATTTTTCTCTAAAGTGACATCATCTAATATAGCCAATAAGCAAACAGACAGAGATAGTGGAATATTACATTGCAGACACTCAGATAAGTCTTCACATACCAGAACCTCTGAACAGGTGGACAGAACCAGAGAGCATGCATGTAATCATCAGGTATGTTACCTGTGCACTGTGAGCAGGTGTTAGATGCAAAACCCATTTGGAACATTCGCTGACCTGTATAATGTACTCTATAAAGAAGTTTATATTGTATTAAATGTAAATTGGAGTTTTTAGTCATTTTAAAAGTTCTTAAACATATTTGAGACCAAATGTCTTGTTCATAGTTAACTGCCAAGTCTGATTCCCATTTCCCAATAGGAATTGATATTGAGCAGTCTATTTTAGATATTAACTTGTAAATTTGCGATAGTAATTTGGGGGGTTTAAGATTAATAAACTCTGAAACAGCTAATGGTGTTTCTAATCTAGTTTTATTGAGCTTAAATAAATTTTTTTATTATAGATTTAATTTGCTGATATTCTAAAAATAGTTTTTTGTCAATGCCATATTGTGTTATTAATCTGTCAAATGGCATAAAATCTACACCCTCAAAAATATGTTCCAGGTATTCAATTCCGATACTTCTCCATTTTGGGAAGTTTAACATAGTATTTTGTTGTAGGATGTCAGGATTGTTCCAGATGGGTGTTTTTTTGCATGGGATTATTGAAGACTTAGTCATTTTAAGAAACTCACACCATGCTGTCAGGGATGAGCTTATATTAATGTTTTTAAAGCATACATGATGAATGGAAGATCCGAAATCTTGATATTCTGACATAAAGCTTGTTCAGTGTCTAACCAGGATTCATTTAATGGGCTATGTTTTAACCATCTTGAAATATATTGTAACCTGTTAGCTAAGAATTAATGATAAAAGTTAGGAAGTTCTAGACCTCCCTTGGCTTTAGTTTTCTGTAATGATTTTAAGCTAATACGTGGGGTTTTGTTTTTCCAAAGGAATTTTGAGATGATCGAATCTAGTGATCTAAACCAGTGCGGTGGAGGCTTATTTGGGGTCATTGAGAATAAATAGTTTAGTCTAGGTAGCACCATCATTTTAATTGAGGCAACTCTCCCCATGAGTGATATGGGTAGTGATTTCCATCTATTGAGATCATCTTCTATTTTCTTTAAGAACGGAATGTGGTTCAGTTGTACCAAGTCTTCCAATCTAGGAGAAATATTAATACCCAAATATACAATGTTTCCTGACTGTAATTTGGTAGTAAGAGGATTGTTAAATGAGCAGTTTATTGGAAGAAGTGTATATTTTAACCAATTTATAGAATAATCTGATACTTTTGAAAAAGAGTTATTTAATGTAATAACTTGAGATAGAGAGTTCTCCGAATGTTGAAGAAAAAGTAAAACATCATCAGCATAGAGACTAATTTTATGTTCTATATTCTTGCATTGTATGCCTTTAATATCTGTAGTTTGCCTGATAGCAGCCGCTAAAGGCTCAATGAAAATAGCAAATAATGACGGAGAAAGTGGGCAACCCTGCCGGGTGCCCCTTTGGAGACAAAAGCTAGAGGATGTTTGGTTATTTGTTCTAACACATGCCATTGGTGAGCTATATAACATTTTTAACCAATTAATGAAGTAGTTTCCAAAGCCAAATTTTTGTAAGGTTGTGAATAAGAATTTCCAGTTTACTCTGTCAAAAGCTTTTTCTGTATCTTGGGACAATATAGCAGTTGAAATGTTTTTGCTATACGAATAATCTATTAAATTAAATAATCTGCGTGTATTTGTAGATGAATGCTGTAACGATCTCTCGATCGAGCGAGGCGGATCCGCTACTCGGAGACATGAGCTGAGTCACAGGTACAATCACAGGTGTGTTTATTAATCCAATCGTGAATCCACAGAACGATGAACACAGAACATGGGACGTAGTAGATGTGAGGCGAAGGGTGATGACGTCAGCGGGGAGTAGCACAAACGACCAAGGGGACTGTAACGGAGTAGACTAGACAGAGTGTAGACACCGGGAGACGAACTGCACACAGACAAGCACAGGACAGTACACAGGTCGAGGCAACAAGAACACTAAGACTTCGAGGATGGGGCTAGTAGTGTCGAGGCAGGCAAAAGGCGTGGCACAAGACAAACTGGCGGTGAGGGTAGGGCGTGCAGGGTATAAGTAACAAAAACATGATTGATCCCAGGTGCGCGTGATTACGGGGGTGTGACACAGAGACCAACCCACACCACGTGATCAAAACAAACCGTGACATTACCCCCCCTCAACGGGTGCCTCCTGGTGCCCTAAATGGCCTCTCCGGAAAGCGGCGGTGAAATTCCGCGATGAGGGAAGGGTCCAGAATCGCCGCTCGAGGGACCCAGGAGCGTTTCTCCGGGCCGTACCCCTTCCAGTACCCCTTCCAGTCCTTGGAGGGGTGGGGGGTTGAGCGGGGAGTGCATGACGGGCTTGATATGGGAGACGTGGAAGGTGGGCTGGATACGCATGGATCGGGGCAACTGAAGGCGGACGGCAGTAGGGTTGATGATGCGGGAGATGGGGAAGGGGCCAATGAACCAAGGGGCAAAGTTTACGGGAGTCAGTCTTGAGGGGGATGTTCTTGCTTGACAGCTACACGAGTTGCCCCACCTTGTAACAGGGGGCCAGGCGGCATCTCCTGTTGGCCAAGGCGGCGTACGTAGTCTGGGCTTTGCGGAGCGCGACCAAGGTGTTCTTCCAGGTGCGGTGGCAGCGGCGGATGTGCAGGTTCACTGAAGGCACGCAGGTCTCGGTCTGGTCCTCGGGGAACAGGGGGGGTTGGTAGCCCAGTGCTACCTCAAACGGCGATTTCCCTGTGGCGGAGCTGCGCGCGGTGTTGATCG
Source organism: Corydoras sp. C115 (assembly GCA_019802505.1). Classification (NCBI taxonomy): domain Eukaryota; kingdom Metazoa; phylum Chordata; class Actinopteri; order Siluriformes; family Callichthyidae; genus Corydoras; species Corydoras sp. C115. The sequence continues at coordinate 71,209 of JAFMOC010000734.1, read as the reverse complement.
CATATTCAGCCCACGCCAGGTTCTCGCGCCAGCGCTCCGGGTTTTGGGCAGACATGCAGCGCAGGGTGGTCTCCACCACTTGGTTAGCCCTCTCAGCTTGCCCGTTGGATTGTGGATGGCCCCCTGACGTCAGCGACACATCGGTCCCAAAGAACTTGTGGAAAGCTCTCCACACCTGGGAGATGAATTGAGGTCCCCGGTCCGAGACGATGTCCATCGGGATGCCGAATATCCTGAAGACCTGCTGGAAACAAATCTTGGCAGTTCCTAGGGCAGAGGGAAGCTTGGGCAGAGCGATTAGTCGCACAGACTTGGAAAAGCGGTCTACTACTGTGAGAATGACAGAGTTACCTCTTGAATTGGGCAAACCGGTTACAAAATCCAGGGCGGATGTGGGACCAGGGATGCCCAGGTATGGAGAACGGCTGAAGTAGTCCGGCGGGAGGCTGATGCGACGCCTTGTTTCGTGCGCAGGTGGTACAGGCGGCAACGAACTGTCGGACGTCGGCTGCCAAGGTGGGGCACCAGAACTGGCGCCGGATGAGCTCCTCTGTGCGCGCTGCCCCAGGGTGGCAGGCCCAGCGAGATTCATGCCCCCATTTGAGCACTGCGGAGCGGGCGGCGGAGGGCACGAAGGTCCGGTTGGCCCAGGATCCGGATTCTTAGTCAGCTCGCGCTCAATGATGCGACGGACCTCCCAGGACACACCTGCAATGACACGGCTTGGGGGGAGAATGGTGTCAGTGCTAGGTTCTTCCCTTTCGTCTGCGAAGCCTACCTTCCTCCGATTTCTGCGAGAGTACAGCTCGACGCGTCGACCTCCACAATGAACTGCTTGGACGGGTCCGGTTGGATTAGGATGGGGGCCGTGGTGAACCGGTCCTTTAGGATGTCCATGGCGTCCTGGGCCTCCTGGGTCCATCGGAATTTCTCTTTAGTGGAGGTCAGAGCGGTGAGTGGGGCGGTGATGCTGCTGTAGTTATTGATAAACCGCCGATAGAAGTTGGCGAACCCCAGGAAACGCTGTAGTTCGGTCCTTGATGAGGGGGTTGGCCAGTCGGTGATGGCCCTAACCTTCTCGGGGTCCGGTCGTACTGCTCCCGGTGAGAGGATGAACCCCAGGAAGGGCACCGACCGCTGGTGGAAGCTGCACTTCTCGGCTTTAGCGAACAGGCGGTTTTGCAGCAGGCGGTTCAGGACAAGTCGTACGTGCCGGGTGTGCTCGCCGGGTGTCCTGGAGAAGATCAGTATGTTGTCCAGGTAAACAAAGACGAATCTGTCCAGGAAGTCGCGCAACACATCGTTCACCAAGGACTGGAACACGGCCGGGGCGTTCTTGAGGCCGAAGGGGACCACGTGGTATTCGTAGTGGCCGCTGGGGGTGTTGAATGCCGCCTTCCATTCGTCCCCCTTCCTTATACGGACCAGGTGGTAGGCGTTCCACAGGTCCAGCTTGGTGAAGACTCAAATACGGATAATGTTAATGGCAGAGGGTATTTGTAGGGGACCGTGATGGCATTTAGTCCCTTGTAGTCGATGCAGGGACGTAGGGTGCCGTCCTTCTTGGAGACAAAGAAGAAGCCGGCCCCTACGGGGGAGGTCGAGGGTTGAATCAGTCCGGTGGCGAGACACTCCGACACGTACCTTTCCATAGCTTCCCTCTCCGGACGGGACAGCGGGTAGATCCGGCTGGACGGAAGAGGGGCCCCGTGGCATGCCTTGTCCTTGCTGAAGACCTCCCCAAGGTCATGGTACTCCTTGGGCACCGAGGTTCAACCCCTTCTGGCTGCTCGGGCTGGGGGAAGTCCCTTGATGGTGTCGGTGATGCACGCGACGGAGCGGTAGTACGGACCTGGTCCCTGGCTTGGCGTTCATGGCGGCGCAGATTCAAACGTCCGTCTACATGTATGGCGAGGTTTATCAGTTCTTGGAGTGTATCTGGGCGATTGCGGGTAGCAAGTTCATCCCGTATGCGGTCATTGAGTGCGTGGCGGAACAAGCCGCGGAGCGAGCGCTCACACCATCCCGACTCCGCGGCGAGGGTCTGAAATTCCACAGCGAACTCTGAACACCACAGAACGAGCCCCCTGACGTACTGAGAGCAGGCGCGTCTCAACATCGGTGTGGCAACCGCGGGCTGCGGGTTCTGTACCTGGTTTGGAGGAGTAGTCACCGGTGCTGGAGCTGCGGGCTGCCCGGCGAGCGCAGTCTGCATCTGAAGGGATAGCTGGCTCACCACCACGGCTTGTGGTGGTGATGCCGGCTCCGTTCCGGCAGCGCGTAGCTCCGAGGGATCCATGTTGGCCAGTTTGTAATGTAACGATCTCTCGATCGAGCAAGGAGGATCCGCTACTCTGAGACACGAGCTGAGTCACAGGTACAATCACAGGTGTGTTTATTAATCCAATCGTGAATCCACAGAACGATGAACACAGAACACGGGACGTAGTAGATGTGAGGCGAAGGGTGATGACGTCAGCGGGGAGTAGCACAAACGACCAAGGGGACTGTAATGGAGTAGACTAGATGGAGTGTAGACACCGGGAGACGATCTGCACACAGACAAGCACAGGACAGTACACAGGTCAAGGCAACAAGAACACTAAGACTTCGAGGATGGGGCTAGTAGTGTCGAGGCAGGCAAAAGATGTGGCACAAGACAAACTGGCGGTGAGGGTAGGGCGTGCAGGGTATAAGTAACAATAACGTGATTGATCCCAGGTGCGTGTGATTACGGGGGCATGACACAGAGACCAACCCACACCACGTGATCAAAACAAACCGTGACAGAATGCCTTCCTTTGATAAAGCAAGTTTGGTCAGAATGTATTAAGAATGGAGTTATCTTCTCCAGTCTTTTTGACAGCGCCTTGCAAATTATTTTAAGATCAACATTAATAAGAGATATAGGACAGTAACTGGTAAGAAGTACAGGGCCTTTGCCTGGTTTCAACAGGAGACTGATGTTGGCAGAGTTCATATTTTTGGGAGAGTTCATATTCATAAGTCTACCATTTTCCTCAGTTTCCTGCAGCATTCTGTAAAATATTGGTCCTAAGATTTTCCAGAATATCTTGTAGAATTCTGCCAGGAATCCGTCCGGCCCAGGAGCCTTATTATTGGGCATGCTTTGGAGGGCTTTTTGAAGTTCTGCTGCTGTCAGTGGGGAGTCCAGCTCTATTACTTGACTACTGGATAATTTGGGGAGTGATATTTTATCTAAAAATTGATTAATGTCTGTATCTGATGGGTTTATCTGGGGTGAATATAGAGCTTTGTAGAAGTCTCTGAAAATATTATGTATACTTCCAGGATCATAAACTATGCTCCCAGTTATGTCTTTAACACCAGATATGGTTGTTTTTTCCTTATTTATTTTGAGCTGGTTCACTAAAAATTTGCCTGATTTGTTTCCATGTTCAAAGTTATCTATTCTAAGTCTTTGGATTAGGATTTTTTTTTTTTTTTTGGTAAGTTCGTTTAATTCTAATTTTGCATTGCGCAATTTGTCCAAGATTTCCTTGTCTTGAGGGGCTCCTAATAATTTAATGACTTCTTCTAATTCCTGAATACGTTTAGTTTCTTTTTTCTTTTTATGTGATGAGAATGATATTATTTTAACTCTCATTACTGCTTTCCCTGCTTCCCAGAGAATAGACGCTGGCATTCCAGGTAAATCATTGTGCTCTAAATATAAGGCCCATTCTTTTTTAAAATATTTGATAAAATCTACATCATTAAGCAATGATGTATTAAGTCTCCAATTTATATTTTTTGGAATTTCTTTCCTGATTATTAAAGTTAAAGAGACAGGAGCATGATCACTGACAGCTATAGGATGTATCTCGGTGTCTGCAATGTTTGCCAACAATGTGTTACTAACTAAAAAGTAATCCAGACGAGAGTAAGAGTGATGAGTATGTGAGAAAAAAGTATATTCTTGTTGGTTTGGGTGAAAAGATCTCCATGCGTCGCAAAGTCCATAATCACACATGTATTGTTTGACTATGTTTATTGACTGCCAACTCCGCTGAGTTCCTGCTGTGCTAAGCCTGTCCATGTCTTCATTTAGAGCAAAGTTGAGGTCACCTCCAAGAAGTAGTGAGCAATCCGAGTGATCAGATAGTGTAGAGAAGAAATTGTGAAAGAAAGAGCTATTATCGATGTTTGGACCATATATGCTGACTATACATAACTTGTGATTATGTATAGATAACTTTATTATTATGTATCTACCCTCTGGGTCTGTGACTGTGTCTATTATTGAATAATTCATATTTTTGAGTATTAATATTGCTACTCCCCTTTGTCTTGAGCTATAACAAGCAGAGAACACAACAGGATACTCCGATGATTTAAGATCATCTGCAGTTGTGGCAGATTTATGAATCTCCTGTAATAAGACAACCTCTGCCTTTAGTCTTTTAAGCTGGTTAAGGATACTAATTCTTTTCTGTTGTGTACTGGCTCCATTAACATTCCATGAGACAAATCTTATTGTGCCCATAGTGGCGTTAGTGTGATTTGAGTAAAGAATGTGGTTAAATTGAAACCATGCATGTCACGATAGAGATAGAGAGACCCAACTATACGCATTGTAAATGCTTGTGTTTGCCAAACTGGAAATTTAGATGCAGATACCAGAAAAAAAAAAGTTAAAAGTGTGCTGGATGTGAAAGAAAATGAGATATATATAGGGTTACCTTGTGAAGTATTTGTGTGTGTGGTTTCGCATGCTTTTTAAAAAGGAGGAAAAAGAAAAAAAAGTGAGAGAAAGGTGTATTAACAGAAGGAAATTAAAAAAAAGATAAGGAAGGAAGAAGGAAAAAAAACAAAAACACAGCCCTGACCCTGCTCACCTCCATCAGTGAAAGCATTATACAGAGCTGTGCGTTGTTTATCTTTACCAATCAATTTGCTGTTTAACTAATTACTTTATATATTAGGACTAACCTATGTTATCCTAATAAAGCCACAGGGTGCCCTCTCTATCCCTGTACAGCTGACCATTGACATATAGTTTGTCTACAGCCAATGTAGCTCGGATACCTTCAGTAATGTATTTTTTTCTGATTGGGAATAGTACTCGCCTCCTATCGAGAATCTCTTTAGGGAATTGATCATTCACACTGTAATGTGTACCACGCAGCTCTCTGCCCAGACTCCTTACCTGCTCTTTCTGTTTAAAGTGCTCGAATTTAGCAACAATGGGTCGAGGGCGTGTAACGGGTGCCTAGGGCACATGTTTTTCTGTCGTTCTGTTCTTTTGTTTTTTGGTTTCTGTGTTTCTGTGTCCTTGGGTTTAGTTAATTAGCTGTCTTGTCAGGGTGTTTTAGTTAATTAGCTGTTCAGTCCGGGTCGTTTTAGTTAATTAGCTTCTTTGTTTGATTGGTCTGTCGGTGCACGTGATGGGATGTGTTGGTGTATTTAGTTCCGGTGTTCCTCGTCGTCCGTGCGCGTCTTTTATTTCATGTCAGCTTGTCTTTGTGTACCTGTGTGTTTGGTGTTTGGACACCATAATAAAGCCGTGTTCCTGCTACCTGCGTGCCTGGCTCCCTTCTGCGCGTTAGAGCGCTGCGGATCTGCGGCTCTGCGCTTCTTTTGCGCAGCCGCTCTTAGCTCCAGGTAGACAAGTATGACAGAAAGACGCGCCATTCGTTTGGGGAGTCCAGAGCCCAGGTAGGTTTTTTTATTTATTTTTCTTTGGGGGGGCCGTATAGCCTCGTACTCGCGGCGCGTGCCGACGTGTCCGCGAGTGCGCCGTTATGCGGAGCCGCCGTCCTGGAGCCGGGGGAGCGGCTCAAACAGTGTGTCGGAGTATGGCGACTCCGATGAGGAATGGTTGTGGAGGTACGGGTATGAGGCGCTCTGTGCGGAGGATGGCCTTGATCTGATTGAGGTGTCCGATGATGAGGGCGAATCATATCTGTATGGGCATATTCTGCCCATTCGCACCCTCCGCAACTCTGAATGACGAGTTCTGAATTGAGGGTCCAGTCCGGTTTGTGAAACCCCCGGTGGTGAGATCCGGACGCAGAGTGCGTCGCCAGCGCTGAGGCAAGACGCAGCGTGCGCGCACTGCGGGACAGTCACGTGACGCGACCGCGCCGGTCTGCGCCGTGTCTGGGTCGCGTTGCAAGGGGGTGGTACCGGAGCCGCCGCTCGAGTGCGTGAGTGTGTTGTGTCCCCCTGTCTCGTATGTCTCATGTGATCAGTCTGTCGTCCCTATGTCAGATATGTTTGTGTCTTTCTCTTCGGGCATTGCGGTGGGGGTGTATGTGTACTGTGTGCAGGAGGATCACGAGGTGCAAGTACACTCAGCGTCCGCCCGGCGTGCAGGCCTCGGCGGGCGCCCAGACCGAAGTCAAGGGGCCGCACGCCGCCCAGACCAAAGTCAAGGGGCCGCACGCCGCCCAGCCCGAAGTCAAGGGGCCGCACGCCGCCCAGCCCGAAGTCAAGGGGCCGCACGCCGCCCAGCCCGAAGTCAAGGGACCGCACACCGCCCAGCCCGAGCAGCAGGGGCCGCACGCCGCCTAGCCCGAGCAGCAGGGGCCGCACGCCGCCCAGCCCGAGCAGCAGGGGCTGCACGCCGCCCAGCCTGATCAGCAGGGGCCACACGCCTCGCCCCGCAGCCAGGGGGCGTCCGCCAGCCTGAGCAGCAGGGGCCACATGCCTCGCCCCGCAGCCAGGGGGCGTCCTCCTCGCCCCGCAGCCAGGCGGCGTCCGCCTCGCCATGCAGCCAGGGGGTGTCCGCCTTGCCACGCAGCCAGGGGGCGTCCGCCTCGCCACCACGCAGCTAGAGGGCGTGGCCCAATCCTCGCCCGACGTGGGCGTCCACCGGACCACGCAGCCAGAGGGCGCCTGCCGGACCACGCAGTCAGGGGGCGTGGCCCACTCCTGATTCGCCGCGGGCGTCCACCTGACCTCGCAGCCAGAGGGCGTCTGCAACTCCGCGTCCGCAGACGGCGCTCCCCACGCCGCACCCGCAGAGGGCGTCTACCGGAGGGCGCCTGCCTAGCCCGACTCATGAAGGGCGGAGGACCCCCCCCGGGACTGTTTTTGTTTTTGGTGTCTTGGTCGCGTCCCCTCGTTGCGCGCCCGTACGGGCGGGGGTACTGTAACGGGTGCCTAGTGCACCTGTTTTTCTGTCGTTCTGTTCTTTTGTTTTTTGGTTTCTGTGTTTCTGTGTCCTTGGGTTTAGTTAATTAGCTGTCTTGTCAGGGTGTTTTAGTTAATTAGCTAAACTGCTCCTGCTACCTGCGTGCCTGGCACCCTTCTGCGCGTTAGAGTCTTTTGCGCAGCCGCTCTTAGCTCCAGGTAGACGAGTATGACAGGGCGCTTGTTACCCGGTGAACACGATGAAAAGTAATGTTTTTTACCATCTCAGATGGAAGTTTCAGCTGCTGCTGGATGAACTCACGAACTGAAGTTTCCCACTGAAAACCAGGTTGTCTCTCATGCTTCGTGCTTGTAAATCAAGGATGGATTCTCTGATTTTCCTATTTTCGTCTGATATTTTATTCATCCCATCGGACAGTTGTCCTGCAGCGCTTGGTTCTCAGCAGCGAGTGACACAACCTGCTCCTGACTGTATTCCAAAGATTCTCTTAATTTTTGGAATTCTTGGTGCAAAATTTCCACCAAGGCGAGCTGGGCATCCAGACTGGATAACTTCTTGTCGATGGAATCCAGGACTTCGTCAAAGCTTTTCTCCGGGGATAGTGTGGATCCGCTTGATGCACGTTCTGAACGAGTGCGTTTGGAGGTTGGTGTGCTCATGTTTGTTGGATGTGTTTTTAACTTACCCAACACAATGTTTTCAAAGCACTCGTCCACGTAACTCTCCAAACTGGCCAAGGTCTCCTCGTCCAGTTTGTTTTATTGAAAAGGAAGGTTAGTGTTCAATAGCGTTTTTTATACTTTACATTGTATATATATATATACACTCACCGGCCACTTTATTAGGTACACCATTCTAGTAACGGGTTGGACCCACTTTTGCCTTCCGAACTGCCTCAATTCTTCGTCGCGTAGATTCAACAAGGTGCTGGAAGCATTCCTCAGAGAGTTTGGTCCATATTGACATGATTGCATCACACAGTTGCCGCAGATTTGTCGGCTGCACACCCATGATGCGAATCCCCCGTTCCATCACATCCCAAAGATGCTCTATTGGATTGAGATCTGGTGACTGTGGAGGCCATTTGAGTACAGTGAACTCATTGTCATGTTCAAGCAACCAGTCTGAGATGATTCCAGCTTTATGACATGGCACATTATCCTGCTGAAAGTAGCCATCAGATGTTGGGTACATTGTGGTCATCAAGGGATGGACATGGTCAGCAACAATACTCAGGTAGGCTGTGGCGTTGCAACGATGCTCAATTGGTACCAAGGGGCCCAAAGAGTGCCAAGAAAATATTCCCCACACCATGACACCACCACCACCAGCCTGAACCATTGATACAAGGCAGGATGGATCCATACTTTCATGTTGTTGACGCCAAATTCTGACCCTAGCATCCGAATGTCGCAGCAGAAATCGAGACTCGTCAGACCAGGCAACGTTTTTCCAATCTTCTATTGTCCAATTTCGACAAGCTTGTGCAAATTGTAGCCTCAGTTTTCTGTTCTTAGCTGAAAGGAGTGGCACCCGGTGTGGTCTTCGGCTGCTGTAGCCCATCTGCCTCAAAGTTCGACGTACTGTGTGTTCAGAGATGCTCTTCTGCCTACCTTGGTTGTAACGGGTGGCTATTTGAGTCACTGTTGCCTTTCTATCAGCTCGAACCAGTCTGGCCATTCTCCTCTGACCTCTGGCATCAACAAGGCATTTCCGCCCACAGAACTGCCGCTCACTGGATATTTTTTCTTTTTCGGACCATTCTCTGTAAACCCTAGAGATGGTTGTGCGTGAAAATCCCAGTAGATCAGCAGTTTCTGAAATACTCAGACCAGCCCTTCTGGCACCAACAACCATGCCACGTTCAAAGGCACTCAAATCACCTTTCTTCCCCATACTGATGCTCGGTTTGAACTGCAGGAGATTGTCTTGACCATGTCTACATGCCTAAATGCACTGAGTTGCCGCCATGTGATTGGCTGATTAGAAATTAAGTATTAACGAGCAGTTGGACAGGTTTACTTAATAAAGTGGCCGGTGAGTGTATATATATATATATATATATATATATATATATATATATATATATATATTGATTTAAATATATTGTCTTGTTTTACCTGTTGCTGTTTATTTTTACCTCTATGTCGCCATTACTCACGCACAGCTCTCGCGAGATCTCAGTAGCAACTCATCGCGCTCTCTCTTGGCCCATTTGCTTCTTGTTTTCTTCGTGCAGACAAATCACGAGAGGTCAGTCGCACCATGGCACAGAGACCTCTGGCATTGAGGGGTATTCTGATATATAATCTGTCATGGCCACAATAATAATACAAAACCGCCCGGGCCCAGGGGCCCACTGAGTTACTGTCATCATCTTGATAGGTGACATTACACCAGTCTTGGTTGATGTCACCCTATATCTGAGCGGCGTGCGATCCCCCACCTCCCGTTCTGTTAAAGCCTTGTGTGGGGATCTTGAATGACCCTGATCCCGTTTTATTACTAATGACTGGTAATATGGACGCTAGTGTGGTGCAATTCTCGGGTGATGCCATCTGTGTAAGCCTAATCATACACCTGAATCGTACCAGGTCAGTGTCAGGATATAAGAGGGCAGGGGTAAGATAGAGAGGGGCGCGGGCTTGGGCGCATGCTACACAATCTTTCATCCCTGCCTCCTCTGCCTGTCCCGCCAGCCATTTAAACCATAGGGTAAACAATATGATACATACCCTGCTGATAAATTAACTATGTCGATTATAATATACTAATACGTTTAGAACTATTACGTTTGCCACGATCAGTGTTGCTATCATGACTATTTGGAACCAGAGGGGAGAACCAGGATCTACCCTGACTCGTTCCGCCAAACTTCTATATTGTCCCATTTTCCACCTGTCCCTGAGACTGAGGGTGGTACACTGAGATAGCTATGTCTCAACCCCAGACTCTCTTCCATCCATCTGAGGTGCTTACTAGTAAAATGGGTCCCATTATTACTTTGTACATGTTTTGGAAACCCATGCTGCGGAATCCAATGGTTGAGCAGAAACTTACACACTATTTTGGCATCTTCCTTAGCTGTTGGGTGAGCATCTACCCAACCTGAGTACCTGTCTACCACTACTAGCAAGTATTTGTATCTGCCTACCTGATATATCATGTCAGTAAAGTCTATCTGTATTTCCTCACCAGGTGTTAGGGGTCTCTTGTACTGACCATCCCCAGGTTTTATTGTTGGTGCCACTTTATGAACTTGACATACCTTACATGTTTTAATGTATTGTTTCACAATGTCTGAGAGTTGGTGGTGCCACCATTGTCCTAGATTTGTAAGGGTTTGTTTAATCCCCACGTGTGCGATGGTGTTTGCTTCCTCGATCAGAGGTTTCAGTAAGTTAGTCGGTATTACTGGCTTTTCTTTTGATGAGACCCATATCCCGTCTTTCTTCACCGCCCTCTTTGTGATCCAGATGGCCTTGTTCTCTGGAGATGCTTGTTCTTGGAGTTCTCCCAGCTCCTTTCCTGTGGGCACTTGTTCCCATAGATCATCTGATCTTATTACCATCATGGTCTTTGGGTTGGTGTACCCTGCTGCCCTTTTGGCTGCTGCGTCCGCAGCTTCATTCCCTCTACTTATGACATTAGTTCCCTTCTGATGTCCTCTGCATTTCAATAAATGCCACCCTAGTTGGTAATTTTGTTGCCCTTTCCAATCTCAGGAGCTCATCTCGGTGTTTAACAGGTTTGCCTCCACTAGTCATGAATCCTGTTCTCACCCAAATGTCGAGCTGCCCCCACTACGTAAGCTGAATCTGCAAACACAGTTACTTCCTTTCCTGCTGATTCCTCTAGTGCCGCCATTACTGACGCTAGTTTTGCTTTCTGTGCTGATGGAGCTACTTCAACTGTACCATCTGTGACTACTTCAAAACTACCTTGTCTTGAATCACTTTCCTGTACCACCGCAAATCCCGCTCTGATCTCCCCTGTAGGAGTCCTATAACCGCAACAGTCTGTCCACAACCACTTTGATCCGTCTAGGGCAGGGGTGCTCAATACGTCGATCGCGATCGACCGGTCGAAGGGGTGTCAGGTCGATCGCGATGGATGTTTGAAAAAAAAAAATCACGTATCAGCGCTTTTTTTACAGCACAGTATCGGAAGCACTTATACACATGCGCGCACACATTTTAACACACAATGTGATTCATTCTGAATTGCGATCAATGCAAGTGAGAATTTTTTTGCAATGTCAAACTCTAAATGCCTTTGCTTGATTTGCCAAGTAACCAGTGCACTTGCATTGTGTTTGGTCGTTTGGGTTTACTAAAACCAAGTTTTCGCCATGCTATTTGCTGCAATTTCTGTGAAAATGGAAATCTGAAGCCGTCTTTTCTATGTTGATTCGATAATACAGTACTAACATCCATCTATCCATCCATTATCTTCCGCTTTATCCTCTATTAGGGTTGCGGGGGGGTGGGGTGGGGGGTTCCTCATGCCCATCCAGAGGAGAGTGTCTCAGGTGCTGGGCAGAGACACCCAGGACAGGGGGGCAATCTATCACTGTGCACATACTCACACACACACACACACACACACACACTCTATATGGGGAATTTGGAGAATTCAATCGACTTGATTCATGTTTTTGGACTGTGGGAGGGAACCAGACAACCCGTGCTGATCGAGCTACTTCGAACCGGGAATCCCTAGCGCTGAGAGGAGAATGTGCTAACCACTAAGCTCCCCCAATACTAACATGATGTGTGTAAACAGGTTTCAATGTAAAAACCTAAAAAAATTATTAAACCTGGTAGATCTCGATGACCTGTAAAATGTAAAAGTAGATCTCGGGCCAGAAAAGTGTGGGCACCCCTGGTCTAGGGGATCCCCTTTAAGTCAGGTCTGACTTTGGCTTGCAGCATGGCTTCTGCTGCACAATCATGAGGATCTCCATTCATGATGTTTTCCCCTGTGTGTGTGTAGGTGATGTTGGGTCCTGTGAGCACTTTGTTGATTCGTCTCTCTCTTAGTGGTGTCAGCGTAAACATTGCTGAGTTGATGAATGCTAGTACGCTGTGTGATGTTCTCACATGTAGTGGATGGCCTATAATCAGATGTTCTATTTTAAGGACGATTTTTGCCAGGCCTGCCACTAATCTGACACAATTGTGTTTTTTTTCTCTAAGGTGTCCAGTAGAGTGCATATGTAATGTAAGATTTCTCTGCCCCCATCCCCCTTTTTCTGGAACAGAACACCATTCACATGTGTGTCTGTTTCAGAAACATCCAGGTAAAATGGCTTATCGTAGTCAGGTCTAGCCAGATCTGATGCATGTGCTAAGGTTTGTTTGAGGTGTATGAACTGTGACTCGGCCTCAGTAGTCCACGAGAGTAGGGCGGTGAGGTTGCGCCTTACCTTGTTCTTTCACCATCGCTCTGAGAAGGGAAGTGTGTCCGTTGAAATCAGGTATGTAATAGCGGCTGTACCCCACTAGGCCTAAAAATGAGAGCATGGCGTGTGTGTGACAAAATGAGTGATCTGTGTGCTGATGACATACCAGTGTTGCCCTGCATTACAGTACGACCCAGAAATGTGACGCGCAGATGACAGCATTGGAACTTTTCCCTTGATACCTTGAAACCATCATCTGCGAGGTGTTGGAGGACTGTATGTGTGGCAGTGAGTATAGTTCCTTGTGGCAGATCACATGTTTGCAAGGAGTCACGTAAGGCCTGGTTAAACAAATCTGGTGATAGGGCAAAACCCTGTGCTGAACGCATGTAACGATATTGTTGTCCCTGAAAGGTAAATGCACAGTAATCCCTACATGACAAATCTACGGGTACGAAGAAAAAGGCGTTGGCTAGGTCTATGCATGTGAACCATGTCATGTCTGGGGTCTGCTCGGATAGGGCTGTGTATGGGTTGGGCACTGGGATGGGCTGGGTCAGCAATGCTGAGTTAATGGCACGCAAATCATGAGCCATACGAAATTTACCTGGTTCCTTCTTGGGAACTGATAGAATGGGTGTATTCCACTCTGAGTGGCAGCGTTCTAGTACCCCTTACTTTTCTAAACTGCAAATGGTCAATTTCAGGGAGGCCAGGGCCTCCTTTTTGATGGTGTACTGTGGTAGTGATATTGGGTGACCTGAGCACATTTGAAATTTCACTGGAGTGCATTTTATTGCTCCTACGTCATTCACACCCTGAGACCATAATGTTTCTGGCAACTGTGTGATCATGTGGGCAGCCCCATAGTGGTCACTATCTTCCCTACCGTGATGTCGTGAGAGTAGGGTGTGTTTCATGATGATTAAATCAGTCCAGGTGTCATTTAAACAATACGTACATGTGGAGGGGCAGTAAGTGACATTCACCAATTGTGTGGGGATGCAGTACCCTGCCATATGTGCCCTTTTAGTCATTAGACCCAGGTGGCCTCATATTGAGTTTGTAGGGCTAGGGAAACGTGTGGATATGCCTCCTCACCCATGCGATACCAAATTAATTGTTCCACTGTCAGGTCCACTGGCGCAGCCACACCTTCAGGACCAGCATAGATACATTCCCCTGTTATTGTCCAATTCCTCACGTCCAAATTGTCCATAAACAAATCATAATACAGATCCTCACACGTTGGATCATAAAACAAGGTGAGGTGCATGGGGTCCGGGGGAGGTTTGTAAGGGGCCAACGCCTCCAGCCAGGTGCGCCACATGCGGAAATGTTCCTCCAGCTGAGGATGACACAGAGGAAATCTTCCCCAGTACATGTTGACGCATTCTTCGCGAGCTGGCGACAACAGGTACATGCCATGTGTGCGGATGCCGCTGCAAACATGAGTTTTGCCATCTGGCCAAGTTAACTGCAGTCCTTCTGTGGAACACATTATTTCTGCACCGAGTTTACACAATAAGTCCTGTCCACACAAATTACAAGGCGAGCTAGGTGGTGCCACTAGAAAGCGGTGTGTGACAACCTGTGAACCATTTGATACAGTTAAAGGAATAGTCTTTATCATCGAAGTTTGCTCCCCTGAAAAGCCTCTGACCGCCATGTAGTCTGCACTTTGATAGTCGGGGTGTGGGAGATGTCGTAGAGCTGAAAATGTTGTTCCCGTGTCCACCAGAAAACAGACAGTCCTTTGTCCGATAGTCAGTGAGAGTTTGGGTTCTGGCCACTGTCCGTGGCTTCTCCGGGGCCCCGTCACTGGGGACCCTGAGGTGGGGTCCACACTGGGTACTGGCCAGGAGCCATTTGGTAGTTTGGTGCCAAGTGAGGAGGGGTCATGGTTGGTCTTGCTGTGTTTTGGTGATGTGGGCAGTCATTTGCCCAGTGATCCATGACCCCGCAGTTAAAGCGCTCCTGATTTTGAGGACGTGAACCCCTCCTGACTGCCCGTGATCCCTTTCTCCCTCTACCTCGCGGACGATGATGCGGGGGTCCTTGATACCCCTGATTTTGATAATAGGTTGGTGGTGCTGGTATCCAGGGCGTGGGATACACATGTGGAGCTGGTGGTGGTGGCGGAGGTGGTGGTGCCGTATACTGTTGGTTCTGTTGGGGCATATACTGTGGCATGGGTTGTGGTGTGGGTGTGGTAGCGTGAACTGGGAGCATGTTGTGTGAATCGTCCTTTTCTCCTTTCTTACTCTTTTTAACTTGACCCCTAAGTTCTGCCAGCTGGAGCTTATGAACATCTGTCTCGTTCTTCTCCTTATCCTTCTCTACATTTCTCAAGGTGCTGATTCATTAAGAAGGTAAGCATTTTGACCCACACCTCAAAGTCCATGTCAGATGTGTGATTGTCACCCTCCACCTTTGAACTTATACCTGTTGGCATGCCAGTCAAGATTGCACTCTTAAACCAGTCTATGGTGGCTGCCGAACAGCGTGAGGGGTGAACCTTTGTAGCTGTCACCCATTGATCTACAGATTTGGCGAAGTAAATGGTGGGCTCCTCCTTTTCGTCCTAGGGGAACTTACATATGGCTCCTGTCCTAGTTGCGGGAAACATTTCACGCAGAATATTGTTAAAGGCCCCTGAAAATGTATTAAAGTCCTCGTCATCTGCCACAGTGAACGTATTCGCTTTATTTTCCTCTTCGGTCACTTGTGTTGGTGTTTTGGACTTAGAAAGTAAGGCCCTCATGTCGCCCATTGCTAGATTAAATCCTGCCATAAGTTGGGCTACTTTAATCAACCATTGATTTCCCTCTTTCTGTATGGGATGAAGCTGACCAGAAAGCAACTGAACATCTCCCAGTGCAAATGGTTTGTACTTCACCCTTCCTTGGCCATCTGCCAGGAGAGGCATCTGAGTATAGGCCTCTTGCTGTCGTTGTTGAGTGTGTGTGATCTAGTGTGTGAGTAAACTCCCTGCTCTGAGGAAGTGTCATTTCCTTGTTTATTCTCTGTTCTAGCCCTTCTAGAATGTGTTGAGCACCATGGTGCTTTCTAGTGACTGGCGTAATCTTTCCGTTGCTCCTGGCAAGGGGCGGCATGCTGGTGTTGGTGGTGGGGGTGGTGAGCTGTAATGAAGCAGAGGTGGAGGAAGGTCCGCCCTAGTGGCTGCATCTGAACTCCCCACGTCATCATATTCATCCTCGTTACCCATATACTCTCCCTCAAGCAATGCAGACACAGTCACCTTGACCGGTTCCCTCCCAGGGGGTGTGAGCACCATACTTTGAGGTTGTGTGTCTGTATAGGAATAAGGGGGTTGTATCTCCCTCTGTCTGGGACGTACCCCAGGGTCACGCACACATTTTCCGTGAAAGGGGTTGTTACACTCTGTAACTTCCCGTGGTGTTGAATGTATTGGGCCATGCCCATCAGTTGGTGGAGGGGATGAGGGTGTTGATTCCACCCAGCACTTAACTTCCTCCTGTTTGTACTGTTCTAAATTGGGGTACAGAGATCCTTGTGGTTCCTGTGGTTTGGGTTCGATCATAACTGCCCCAGATGAGATATTAATTACAGGCATCATGGTTGGTGATGGAGTTGATGTCACAAAATGATTGCTTTGGTGATATGGAGGTGGTTGTGGAAATCTTTGCTTAACTTTTCAGTCCCCGTTCTAATTCCTTTTTAGCTTCACATGTCACTAAATCACCAAAATTACCATTAAATGCACACTGACACCTGCGCAGGAGTGCCAGCATACATTCCATTTCTGATACCTACTTCTGTGCTGACTTCCTCTAAATTATGTTGGTAAACTCCTGTCTAGCTTCCTTATGTTGAGCGACTTTTCGCTCCGTCACGTGATTAAGAAATGAGCTCAGACAACATTTAGATGACATCTGGATCTCAGGAAACTCTTGCAGCCATGCTGCTATACACTGATGCACCCAGTTCTCAGCCTGTTCCTTATCTGCTTCTGTAGATTCCAACTCCCTAAGTGCTTACACACCACAGTGATCTGACCCTAAACTGGCTTCCATTCCCATCTACCTTGTCCAAATTTATGATCTAATTCTAAAGTGGGGTTTCTAAATACATTTGCCATGTCTGCTCAACCAATGGACTCACCTGACACTGGCCTTCAACTTCAATTCTACTTCTCAACTCCACATGCTTCGTTAACAACGCCAGGTATCCGCACGTAGGATTTTCAAATCAGCTCTCCCCTGGAGACGCTGCTTCTCCACGTGCTTCGTTAACACCACCGGGTATCCACACGGAGGCTTCTCAAATCAGCTCTCCCCTAGATACGCTGCTTCTCCACGTGCTTCGTTAATACCGCCAGGTATCCTCACAGAGGACTCTCACTCCACGTGCTTCATTAACACCGCCAGGTATCAGCACGGAGGACTCTCTTCAATCTCCTGGAGACAATTCTCAACAATGTAATGTTAGTTCCTCACGCTACTGTTCGCAGAGACTTTCACCCTTCACCCGTCAGTCACATTTTAGTATATTCAATATGCAGAATTTAGGTAATAGGTTTCTGCTTACCTCTTTAGTGGGCCCGTGTGACTGATGAGGATTCAGGCCCGTCTCAAAGATCTCTCCATGTATCTCTATCCTCCCCCTTTCAACGTCGGGGTCGCCAAATGTGGGTAAATTTACCTGCCTGTTCGTTTGAAGGAGGAGATCACAACAGTTCTGAGTGAAGAAATAACATTTATTAATACAACAGAATTCTGGGGAGAAGAGCGCAGTCAACAACCCGTGCATGATCTGCCTGTTCTCCAACCTCTGACTCAGACTCCATCTTCATATACTCTGACTGCACAGGCCCCACCTTTGCTGCTCTTCCATCTCAGATTGATCACCTGTGGGTCACCCCGCCCGAGCAGAAGTTATTCTGCTTGTAAATATTAAATGCGAAATGATGTTCATTATTATTCCCTTCACCTGAAATATCAGAAGAAGTGCTGACAGAATAACAGAAGTTACACATTTCACGATTTTATTTCATCAACCAAACAGATGGGTTTATCAGTGTATTAGTGAATTAAATTTACTTCAGTAAGTGATAAACTAACTGTTCCCGTAGTTAAAACACTATTTATAAAACACTAAACATTATTAATAATTTATAATAATAATAATGCCCAGCGATGGATTGGCGCCCTGTCCTGGGTGTATCTGCCCAGCGCCCGAGATGTTCTCCCCTGGATGGGCATGGGGAACCCCACCGCGACCCTAATAGAGGATAAAGCGGGAGATAATGAATGAATGAATGAATAATAATAATATTAATAATAATATTAATAATTTGTTTTCCCTACTCAATAAGATTTTAATCTTCGGTTTTAACATTCGAGCGAGTTCCCATGAAATGTTGCGTAAATATGGCCCTTAATCCAACACGGTGATTCTCAATTATTTTCTGTTAAGCCCCCCTAGGAAGAAGAAAACATTTTGCACCCCCCCCCCCCACACACACACACACACGCACACTCACCCTCACCCCACCACCCCACCCCGCACATGACAAAATGGGATGAAAAAGCATTTTTACATGCCCACTGTGCCACAGTATCATTTGTTATAAGTTATAAGTACACCTCTTTTATAACAATGTATCCTTATTAACAATAAAGAAAACAAAAAAAAGAAAGAAATATACAGTAGATCAACTTAGAACAAAGAATAAGTTTATTAACTTTGTTTTTTAGTTTGTAACAGAAACAAATGAAATCCTTATTTAAACTAGAAACATTTTTGAACTGACTGGCATTTCATACTGAAAAATGAAATTAAATAAAATCAATAAATAATAATAAATTCAAATTCATCAGCAACATTAATTCAGGAGCACAATATATTAACACTTTAACCTTCAAAACAAAAATGAATACAACAATTTGTGCTGTTTTTTTTTTTCACAAACGAAATCAGTTGTGACAACACAACAAACCTTTATTTATATAACCTATATTATAAATAATATGTAATAATATATAATAATATCATATATAATAGGAGGCTTTTATGATTATGCGCCCCACAGGCACCGCACTGCGCCCCCAAGGGGGGCTCGCCCCACTATTTGAGAAGGAATGATCTACATTGTTACATTGTGGTTCTACCTCCAAACATTTGATGGCGGTATTGTGTAAAATTTGAACGCTAACCGCCAATAAACAAGAAGAGGAAGACAAATAAAAGCCTAACATAGAAGCAGTCCATGTGGTCAGAGTGCTAACATGTGCTAAAAAAGTTTGTTTTAATATGTATATTATTACCCAAAGATAAAGATCAGTTCAACACTGAAGGTGAGATTCTTTATTAAACTTCGTTAATAATTATAGTGTTTATATAATTGCTCAAAGGTTTATTCATAGTCTTGCTATATATCATGTTATTTGTTGTTTTGTTGATAACATATAATAATATAGGTTTATATAGAGTACATTTTATATAAGTTTCATGTTCTGGAGTTTAAGAAACCACAATAAATTACAATTTATTTAGCATGTTTTTATTTGTTTATTTAGATCCTGAACAAGGTCGTAACGCTGATGGACATCCCGCTGATCATTTAACAAAAGTAGAAGACACCTTTGACTCCAGTTTTCCAGTCGAGGTAAGATCAATAACTATGATGCTACCAAATTCTAAATAATATACTATAATAAGAAGGCCTGGTTCTGTAAAATGTTACTTAATAATAAAAGATAAACTTTAATTAAATTACAAATAAATATTTTAACCTTTCAATAAACAATATTTATATTCATGGACGCCCAGCGATGGATTGGCGCCCTGTCCTGGGTCTATCTGCCCAGCGCCTGAGACGTTCTCCCCTGGATGGGCATGGAGAACCCCACCGCGACCCTAATAGAGGATAAAGCGGGAGATAATGAATGAATATATTTATGGACAGTGTGTTACAAATGTGAGAATTGTGGTAGTTTTTGCATGCGCAGATGAGGGATAAGATTTATATGTCCAAAATGATGTTAAGGATGGAGACACTGGTCATGAGGGTGTGAGTATGGTTAGAAAAAGGTGTATGGATGTGGTCAGAGGGGACATGTAGGTGGAGGGGGATGCACAGGACAGAGTGAGACAGAAAATAATTTATCTGCTGTGACTACCTCTTAAGTGGATAATTAAAAAAAATAAAAATTTGCCCTTCAGTTTTTTTTAAATACATGCCATGTGGTTCAATCAGTCGTTGATTAATTACTGGTGTTGATGCAATGCTGCTATCAGACAGATTACAAGAGCTCAGTGTAAGCTTGTGTCCCTGCTTAGGAAATTGCAGAATGTAGGGTTATATATTTATTTATTTTTGTTATTAATTTTTTTTTTACCTTATTAGTGCTAAATTGCCCCATGCCCACTATGTGTTCAGGTTTATAATGTCTCCATTCAAAATTGAAATCTGTCAATGTTTTATAAGTAAATTGTAGCCTCACTTCAGACTCCAGCTCAATAGGTGTTGGTAATAAAGTAATAAATAATGCACTAGGGATTCTGCATTAGAGTGAATAAATCATGGGAAATAGGAGGTGTTGGGTATGCTACACCTCTTTTCCATGATTTATTCACTATAATGCAGATCTTCCAGTGCCTAATTGCTTTTATGTGATGGCCGGGTCCAGTGCCCATATTCCAGGGCAAATTCTTTGACATTACTTTTGAACACTTTATTTATTGGCAATATGTACAATTATTACGAATATTTCAATCAGGTGTGTAGATAGTAAGTCAGAGTCCTTGGATACATTTTCAAAATTGATTGTGTTTGAGGGTGGCACGGTGGCTTAGTGGTTAGCACGTTCTCCTCTCAGCGCTAGGGATTCCCGATTCGAATCCCCATCTGGGTGGAGTTTCCATGTTCTCCACGTGTCCGCGTGGGTTTCCTCCGGGTTCTCTGGTTTCCTCCCACAGTCCAAAAACTTGGGATCAATTTAATTGAGTTCTCCAAATTGCTCCATATAGTGTGCTTGAGTTTGTGCCAAGCGATGGATTGGCTCCCTGTCCTGGGTGTATCTGCCCAGCGCCCGAGACGTTCTCCCCTGGATGGGCATGGGGAACCCCACCGTGACCCTAATAGAGAATAAGGCGGGTGATAATGAATGAATGAAAGAATTGTTTGATTGTCTCTGCACTTGCTGATTTCCAGTTATAAAAGGTAATTGATTTTTTTTGACTATCACATAATTGTTTTATAGCAAAGTAACATCAGAAAAACATAACCTATAAAAATAAAATGTATAATATTCATTCATTATCTCCCGCTTTATCCTCTACTAGGGTCGCGGTGGGGTTCCCCATGCCCATCCAGGGGAGGTCTCGGGTGCTGGGCAGATACACCCAGGACAGGGCGCCAATCCATCGCTGGGCACACATTCACTCACACAGACGCACTCTATATGGGGCAATTTTTGAAAATGTAACTGACTTGATCCATGTTTTTGGACTGTGGGAGGAAACCGGAGAACCCGGAGGAAACCCACGGGGAGAACATGGAAACTCCACTCAGATGGGGATTCGAACCGGGAATCCCTAGTGCTGAGAGGCGAACGTGCTAACCACTAAGCCACCGTGCCGACACAATATATAATATTACAAATTATATTATGAATTTTAAGCATTACAAAACTGATTGTATTGCTTGTGGACACAACTGTCACTTTTCCATGTGTCTCGCAATCAGCTTTAACCTTATACTCACTTCCAGTGTGTCCATCTGTCTATACCTGCTCTAATGTATTTGCAATTACCAAACCTGTTTCTCCATCGAATTATTTTTCCTGCTCTTTTTGTTTAGTCAACTTGTCTTTTTTTTAAAACCCTAAATCTTGTTAGGTCTGAATTTCTTATTTGGAAAGAGTGTGCTTCATTACCATTTTATATCTATTTCGACAAAGCCTATAGAACTAACATTAGGTGGCAGTATTATGACATTATGATGGGATATGGGGGGGGAGGTAAGCTAATTGTTACTCTCTAAAACACAGGAGCATCAATTACTTAATGTAATACTTTTTAAAAAAAAAATACAAACATCATTTTGTATTATGTATATTAAATGCGAATTGCTTTATTATTTTTTTAAATAAAATGTTTTTCTTACAGGTACAACACATCTGTGTTTCCTTCAAACACACACGTTAAACAGACAAATTACCAAGCGATGCCTGATAAGAAAATGTATAACTGCTTTGATTGTGGAAAAAGTTTGTCAAGCAAGCAAAGTCTTCAACGACACCAGCGCATTCACACAGGAGAGAAACCATATTCCTGCCTTCAGTGTGGAAAGAGTTTTACTACTCAGGGTACTTTTAATGTACATCAGCGTGTTCACACAGGAGAAAAACCATATTCCTGCTTACAGTGTGGAAAAGGTTTTACTACTCAGGGTACTCTGAATGTACATCAGCGCATTCACACAGGAGAGAAACCATATTCCTGCTTACAGTGTGGAAAGAGTTTTACTCAACTAAATATGATTAAAGAACACCAGCGCATTCACACTGGAGAGAAACCATATTCCTGCTCACAGTGTGGAAAAAGTTTTACTGCACTGGCCGGTTTTAAACAACACCAGCGCATTCACACGCGAGAGAAACCATATTTCTGTTCACAATGTGGAAAAAGTTTTACTGCACAGAGTTATCTAACACAACACCAGCGCATTCACACAGGAGAGAAACCCTATTTCTGCTCAGTGTGTGATAAGAGTTTTACTAAACAAGGTGGTCTTAAAGAACATCAGCGCATTCACACAGGAGAGAAACGGCATTCCTGCTCACTGTGTGGAAAGCGTTTTACAGTAGAGAATAATCTTAAACAACACAAACTGTATTCCTGCTTTCACAGTGTGAAAAGAATTTCAGTCGACCTTGAAAAACAAAAATAAAAAACACCTACGAAGAAACAATAAATTAAACCACTAACACATTCAACGTGAAAGTGACATGTTTATTCCTTCAGCCCCGTCATAACCAAACAGCTCATGCATCATGTTTTTTAAAATGCTTGAGCAACCTTGTTACATTTTTTATTATTTAACAATATTTTTTTTCTTTGCATTTTGATGTGTGATTCTGAATATACAAAATCTTATATTTGAACAATAATGCAAATCATGACACATGTACCTCCAATGAGTAATTAGCTTGTACCACCAATAGTTCTTCTAAATGATGGTCTTTATTGATCAAATTTGTTGAGCAATAAAAATACTTTACTTAATCTTGCAATCGGTTATTTCCGGTAATGGTTGTCTCAGAGAACAAAGACCTACTCCCTCCTTCATTGATTTCCTAAAAAAATATATGTAAATTGGAGACAAAATTGTATGTTTATATTAGCATATTCAAGAAACTTATTACCATTTATATCACATGTAGTACATGGGACAAGAACAAAATTATGGCTCATAGACCTAAGTTCAAGTTATTTATTTATATAGTGCTTTTTACAACAGTACATTGTCACAAAGCAGCTTTACAGAATGAAAAGCCTTTAAACCCAATTTACCCTGTTTTTTTTAAATTAGAACTTATACTTAAATTTTAAAGAAGAAAATGAAATAAAAATACAGTATAGATATGTAATCTATACAACTATGAATATATTATACAAATGTAATAGAATATTCAACTATATAATATTTTTAAATATATAAAAAATATAAATGTAGTATACATTACAAATATAAATATAGCATCATATAAAATGTGAGACGTAGCAGAAACTATACTGTATATCAATATAAACGGTACATGTAAGATGAGGTAGATGATGAGGTATTTTGGTGTCGAATGATAACGTGTTGTGTGAATGACTTGTTAGATGGAATTTTAGTTTTTTCTAATCATTTCAAAGATAAAAGCCTGACATTATTTAAATTGACTTTTAACACAAATAATGAACCTAGATGTGAATTGTACTGCTCTAGGATTTATGTGTAAATGGTAATGAAATGGTAAATGCTGATGAAATACACTTGATGGAAATGGTAAAAAGGTATTTGTATTTTTTAAATACCCATTTCTTTATGATGAATAGTTTTTGTTGTATGTTTTTTTTTTTTGTGAGACCTGCTTTGTGCTTTCCCTCTTAGCTTCATGTTTATTTTTTCATAAGCTTTGTGTTATATTGTTTTTGATTTTTTTTTTGTGTGTGTTTAATCCTGCATTTCTGTTTTTCTAACTGAGGTTCATCTGTTTGGTTTGCTTAGTTTTGTGTGCGTTGTTTGTATATGTACCCTGTATTTTTTAGGACTAGTTTTTTGGAGCTCTGTATTTTATTTATTTATTTTTTGTTTCCTAGACTCGGTGTTAAAATAAACCTTCCTTTGTTGGAATTATATGCTGGTGGTCTCCTGGCTTGGGTTGGCACCTTAACACCAGCTGCACCTTAACACCAGCTGCCACGTGACCATTGCTCATGGTTACTTTTATTTACTGAGAAAATGGAAAGGTGTTACTGTGTTTGATTTTAGGTGATTTAGTGATGAACCAATAGATAAAATGATCTAGGAGTGTAAAAACAGGTAGCTAATAAAGTGGTCGGTGAGTTAGTTTTTGAAATGTTGCTCATATTGTTATTACTTTGAACACTTAACACATTTGTCCATTTTATCAACTCCACTTACCAAAGAAATCTACTTTGTAGTTCTACAAAGTGTAGGATCCTTTATGGACCATTAAAGATCAGATATTTGGGTGGTGAATTATTCTCAGCACTGCAGTAGCACCGACATTGTGGTGGTGTATTAATGGGTGACTAATCAAGACAGCAGTTAATATTATCGATAATTAATAATAGCTTGTTAGTTATGTAGTCATGAGGGTGGGTGATGTACAAATAAAGAGTATCGTGATTCTGCAACTTGTATGCAACATAAAATCTTTAAGTTAACAGTGATATACTATACCCTATCTTAATGGCCCTAATATATGGTGAAGGAAATAAGTATTTGATCCCCCACTGACTTTAAGCTTTATTTTAACAGTGACATAGAATATCAAAAGAAAAACTAAGAAAATTACATGAAATGAGAAAAATTGATTTGAATTTCATTAAAGCAAATAAGTATTTGACCCCCTACTAAAACATGATTTAATGTTGGCAAGCATGGCAGTAATACATTTCTTGTAGTTTGCACACAATTCATGAGTAATTTTGGCCCACTCCTCTTTGCAGATCATCTCTAAATCCTTAAATTTTAGGCATGCATTTGGAACCACGAAGCTTCAGCTTTCTCCATTAATTTTAGATAGGATTGAGGTCAGGAGACTAGCTAGGCCATTCTTGATTTGCTTCCTATGGAGTAGGGTTGCACCTAACAATTAATTTTTAGCGATTAATGTAACAATTATTTATTTATTCATTATTATTTTTTATTTTTGATTAGTCGATTAATCTAAAACCTATTTCACTAATGTGATTGTGTTTGGATTTAAAATAACTTCTCCAAAATAGTCCATCCATCCATTATCTTCCGCTTGTCCGGGGTTCAGATGACCGAACTTCTCACCTGTCATCTGGGAGAGAAGTCTCTCCCAGATGACCGAACTTCTCACCCTATCTCTAAGGGAGAGCCCAGCTACCCTACGGAGAAAACCCATTTCAGCCTCTTGTATTTGCGATCTTGTTCTTTCGGACATTACCCAAAGCTCATGACCATAGGTGAGGGTTGTAACATAGATCGACTGGTAAATCGATAGCCTTGTTTTATGGCTCAGTTCCTTTTTCACCACAACAGATCACTCGTGAACAAGACCCCAAGATACTTAAACTCCTCCACTTGAGGCAAGATCTCATCCCTGACCCAGAGAGGACTCTTTTCCGACTAAGAACCATGGCCTTAGATTTGGAGGTGCTGATTTTAATCCCAGCCACTTCACACCTGGCTGCAAACCGATCCGGTAAGAGCTGTATGAGTCCAACCCTCACTAGAAACAAGTCAGACTTACTACCAGCCATGAGAACCAACCTCCTGCTTTGCACATACAGTGACTGAATGGCCCGTAGTAAGGAGCCATGTACCCCATACTCACGAAGCACTAGTGAAAAATACAAACCTTTAATGTTGTAATATTTTCTTCCAACACAGTGAAAGAACACACTTTTGAAAACAGTGCTCTAAAGGGCACTATTGAAACACAAAAATGCTTTAGCTTTAACAGCTTTATTAAAGATAAAATTTCAGCAAGAGAATCAATAATTCAAGGATAATATAAAGAACATTAGAATGATGGTGGAATATTTTAAAATGAGTCTCATTATTACTGAAATGTCTTCAAAAATACTAGACATAATTTTTTTTTTTTCTCAAATAGTTTTCTTTAAGTTATTAAATCACCAGGTAACGAGTAGGCACATATGACATTTTATGGTCTATATGCTGACTATATACAAGTGTGGACTATATACAAGGTATTTGTTAAAAATATGCATCTTTTAGTAGTTTCTTAAAAATGCCAAGTGACTGCCTTACGTACAGAGTTGGCAAGAGTTGTTCACCATTTTCAGTGGTGAACGCCATGGAGTGAGAATTGGCTCCTCAGTGAGGTGGAATCACCAGGTGGCAATCATCACTGGAGTGAAGTGAACGAGCTGGAGTGTACTTTGAAAAGATAGAGTGAAGGTAAGAGCAGGAAGATCCAGAAATGGTCATGTAGGCCAGAGTCTGTGACAGCTACAGGGAGCCAATGGAAAGAAATGAGTAGTGGAGTGACATGAGTTTGCTTGGGCTGGTTGAATACAAGTCGGGTTGCAGGGTTTTTAATTAGTTGTAGAGATCTGATTGTGGAAGCCGGGAGACCGGCAAGTAACACATTACAATAATCAAGCCGGGATAGGATGAGAGCTTGAACTAACAGCTGGGGAGCATGTTTAGTCAAGAAAGGTCTGATCTTCCTTATATTATAAAGAAGGACCATTCAGGCACGGGCAGTTTTGATAACATGATCAGAGAGTTTAAGGTGAGAGTCTATTGTGAAACCAAGCTTACGGACCGAATTGGTTGGAGAGATTGTGGAGCCATCAATTTGGAAGGTTAGGTCGTGATGGATTGAGGGTTTAGCTGGGATTCTGAGATGCTCTGCTTTTGCTCAGAAGATTGAGAGTTAGCTTTGGCAGATTTAAGAGTCAATCATAGAAAGCAATGCTGTCTCAGTGGAGTGACCACACCTAAAACCAGATTGATTGGGATTAAGGAGTTTGTTCTGATTAAGAAACCTGGAGACCTGTGTAGATACCACCTGTTTAATTGTTTTAGACAGGAAGGGTAAAAGTGATACAGGTCTGTAGCTCTCGACCAAATTTGGGTTGAGCGTTGGTTTTTGAGCAGAGGTTTGACTATGGCCTGTTTGAAAGAGTCATGAAAAGTACCAGATGTGAGGGAGTAGGTAATGATGTGTTTAAGTGCTGGTGTGATAGAGGAGGCGATGGATTGGAGAAGGTGAAATGGGACGGAATCAAGGGGGCAAGTACAGTGGGTTGCAAAAGTATTCATACCCCTTTAACTTTTCCATATTTTGTCACATTACAACCACAAACATAAATATATTCACTGGAATTTAATGTGAAAGACCAACACAAAGTGGTATACAATTGTGAAGTGGAAGGAAAATTATACATGAATCAACATTTTTTTTACAAATAAAAAACTGAAAAGTGCAACGTGCAAAAGTATTCAGCCCCCTTTTCCCTGAGTGCAACCAATTGCATTCAGAAGTTGCCTGATGAGTGCTAATGACTCAAAAGAGTCCACCTGTGTGTAATCTAATCTCAGTACAAATACAGCTGCTCCGTGACGGCCTCAGATGTTGGTTAAGAGAATATTGGGGAGCAAACAGCATCATGAAGTCCAAAGAACACACCAGACAGGTTAGGAATATGGTTTTGGAGAAGTTTAAAGCAGGCTTAGGTTATAAAAAGATTTCCAAAGCTTTGAACATCTCACGGAGCACTGTTCAATCCATCATCCTGAAATGGAAAGAGTATGGCACCACAGTAAACCTGCCAAGACAAGGCCGTCCACCTAAACTTACAGGCCGAACAAGGAGATCACTGATCAGAGAGGCAGCCAAGAGGCCCATGGTGACTCTGGATTAAATGCAGAGAGCCACAGCTCAGGTGGGGGAAACTGTCCACAGGACAACAATTAGTCGTGCACTACACAAATGTGGTCTTTATGGAAGAGTGGCAAGGAGAAAGCCATTGTTAAAAGAAAACCATAAGAAGTCCCGTTTGCAGTTTGCCAGAAGCCATGTTGAGGACACAGCAAACATGTGGAAGAAGGTGCTTTGGTCAGACGAGACCAAAATTGAACTTTTTGGCCACAATGCAAAACGCTATGTGTGGCGGAGAAATAACACTGCACATCACTCTGAAAACACCATCCCCACTGTCAAATATGGTGGTGGCAGCATCATGCTCTGGGGGTGCTTCTCTTCAGCAGGGACCGGAAAGTTGGTCAAAGTTGATGGGAAGATGGATGGAGCCAAATACAGGGCAATCTTGGAAGAAAACCTGTTGGAGTCAGCAAAAGATTTGAGACTGGGGCGGAGGTTCACCTTCCAGCAGGACAACGACCCTAAACATAAAGCCAGAGCTACAATGGAGTGGTTTAAAAAAAAAGAATATTCATGTGTTAGAATGGCCCAGTCAAAGTCCAGACCTAAACCCAATTGAGAATTTGTGGCAAGATCTCAAAACTGCTGTTCACAAACGCTCTCCATCCAATCTGACTGAGCTTGAGCTGTTTTGCAAGGAGGAATGGGCAAGAATTTCAGTCACTAGATGTGCAAAGCTGGTGGAGACATACCCTAAAAGACTTGCAGCTGTAATTGCAGCAAAAGGTGGCTCCACAAAGTATTGACTCAGGGGGGCTGAATACATTTGCACGTCGCACTTTTCAGTTTTTTATTTGTAAAAAAAATGTTGATTCATGTATAATTTTCCTTCCACTTCACAATTGTATACCACTTTGTGTTGGTCTTTCACATTAAATTCCAGTGAAATATATTTATGTTTGTGGTTGTAATGTGACAAAATATGGAAAAGTTCAAGGGGTATGAATACTTTTGCAACCCACTGTAGTTGGGTTACTGGCAAGAAGAATTAAGCAGCTGTCAGATTTTCTCTGAAGCACCTCTGTGAACCAGGAACTTGATGGCTGTATGTTTTTCTGTTGGATATTGGACAGACGTGGTCAAGACAGGAAGCCAAGGTGGGGCAGAATATGCTTGATGCAGTGTTAGTGTCAAGGGTTGAGAAGTTACTGATTCAAGGAAGGGCATCTGAAACTTAGTCAGCAAAAAGTGTATTAGACAGGGAGCTAAGATTACGATGTATTGACCCAAATGGCTTAAAATGACATCAAATCAGCGCAAATACCAAAAAATGTCCAAAATTACTCAACAAAATGCTTAATGTTGTCAAATAGGCACAAAAAACAAAAGTTTCCAGAAATAACGTCAAATAGGCAAATATACCAAAACTTGACAAATATGATCAAAAACGGGAATTATTCTTGAAACACTTAATGTTGTCAAAATGGCAAAAAAACAAAACGTGCACAGAAATCACCAAAAACGTGAAGTATTGATCAAAACTGAATAAATAATGTCAAATAGGCACATATACCAAAAGTAGCCAGAAATCACCAAAAATGAAACTAATTGACCAAAACTGCATAACTGACAAATAGGCACAAATAATAAATAACGTTAATTAGAAATAATGTTAATATTCAAAATTTTGCGAAAATCATCAAAATCCTGAAGTATTGACCAAAACTGCTTTAATGACCTCAAGAAGGCACAAATAAAAAAAGTACACAGAAATAAAAAAAAAAATATGTGAAGTATTGTCCAAAACTGCTTAAATGACGTCATTTAAGCACAAATACCAAAAATACACAGGAAACAGATCAAGAAAGCAACAATTATGAAAGTGCACAAAGATCTCCAGAAATGCGAGCTATTGAGAAAAAATTGATTAAATGTCATCAGATAGGAACAGATGCCAAAAGTGCCCAGAAACCATCAAAAATGTGAAGTATGATGTCAAATATTGTTTTGGTCAATATTTCAAATTTTTGGAGATTTCTGGGCAATTTTGGCATTGGTACCCTTTTGACCTAATTAAGGCAGTTTTGATCGAAATAAGGCAGTTTTGTTCAATATTTGGTGATTTTTGTGCACTTTGGTCCTTGGGACAATTTGATGCATTTAAGCTTTTTGTCGATACTTCACTTTTTTTCTGCGCAGTTTTTATAATGGTGCCCTCTTGACCTTATTTAGGTAGTTTTAATCAGTACTTTATGTTCTTTGGTCATTTCTAGTCCATTTTGGTATTTGTGCTTTTTTGAAGTTATTTAAGCAGTTTTGATCAATACATCACGTGTTTTCCTGATTTCTAAGCAATTTTGGTATTTGTGCCTATTTGATGTCATTTAATCAATTTTGGTCAATGCTTCAGATATTTGGTGATTTCTGGGCATTAGTGGTATTTGTGACACTTTTATGGCATTTAAGATGTTTTGATCAATACTTCACGATTGGTGATTTCTTTGACAATCTTTGTAGTGGTGGCCTTTTGACCTAATTTAAGGAGTTTTAATCATTATTCGCATTTTTTGGTTATTTCAGGGCAGTTTTGGTAAATATTTCACATTGTCAAATTGGCACTTAATTGCCAACTTCCTAAAACAATCCTAGAAATCCCCTTACATGTGCTTAAAAAGGGCTCAAATCTGAATGAAGTGAAGTTCACCTTAAAGATCATCTTAAATGTATGCAGTAAGGGATCTAAGGCATATCCGTGAAGATTGTAGTTTTATATATATATATATATATATATATATATATATATATATATATATATATATATATATACACACAGTGAGGAGAACAAGTATTTGATGACTGCTGATTTTTCAGGTTTTCCCACTTGCAAGTAAAAGACTGAAATTTTTATCATAGGTACTCTTCAACTGTGAGTGATGGAATCTAAAACAAAAATCCAGAAAAAATAAATTGTATGATTTTTAAATAATTAATTTTCATATTATTGTGTGAAATAAGTATTTGATACACCAGAA
Source organism: Corydoras sp. C115 (assembly GCA_019802505.1). Taxonomy (NCBI): domain Eukaryota; kingdom Metazoa; phylum Chordata; class Actinopteri; order Siluriformes; family Callichthyidae; genus Corydoras; species Corydoras sp. C115. Next base: position 40,540 of record JAFMOC010000734.1, on the reverse strand, counting down.
AAAGAAACTTAATATTTGGTACAGAAACCTTTGTTTGCAATTACAGAGATCAGACGTTTCCTGTAGTTCTTGACAAGGTTTGCACACACTGCAGCAGGGATTTTGGCCCACTCCTCCATACAGATCTCCTCCAGAGCCTACAGGTTTCGTGGCTGTCGCTGGGCCACACGGACTTTAAGCTCCCTCCAAAGATTTTCTATTGGATTCAGGTCTGGAGACTGGCTAGGCCACTTCAGGACCTTAAGATGTTTCCTACGGAGCCACTCTTTAGTTGCCCTGGCTGTGTGTTTTGGGTCGTTATCATGCTGGAAGATCCAGCCACGACCCATCTTCAGTGCTCTTACTGAGGGAAGGAGGTTGTTGGCCAAAATCTCACGATACATGGCCATATCCATCCTTCCCACAATACGGTGCAGTCGTCCTGTCCCCTTTGCAGAAAAGCATCCCCAAAGAATGATGGTTCCACTGCCATGCTTCACAGTTGGGATGGTGTTCTTGGGGTTGTACTCATCATTCTTCTTCCTCCAAACATGAGTGGAGTTTAAACCAAAAAGTTCTATTTTTGTCTCATCAGACCACATGACCTTCTCCCATTCCTCCTCTGGATCATTCAGATGGTCATTTGCAAACTTCAGACCGGCTTTGACATGCGTTGGCTTGAGGAAGGGCACCTTGCGTGCACTGCAGGATTTTAATCCTTGACGGCGTAGAGTGTTACTGATTGTTTTCTTTGAGACTGTGGTCCCAGCGCTATTCAGGTCATTGACCAGGTCCTGTCGTGTAGTTCTGGGCTCATTCCTCACCTTCCTCAAGATCATTGATGCTCCACGAGGTGAGATCTTGCATGGCGCCCCAGACCAAGGGAGATTTTCCGTTATTTTGCATTTCTTCCATTTTCTAATAATTGCACCAACAGTAATTGCCTTCTCACCAAGCTGCTTGCCTATTGTCCTGTAGCCCATCCCAGCCTTGTGCAGGTCTACAATTTTATCCCTGATGTCCTTACACAGCTCTCTGGTCTTGGGCATTGTGGAGATGCTGGAGTCTGACTGATTGAGTGTGTGGACAGGTGTCTTTTATACAGGTAACGAGTTTAAACAGGTGCAGTTAATACAGATAATGAGTGGAGAACAGGAGGGCTTCTTAAAGAAGAAGAAACATGTCTGTGAGAGCCAAAATTCTTACTGGTTGATAGACAAATACTTATTTCACACAATAAAATGGAAATTAATTATTTAAAAATCATACAATGTATTTTTCTGGATTTTTGTTTTAGATTCTATCACTCACAGTTGAAGAGTACCTATGATAAAAATTGATAAAAGTCTTTTACATGCTTTGCAAGTGGGAAAACCTGAAAAATCAGCAGTGTATCAAATACTTGTTCTCCCCACTGTATATATATATATATATATATATATATATATATATATATATATATATATATATATACTATATATACACACACACACATTTTATGCCAGTTTTATTTTAACAGTGCCACATAGAATATCAAAAGAAAAATGAAGAAAATGACATGAAATAAAAAATATAAAATAATTTGCACTTTATTGAGGGAAATAATTATTTGATCCCCTAGTAAAACCATGACTAATGTTGGCTCCCACAGACCACTGACACACCCTAATCACTGTGAAGTCATTACCTGAATGAGAGACACCTGTCCCAAATTATCACCTGTATAAAAGTCCACCTGGCAACAGTCTCAGTGACACTCCAACATCTCCACGAAGGGCAAGAGTAAAGAGCCGTCTAAAGATGTCAGGGACAAAATTGTTGACCTACACAAGGCTGGAATGGGCTACAAAGTTATAAGTAAAAACCTGGATGAGAAGGTGACAACTGTTGGTGCAATTATTTGGAAGTGAAAGAAGTACAACATTACTGTCAATCGACCCAGGCCTGGAGGTCCATGCAAGATATCACCTTGTGGAGTCTCATTGATCATGGGAAAGGTTAAAAATCAGCCAAGAACTACACGGGAGGAGCTGAGTAATGATCTCAAGGCGGCTGGGACCACAGTCTCCAAAAAAATCATTGGTAATACACTGAGACCTAATGGTTTAAAATCATGCAGTGTACGACAGGTTCCTCTGCTCAAGGAGGCTCACGTCCAGACCCGCCTCAAGTTTGCCAATGAACATATTAATGACTCCGAGAGAGACTGGGAGAAAGTGCTGTGGTCAGATGAGACCAAAATTGAGCTCTTTGGCCTTAACTCAACTCGACGTGTTTGGAGGAAGAAAAATACAGAATATGACCCTAAGAATACCATCCCCACTGTCAAGCATGGTGGTGGAAGTATTATGTTTTGGGAGTGTTTTTCTTCTAAGGGCACAGGCCAACTTCACCGCATTGACGGGAAGATGAACGGGACCACGTATCGCAAAATCCTGGGTGACAACCTCCTTGCCTCTGCCAGGGCACTGAAAATGGGTCGTTGATGGGTCTTTCAGCACGACAACCACCCAAAACATACAGCCAAGGAAACAAAGGACTGGCTCCATAAGAAGCATATCAAGGTCATGGAATGGCCTAGCCAGTCTCCTGACCTCAATCCCATCGAAAATCTATGGAGAGAGCTAAAGTTTCACGTTTCCAAATGCATGCTTATAAACCTTAAGGATTTGGAGGTGATTTGCAGAGAGGAGTGGGCCAAAATTACTCAAAGTGTTTGCAAACCTTATAAAAAGCTATAAGAAACGTCTGACTGCTGTGCTTGCCAACAAGCGTTTTGCCACCAAGTATTAAATGATGTTTTACTAGGGGATCAAATACTTATTTCCCTCAATGAAATGCAAATTATTTTTTATTTCTCATTTCATGTAATTTTCTCCATTTTTCTTTTAATATTCTGTGTGTCACTGTTAAAATAAAGCTGGCATAAAATTACGAGACGTTTCATTTGTTTTTTTGTATTAAAACTTTTAAAGTCAGTGGGGGATCAAATACTTATTTCCTCCACTGTATATATATATATATATATATATATATATATATATATATATATATATATATATATGGATTGTTCTCTGCGTGTATTTCCTCTGGGTTCTCCGGTTTTCTCCCACGTCCATGTCCAAAAACATGGTTGAAGGTCAACTGAATTCTCCAAATTGCCCCATCTAGAGTGTGTTTGTGTGAGTGTGCCCAGCGATAGATTGGCGCCCTGTCCTGGGTATATCTGCCCAGCGCCCGAAACATTCTCCCCTCGATGGGCATGGGGAACCTTACCGCTACCCTAGTGGAAAATTATGGATGGATGAATAATTAATGAATGATCAAACAAAATGAATGTAACACCAGTTTGAAAAATGGATAAATTCACTCATGAAAGGGCATTTTTAAAGAGGAGAGAGGGAATAAGGGATCTGGGCTAAAATCCCTGATGTTTCTAAACCCTACAAATGCCCCAGTGCACAGATATGTTGATTTTAAGCGTGTTGTGCATTTAAGAACATTTTCACAATACTGATGTACACTGAAAAAAATGTACAAAAGGTACACCCAGATTGGGATTTGAACTGGGAATCCCTAGCGCTGAGAGGCGAACGTGCTAATCACTAAGACACCACACCATTCATTAGTTATATTGGATGAAATTTAATTACATATGAAATATGTGTGTCAGCAGTGGATAGCACATTCAGTTCTAATAAATGATGGTTTTGGCTGAAATTTTTGAATAAACAAACCTGAGCTTCAGCAGAAAAGCATGAATCCGTTTTACGAGTCAATCGCTGATGAGACATTTTTAAAATTTTTAAGGTTTTGATTTGAAATACCGTAACTTTGCAACAGTTTGCACAATCAGAAAACTTCTGACGGTTTCTGAAAAGTGAGAAGCTGCTCTTTACAGCCAACATACAGTTATTACGGCAACTTTACTCCCTCTGCTGATGAAAAAAAAATTGTCTCCCTCACACACACACAGTGCTTAGAAGCACAAACAGCTGACGTTGACTCCATCGTACAGTCCCGCTGCTGGAGGAGAGGCGGCCAGAGAAAGATGTTCTCATTTGATCCAGGGCTACTGATAAAATATCCGGGTTTTAGCCCCCGAAGCCCAGATCTAACGAAGCACCTGTCTGTGAAATACATGAGATTATGTGCATTTAGGGCCATGTTAACTTTAATTAAGAATTGTTTCTTTAAACTTAACTTTTTAGATGATTGCTGTTCATTTCTAACATTTTAAAGGCATTTGTGCACAAAAACCTAAAGTTTAAGGCATAACTATGTCAGTAACATGAAAATGTTCCTAAATGCACAAAGCACTGAAAATGAACATTACAGCGCATTACATGTGCTTTCATGCATGGGAAGCCTTACAAAGTCATAAACGCACAGAATTCAGCATAAATCTGAGAAACACAGTGTATTGGTAAATAATCAGATGACAGAGGAACAGTTAAAGTAAAAAATGATTTAATAATATTTGCAAATAGAGAAACCAGACAAAACAACCTAATGGAGGTTGTTACAAGCCTCAGTATTGATACGAAAAAACACAGCCAATAAAAAATAGATATAACAATTCTGTCCAATAATAATGTAAGAAAAACATTAATTCATTCATTCATTATCTCCCGCTTTATCCTCTATTAGGGTCGCGGTGGGGTTCCCCATGCCCATCCAGGGGAGAACGTCTCGGGCGCTGGGCAGATAGACCCAGGACAGGGCGCCAATCCATCGCTGGGCACACACTCACTCACACAGACACACTCTATATGGGGCAATTTTGAGAATTCAATTGACTTGATCCATGTTTTTGGACTGTGGGAGGAAACCGGAGAACCCGGAGGAAACCCACGCGGACACGGGGAGAACATGGAAACTCCACCCAGTTGGGGATTTGAACCAGGAATCCCTAGCGCTGAGAGGCAAACATGCTAACCACTAAGCCCTGTAAGAAAAACAGATACTGGAAAAACAAAGGTAGGAAGCTATACCATATATGGGTTCCTACCCTTCACAACCTGTTTGCGTCTGGATAGGGGAGGTTTGGGGAACTTTGAATCAGAACCTTGCTCACCCCGCTTCCAATGCACCTGTTTTGTGAAATAACATCCTCCCAACACATTCCATCCCATCATATCACTTCTCTTATTTCCTCCAAGGTTAAGTATAGAAGTTTTGTAAATGTCACAGTAACACTAAAATGGATTAATAAAATATAATACATCATAAATTTCCACTACACGCAGCAGAGCAGCCAAAAATAAATTCTCATGAGTAAAAAAAAAGCCATAGAAATACACTGAAATGAATACACTAAAATCACAGAAAATGTGAAGTTTAAAGAAAATCTACGTCAGTAACATGAAAATGTTCCTAAATGCACAAAGCGCTTAAAATGAACATATCTGTGCATTACATACGATTATGTGCATTTAGAGCAGGGGTCTCAAAGTGCCGGCCCCTTATACGGCCGCTCAAGGGTTAACAAAATAAGCATTAAAAAAATAAATAAACAAAATAATAATAATCTGGCCCGCAATTTGGTTTAATTATTTATACATTATTATGTAATTTTTTATATTTTATCCTAATTTGTAATGTGGTGTTTGTGTGTTGTCTTTTTTTTGTAAAAATATGCTGTATTGCCTGGTGATCAGCGCCAGCTGCGTAAGCCCAACCCACTCGTAAGTTGCACGTCTCTACGTGTAACGGGTTGTACTCAGAAACGAAGCCAAAGTTGATGAACAGTATAACAGTCACTGGTGGAGACCTGTCACTGGTGCTAATGAGAAACACAGACTCGTGTAGTAATAGGAACTCCGAATCGCTTTACTCTTTTCCACATGTATCGTACATCTCTCGTGTGTCACACCATTATTTGTCCTCCCGCAACGCATACCTTAAGCATAGTGCCCATGTTACAGCACAACATTCTACAACTGGTTTATTGAAAACAGCACTCAAATCCCAGTAAACGTACTGATGGTGTAACGCCGCGATGAAGATGATCGCTGACACTCAGGAAACCGAACTCTCCAGAGAGGTAATCCATAGAACAGAAGAGAGGAGCGCGCAAACAGCGCATTACCGAAGATCAGACGCAAACAGTCAAACCAACCGAACAGCGAGATAGAGAGATAAACAGAAAGTAGTAATCAGAACTCTGGAGAAGAACTCCGAGTGCCACCAGTGGCAGGAAGGGGAATAGCAGGTACAGAATGTAAAGTGGATGTGACACTACACTACGCATACGCTCACCATTCCCAGCAAAAACATTTTGTTAGCAAAAATGTCACTTTTAAAACTCTCAAAAAATAAAACGTGTGTGAAAAAAAGTACATGTGTGTGAAAAAACTCTTCTCAATTGTAAAACTTAATAAATCCAAGCACAGATCCAGACTGACCGATGCCTCCAGTCCATCATCAGAGTGTCCACTGCAAACTCACTTAAAGCAAATGTAGCTCATTTGTGTCAAAGGAAGCACTATCAAGTTTCTGGTAGCAAGCACTGAACAAACACTGGGTGTATTTGAATGTACAATGTACAAAATGTATTTGAATTACAATATGTGTACATAGTTATTATATAAATAGTTGATTTTCCATTTTCCCGCTGCTTTTTGTTGCAATTCTTTAATCTGGCCCCTCATCAAAAACACAGCCTGGTTAGTGGTCCCCAGGTAATTTGAGTTTGAGACCCCTGATTTAGAGCCATGTTCATTTAATCATTGTTCCTGTACAATTAACTATTTAGATGATTGCTGTTCATTTTTTATGTTTTAAGGCATTTGTGCAGATTACCCATTCAATTAAGTTGTTTTGCTGTACTTCTCACTTTTATGTTATATCTGTGAATTTCTAATGCTTTCAAGCATATGAAGCCTTACAAAGTCATAAATGCACAGAATTCAGCATAAACCTGAGAAGCACAGCAAGAGCAGCCGAAATTAATTTCTCATGAGTACATAAAGCCTTAGAAACTTCATGAATACACTGAAATCACAGAAAACGTGAAGTTTAAAGAAAATCTTTCAGTAACGTGAAAATGTGTGTAAATGCATGTGCAAATATTGTGCATATTATACATTAATTTAAGCAGTTCTGCTGTACTTATCACTTTGTTGTTATATCTGTTCATTTCTAATACTTGCTTGTATTTAAGGGCTTAAAATGAAATAAATTTACAAAAATCACAGAAATGTACAAAACCACTTGACATGAACAGATAAATGTGCAATAAATTAGTAATTTTGCTCTATTTGTAGCTTATCATGGTGAAGGAGTTTGTGAAGAGTAGTCAAAAATAACCCCTATAAATAAAAACAACAGGAATTTGTATACCCTACCTGCCCACCTACGAAAGGGGCGGTAATAGTAATTTGATGCATTGTGGATCGGGCAGTAGCTAAAGGCATTGCAATTATGGTATTAGAAACTTGGAACATTAATTCAGGAACTCAGGAGCCTGAGCTGGTGCAGGAGGCTGAGAGATACTGGCTAGATATCATCAGGCTCACCTCACTGCACAGCTCTGAATCCAATCTCATTGAGAGGGACTGGACTTTTCTGTTCTTTTCGGGAGTTTTCTGGAGTCCGGAGTTTCTTTGGTGGATGAAAGGGTAGCTTCTCTATGCATTTGGGTTTGAGAACGTGCTCTGACTGATGTCTGTGCCTATGCTCAGTCCCCAGCCTTCTTACAGTCTCTGGGGGTTGCTGGAACGTGAGCCTCCTGAAGATGTCGTTGACCTTCTTGGGGACTTCAATGATCACATGGGCAATGACAAAGACCTGGAGCGGTGTGATTGGGAGGAACTACCTCTCTGATTTAAGACTGAGCATTCTTAAGTTGTTGAACTTCTTTGGAAATCATGGCCATTACAAACACCATGTTTACATAAGTGCACATGGCGCCAGGAGACCCTAGTTCAATGATGGACTTTGTTGTTGTGTCCTTGGACTTGCGGCCATGTGTCTTGAACATTAGGGTGAAGAGAGGTGAGCTGTTAACTGGGAAGGTCTGGCAGAACAACCCGTCAGACAGATGTTCAACAGTCATCTCAGAACTTCAACCACATACTGGGGGAGGTTGACCAATTCAGACATTGAGTCTGGGCTTCAGAGGTGGATGAGATCTGTCCAGTGTTCCCCAAAGCTCTGGATTTTGTGTGGCGGTCTAGGTGATGAGGCTCTTCCTTAGGGTGAGAAGCTTTGTCATCTGGGAGAGACTCAGAGTAGAGCCGCTTCTCCACCACACATTGAAAGGAGCAAGTTGAGGTGCTTTGGGCCTTCTCAGGGAGGTGTTTCAGGTAAGTCCAACTGGGAGGACACCCAGGGGATTACCCAGGACACTCTGGAGGGATTATATCTGGCCTCAGGGTTTCCTCGGGGGTTGAGCCAGGAAAGGTCTCTCTGCTTCTGTTGTTGCCTCCATGGGTCCTTGAGCAAAGTCCTTAACCCTCACTGCTCCACGGCTGCAGTATCTATCCTGTGTTCTAACCCCAGTCTTGGACTTGGAGCTGTCTAATCTAAAAACTGATCACCACCTGGTTGTGAGTTTGATCAGGTGGCAGTGTAAAGCCTTACAAAGTCATAAGCACAGAATTCAGTATTAACCTGAAAATCATAGGAGAGATGCCGTAATAAACTTCTCATGAGTAAAAAAAGCCTTAGAAACGTCATTAAATACACTAAAATCACTTAAAACTTGAAGTTTTTAAGAAAACTACTTGAACATGACAACGTGAACATGTTCCTAAATGCACAAAACGCTTAAAATGAACATAACTGTACATTATATGCGATTATGTGTATTTTGGAGCATGTTGTTTTCATTTAGGCATTGTTTTTGTAAACTTAACTTTTTAGATGATTGCTGTTCAGAACTGACGTTTATAAGGCATTTGTGCATATTAGACATTTAATGAAGTACTTCTCACTCTTATGAGTATCTGTGCATTTGTAATGCTTTCATGCATGTAAAGACTTACAAAGTCCTAAACGCACAGAATTTAACATAAACCTGAAAAGCACAGCAAGATGCCGTGATAAACTTCTCATGACTAAAAAGCCTTAGAGCCATGAATACACTAAAATCACCAAAAATGTGATGTTCAAAGCAAAAATATGTCAGTAACGTGAACATGTTCCTAAATGCACAAAGCACTAAAAATGAATATATCTCTACATTACATGCAATTATGTACATTTAGGGACATATTACGCATTGTTTCTGTAAACTTAACTTTTTAGATTATTGCTGTTCATTTCTGACGTTTTTAAGGTAATTGTGCACATAAGACATGTAATTAAGTCGTTTTGCTTTACTTCTCACTTTTTTTATCATATCTCTGCATTTCTAACACTTTCATTCATAAGACACCTTACAAAGTCACAGTATTCAGCAAAAACCAGAAATACCAGCCTAAATAATTAACATAGGTAAAAAAAAAATTTTTAAAACCTTAGAAACGTCATGACTATATGGAACTCACTGACAACGGAATGCTCAAAGCAAGACTACGTAAGTAACGTGAACAGATTGTTTTTTTTCTCTTTTTTTATATTTTACTTTTTTAACTTTTTATTTTGTTTGTTTAGCCAACCTTAGGAAGGTAGGCATGTTCACCACATTTAGCATAGTTTTTTTTTTTCTTTTCTCTTTCTTTGTTTTAGTTGTTAATATTTTTGCTTAGCCAAGCTTGGCATGTACTCAATATTAGCATATTTAGCATTTTTTAATTTTCAAACAACTTCACAGGTTTTTGTTTTCTTTATTTCCTCTTTGTTTTGGCTGTTTATTCTTAGCATAGCTTTTTTTTTATTTCAAACTACAGGTTTTTATTTTAAATTTTTAATTTTTCATTTTTTTGCTTATCCTTTTGGTTAGCTGCTTGGGAAGTTTGGCATTTTATTCACATTAGCATGGTTAGCATTTATAACAACTGTTTGTCAGAGACCGCAGCGCTGCGGCGCGTTCCCCTAGCCCCGCCTACTAATCAGCACGCGTTCTCTGTGCACCAGGTGAGGTTCATTGTTTCCGGGTTCTTTCTTTCCTTTATAAGGCTTTCCGTTTCGCTGGACGGGCGCGAAGTATTTACCATTTACGTCAGTACCGAGCGTTATCCTTGTGATGTCTCCTGCCTTCTTTCTCAGTGTTCTTCCGTGTTTTGGTCTCCGTAGGGTGAGTGCGATTTCGAGTTTGTTTAGTAGTAGAGTGTCCTCCTCTCTTTGTTCCCCGCTTCTTCCGACCTCTCGTCCTCCCTCTCTCCCTTTCCCTCATCCCCGTCCCTTCCTTCCTCTCCTTAATTTAGGTTTCTGTGTGTGAGTGGTGTTTGAAAGGAAAGTCCGTGTCTGTCATTCTGTGTATAGAATCCCTAACTCATTCTTACTTTTATTTACTAACCACTTCCCCTGTCGGTGAATATAACACATTTAATCCATCTATCACTAATCACTTCACTGTCTCCCGATTCTAGTTCCCCTTTGGTGTGTTATCTTTTCCTTCATCCTTCCTAGGTTCTCCCTGGTTGCCACCCCGTCCAGCACTTCACTTCCTCTTACTTGCTCCTGTTCTATTTAGCTCCTTTTTCTCAATCTGTTTTCCACTCTCTTTGTTTATTCTATCTCCCAGTGTTTATATTTTGTTTGGTGTTGGTTTGTGTTCTTTTGTTTCTCCATTGTGCTTGTTACCAGGTGCACCGCCAGACCTGGTATTCAAGCTACACACGTGTGTTACAACAAGTGCTCCTGTAATCCCGCTGCCTATCACCTACTCGTTCATGTGCCGCTCGGTTGCCGCTGCATCTCTGGTTTAATAAACCCCTGTTGTTTCTGCATCTACGTCTCCTCTGTTCCCTCTGAATCAGACGGTAACACTGTTCAGGTATAACCACTCCAGCTTGTCCTGGGTCTTCCCCGGGGTCTCCTTCCAGCTGGACTTGCCTGGAACACCTCCCTAGGAAGGCGCCCAGGAGGCATCCATACCAGATGCCCGAACCACCTCAACTGGCTCCTTTCGATGCGGAGGAGTAGCGGCTCCACTCCGAGTCTCTCCCGCATGACCGAGCTTCTCACCCTATCTCTAAGGGAGAGCCCAGCCACCCTGCGGAGAAAACCCAGCACTTTTTACATTGTACATTGTCACAAAGCAGCTTTACAGAATGAAAAGCCTTTAAACCCCCAAAGAGCAAGCCGAAGCGACAGTGGCAAGAAAAAACTCCCTTTTATGTTGTTATTTAAGGAAGAAACCTTAGGAGGACCAAGACTCAGTGGGGGACTCATCCTCCTTGAGCGGCCAGGCAGCATCAACAATGTAGGACAGCTATGTACAGATATTAAAGAAATGAAAAAACTAACAACTGGAAAACTATATGTGAGTCCATTAGGGGGCATCCTGCAGGACCGCCTTGTCAGGTTCCATCCAGTATTCTTCAGCAGAGCCATGGATGAAGTTCTCCAGGAAGCCGGGGGACACCTCACAAGAAACAGACAAGGAAGGCAGTTAGAGCTAATAATAAAGCACGGCATTTAATTAATAAGTAATTTATTGACACAGTGCAGCATGTGACTCCGGCATCACTGACTAGAGCAGCATAACTAAAAGAGGCAGATACTGCACACTTTACATAGTTGAGATGGCGCCCCGGAACAGCATCATTTCAGCGCCACCCCCCCCCCCCCCCATTAATGATGAGGTGGGTGAAGAGGTGAAACGCCAGCATACACTGATCACAGATTACCCCCCAACACAGCCAAGCCTGAGATCTACATCTTTATCTACAGGGGATTAATTAAATGCAAGATTAAATAAATGTGTTTTTAATTTATTTTTAAAGATTAATAGTGATTCAGAATCACAAACAGTAACTGGAAGGCTATTCCAAAGTTGAGGAGCCTTGTGGGAGAACGCTCTTCCACCAGCAGTAATTTTATTTATTCTAGGAGCTAAGAGTAAATCAGCAACTTGAGATCGGAGCTCACGTGTTGGCTTGTATGATTGAATCAGCTCACTCAGATACTGTGGAGCCTGATTATGTAGAATCTTATATGTTATCAATAAAATTTTGTACTCGATACGAAACTTAACTGGTAGCCATTGCAAGTTTGATAACACAGGACTGATATGATCAAACTTTCTGGTTTTAGTTAAAACTCTAGCTGCAGCATTTTGCACAAGTTGTAATTTATGTAATGATTTATTAGAACATCCTGTCAGAAGTGAATTACAATAATCTAACCTTGTTAGATTATAAGGTAATAAAAGCATGAATTAGTTTTTGCATCTTGGAGGGAGAGGATATTTCATAGCTTCAAAATCTTACGAAGGTGAAAAACTGCAATTCTAGTAATATTGCTAATGTGCTTTGTAAAGGAGAGATCTGAATCAATAATGACACCGAGATTATTTACAGATGAACTGGGTCTAATTAAAAAGTTATCAAGGTTTAACATAGTGTTAGAAGCTTTGTTAATTTTGTCCTTGGGTCCAACTATCAGAAACACTGTTTTATCAGAATTTAGCAGTAGGAAGATTTTTGACATCCATATTTTAATATCTTGGATGCAGTCCTCGAGCTTACTGACTGAACAACCATCATTAGGGTTCGCTGAAGCATATAACTTTGTATCATCTCCATATGAGTGGAAACTGATTCCATGTTTATGAATAATTGATCCCAGTGGAAGCATATATAATGCAAATAGGAGTGGACCCAGAACTGACCCTTGTGGGACACCATATTTAACTTTAGCAAGATCAGAACATTGGTTGTTAACACAGGTGAATTGATATCGATCTGTCAGGTAGGATTTAAACCACTGGAGTGCAGATCCTGTAACGCCCACAGTGTTTTCTAATCTATCAACTGAGATGTTATGGTCTATAGTGTCAAAGGCTGCATTAAGATCTAATAATACAAGAAAAGAGATTTGGTTATTATCAGAGGACATTAATAAGTCATTAACGACTTTAATTAAGGCTGTCTCTGTGCTATGATGAGACCTAAATCCTGACTGAAAAACTTCATGAACGTTATTAGCTAGAAGATGGCGATTCAGCTGGTTGAACACAATTTTTTCTAGGATTTTAGAGACAAAAGGAAGGTTTGATATTGGTCTATAGTTGGACAGTATTAGAGGATCTAAATTAGTTTTTTTAAGTAATGGTTTAATGACTGCACTCTTCAGATTTTTGGGGACATAGTCTATTTTAAGTGATGTATTTATAATGTTTATAAAAGGCTCTGTAATATTTGGTAGGAGGTCTTTAGCAGGTTTGTAGGTATTGGGTCTAACATACAGGATGTTGTCTTTAATTGTGTAATTAATGAGACAAGATCTTTTTTAGATATGGGGTTAAAGGTATTTAACTCTTGTACTATATTATTTTCTCTACCACTAGATTTTTCAGAAATCATTGAGGGTTGATTATTGATTATGCTACACGATGCATTAGATGATTTAAGTCTTATGTTTTCAATTTTGTCACTAAAGAAATTCATGAAATCATTGCTGCTGAACTGTGCGTGAATCTGTGAATCTGATTCAGTAGCACTTCGAGTTAATTTGGCAATGGTACTAAAGAGGAATCTTTGGTTGTTTTTGTTGTTCTCTATTAATTCAGAATAATATTTAGTCTTCGCTGCATTGAGTGCATGTTTGTACTGAGTCATACTGTCCTTCCATGCAACCCTAAATACCTCTAATTTAGTTTGTCTCCATTTACGCTCCATGGTTCCAGTGGTTTGTTTTAGGGTGCTTGTTTGATCATTAAACCATGGAACGAGTCTTTTATCTTTAATCCTTTTTAGTTTAAGTGGAGCGACACTGTCTAAGGTTGCAGAAAACACGTGTTTAAGGTATTCCGCTGTGTTTTCAAGTTGGTTTAATGCTGATGCTGGTTTAATGTTTAATTCGGGTAAATGTTGTAGGAATGACACAGCAGTATAGGGAATGATTGTACGCTTCATATCATATTGCGGTTTAATGACTGGATCAATATCAATTTCTAAATCGTAGGTTATCAAATAGTGATCGGAGATGACCTCACTTAGTGGAACAATAGTTAAATTATTAATGTTAATACCATGTGATAAAACTAAGTCTAATGTATGTTTACAGCGATGTGTTTTACCAACTACACTTTGAGTAATGCCCATGGAATCTAGGTTGGAGTCAAAGGCTAATTCAAATGAGTCTAGTGGGTTTTCAAAGTGAACATTGAAGTCACCGACTATTAAGGCCTTGTCTGATGAGATTACTATGTTAGAGAGAAATTCTTTAATAAACTCTATATATGGCCCGGGAGGGCGGTATATGGTAATAAGTTGCATTAGATTGTATTTATTCTTCAATGCAGATGATCTGCTTATGTTGAGTACAAGAGCTTCGACGGATTTTGACTCATACTTATTATTAAGTGTTACATTTATGTTTTTATAGATCGTAGCCACTCCACCTCCTCGTCCACTAAGACTGTAACGGTCTCACGACCAAGCGAGGCGGATCCGCTACTCGGAGACAACGAGCTGAAGCACAGGTACAATCACAATGGTGTTTATTAATCCAAGCGTGAGCCAACAGAACGGTGAACACAAAACGTAGTTGATGTGAGGTGAAGGGTGATGACGTCAGCGGGGAGTAGCACGAACGACCAGGGTGACTGTAGCGGAGTGCACTAGACGGAGTGTAGACACCGGGCAGGCAAACGGTGTGGCACAAGACAAACTGGCGGTGAGGTTAGGGCGTGCAGGGTATAAATAACAAAACCGTGATTGATCCCAGGTGTGCTTGATTACGGGGGCATGACACAGAAACCAACCCACACCACGTGATCAAAACAAACCGTGACATTACCCCCCCCCCCCCCCCCCCAACGGGTGCCTCCTAGCGCCCTAAATGGCTTCTCCGGAAAGCAGCGGTGGAAATCCGCGATGAGGGAAGGGTCCAGTATCGCCGCTCGAGGGACCCAGGAGCGCTCCTCCGGGCCGTACCCCTTCCAGTCCACCAAGAATTGGATATCCCGGCCACGGCGTCGGGAGTCCAGCAGGCGGCGGACAGTATAGGCGGGCTGGCCATCGATCAGACGGGGGGCTGGGGCTTGGTGGGGCGGGGGGTTGAGCGGGGAGTACACGACTGGCTTGATATGGGAGACGTGGAAGGTGGGGTGGATACGCATGGATCGGGGCAACTGAAGGCGGACGGCTGTAGGGTTGATGATGCGGCCGATGAAACGGGGACAAAGTTTACGGGAGTCAGTCTTGAGGGGAATGTTCTTGCTTGAAAGCCACACGAGTTGCCCCACCTTGTAACAGGGGGCCAGGCGGCGTCTTCTGTTGGCCGAGGCAGCGTATGTTGACTGGGCTTGGCAGAGCGCGATCAAGGTTTTCTTCCAGGTGTGGTGGCAGCGGCAGATGTTCAGATTCACCGATGGTAGGCAGGACTCGGTCCGGTCCTCGGGGAACAGGGGATGTTGGTAGCCCAGTGCTACCTCAAACGGGGACTTCCCCGTGGTGGAGCTGCGCGCGGTGTTGATCGCGTATTCCGCCCACACCAGGTTCTCGCTCCAGCGCTCCGGGTGTTGAGCAGACATGCAGCGCAGGGTGGTCTCCACCACTTGGTTGGCTCTCTCTGCTTGCCCATTGGATTGTGGGTGGCCACCTGACGTCAGCGACACATCGGTCCCAAAGAACTTGTGGAAGGCTCTCCACACCTGGGAGATGAATTGGGGTCCCCGGTCCGAGATGATGTCCATCGGGATGCCGAATATCCTGAAGACCTGTTCAAAACAAATCTTGGCAGTCTCTAAGGCAGAGGGAAGCTTGGACAGAGCGATTAGTCGCACAGATTTGGAGAAGCTGTCTACTACTGTGAGTATGACAGAATTACCTCTGGAATTGGGCAAACCGGTTACAAAGTCCAGGGCGATGTGGGACCAGGGATGGCCAGGTATGGAGAGCGGCTGAAGTAGTCCGGCGGGGGGTTGATGCGACGCCTTGTTGCATGCGCAGGTGGTGCAGGCGGCGACGAACTGTCGGACGTCGGCTGCCAAGGTGGGCCACCAGAACTGGCGTCGGATGAGCTCCTCTGTGCGACAGGCCAGCCTCACCGTGGACGAGTGCTTTGAAAACATCGTGTTGGGTAAGTTAAAAACACATCCAACAAACATGAGCACACCAACCTCCAAACGCACTCGTTCAGAACGTGCATCAAGCGGATCCACACTATCCCCGGAAAAAAGCTTTAATGAAGTCCTGGATTCCATCGACAAGAAGTTATCCAGTCTGGATGCCCGGCTTGCCTTGGTGGAAGTCTTACACCAAGAATTCCAAAAATTAAGAGAATCTTTGGAATTCAGTCAGGAGCAGGTTGTGTCACTCGCTGCTGAGAACCAAGTGCTGCGGGACAACGTCAAACAACTGTCCGATGGGATGAATAAAATATCTGACGAAAATAGGAAAATGAGAGAATCCATCCTCGATTTACAAGCACGAAGCATGAGAGACAATCTGGTTTTCAGTGGGATTGCAGAGCGAGCTGAAGAGGACGCAGAAACTTCAGTTCGTGAGTTCATCCAGCAGCAGCTGAAACTTCCATCTGAGACGGTAAAAAACATCACTTTTCATCGTGTTCACCGGCTCGGCGGCAAAAAGCCCGATAACAAGCGCCCTCGACCTATTGTTGCTAAATTCGAGCACTTTAAACAGAAAGAACAGGTAAAGAGTCAGCGCAGAGAGCTGCGTGGTACACATTACAGTGTGAATGATCAATTTCCTAAAGAGATTCTTGATAGGAGGCGAGTATTATTTCCAATTAGAAAAAAATACATTACTGAAGGTATCCGAGCTACAGTGGCTGTAGACAAACTATATGTCAATGGTCAGCTGTACAGGGATAGAGAGGTCACCCCGTGGCTTTATTAGGATAAACCTGAGTTATATTAGGATAGCTTAGGTTAGTCATAATATATAAAGTATTTAGTTAAACAGCAAATTTACTGGTAAAGATAAATAACGCACAGCTCTGTATAATGCTTTCACTGATGGAGGTGAACAGGGTCAGGGCTGTGTTTTTGTTTTTTTCCTTCTTTCTTCCTTCTCTTTTTTTTTCATTTCCTTCTGTTAATACACCTTTCTCTCACTTTTTTTTTCTTTTTCCTCCTTTTTAAAAAACATGCGGAACCACACACACAAATACTTCACAAGGCAACCCTATATATCTCATTTCTTTCACATCCAGCACCCTTTTAACTTTTATTTCTCTGGTATCTGACACTGCATCTAAGTTCCCAATTTGGCAAACACAAGCATTAACATGGCGTATAGTTGAGTCTCTCTATCTCTATCGTGACATGCATGGTTCAACTTTAACCACATCCTTTACTCAAATCACACTAACGCCACTATGGGCACAATAAGATTTGTCTCATGGAATGTTAATGGAGCCAGTACACAACAGAAAAGAATTAGTATCCTTAACCAGCTTAAAAGACTAAAGGCAGAGGTTGTCTTATTACAGGAGATTCATAAATCTGCCACAACTGCAGATGATCTTAAATCATCAGAGTATCCTGTTGTGTTCTCTGCTTGTTATAGCTCAAGACAAAGGGGAGTAGCAATATTAATACACAAAAATATTAATTATTCAATAATAGACACAGTCACAGACCCCGAGGGTAGATACATAATAATAAAGTTATCTATACATAATCACAAGTTATGTATAGTCAGCATATACGGTCCAAACATCGATAATAGCTCTTTCTTTCACAATTTCTTCTCTACACTATCTGATCACTCTGATTGCTTACTACTTCTTGGAGGTGACCTCAACTTTGCTTTAAACGAAGACATGGACAGGCTTAGCACAGCAGGAACTCAGCGCAGTTGGCAGTCTATAAACATAGTCAAACAATACATGTGTGATTATGGACTTTGCGACACATGGCGATCTTTTCACCCAAACCAACGAGAATATACTTTTTTCTCACATGCTCATCACTCTTACTCTCGTCTGGATTACTTTTTAGTTAGTAACACATTGTTGGCAAACATTGCAGACACCGAGATACATCCTATAGCTGTCAGTGATCATGCTCCTATCTCTTTAACTTTATTAATCCAGAAAGAAATTTAAAAAAATATAAATTGGAGACTTAATACATCATTGCTCAATGATGTAGATTTTATCAAATATTTTAAAGAAGAATGGGCCTTATATTTAGAGCACAATGATTTACCTGGAATGCCTGCGTCTATTCTCTGGGAAGCAGGGAAAGCAGTAATGAGAGGTAAAATAATATCATTCTCATCACATAAAAAGAAAAAAGAAACTAAACGTATTCAGGAATTAGAAGAAGTCATTAAATTATTAGGAGCCCCTCAAGACGAGGAAATCTTGGACAAATTGCGCAAAACAAAATTAGAATTAAACGAACTTACCAAAAATAAAACTAAATTCCTAATCCAAAGACTTAGAATAGATAACTTTGAACATGGAAACAAATCAGGCAAATATTTAGCGAACCAGCTCAAAATAAATAAGGAAAAAACAACCATATCTGGTGTTAAAGACATAACTGGGAGCATAGTTTATGATCCTGGAAGCATAAATAATATTTTCAGAGACTTCTACAAAGCTCTATATTCACCCCAGATAAACCCATCAGATACAGACATTAATCAATTTTTAGATAAAATATCACTTCCCAAATTATCCAGTAGTCAAGTAATAGAGCTGGACTCCCCACTGACAGCAGCTGAACTTCAAAAAGCCCTCCAAAGCATGCCTAATAATAAGGCTCCTGGGCCGGACGGATTCCCGGCAGAATTCTACAAGATATTCTGGAATATCTTAGGACCAATATTTTACAGAATGCTGCAGGAAACGGAGCAAAATGGTAGACTTTCCAAAAATATGAACTCTGCCAACATCAGTCTCCTGTTGAAACCAGGCAAAGACCCTGTACTTCCTACCAGTTACCGTCCCATATCCCTTATTAATGTTGATCTTAAAATAATTTGCAAGGCGCTTTTAAAAAGACTGGAGAAGATAACTCCATTCTTAATACATTCTGACCAAACTGGCTTTATCAAAGGAAGGCATTCATCTACAAATACACGCAGCTTATTTAATTTAATAGATTATTCGTATAGTAAAAACATTGCAACTGCTATATTGTCCCAAGATGCAGAAAAAGCTTTTGATAGAGTAAACTGGAAATTCTTATTCACAACCTTACAAAAATTTGGCTTTGGAAACTACTTCATTAATTGGTTAAAAATGTTATATAGCTCACCAATGGCATGTGTTAGAACAAATAACCAAACATCCTCTAGCTTTTGTCTCCAAAGGGGCACTCGGCAGGGTTGCCCACTTTCTCCGTCATTATTTGCTATTTTCATTGAGCCTTTAGCGACTGCTATCAGACAAACTACAGATATTAAAGGCATACAATGCGAGAATATAGAACATAAAATTAGTCTCTATGCTGATGATGTTTTACTTTTTCTTCAACATTCGGAGAACTCTCTATCTCAGGTTATTACATTAATTAACTCTTTTTCAAAAGTATCAGATTATTCTATAAATTGGTTGAAGTCTACAGTTCTTCCAATAAACTGCTCATTTAACAATCCTCTTACTACCAAACTACAGTCAGGAAACATTGTATATTTGGGTATTAATATTTCTCCTAGATTGGAAGACCTAGTAAAACTGAACCACATTCCGCTCTTAAAGAAAATTGAAGATGATCTCAATAGATGGAAATCACTACCCATATCACTCATGGGGAGAGTTGCCTCAATTAAAATGATGGTGCTACCTAGATTAAACTATTTATTCTCAATGACTCCAAATAAACCCCCACCGCACTGGTTTAGATCACTGGATTCGATCATTTCAAAATTCCTTTGGATTAACAAAACCCCACGTATTAGCTTAAAATCATTACAGAAAACTAAAGCCAAGGGAGGTCTAGAACTTCCTAACTTTTATCATTACTTCTTAGCTAACAGGTTACAATATATTTCAAGATGGTTAAAACACAGCCCATTAGATGAATCCTGGCTAGACACTGAACAAGCTTTATGTCAGAATATCAAAATTTCGGATCTTCCATTCATCAGCCAAAATATAAAACGACATGTATGCTTTAAAAACATTAATATAAGCTCATCCCTGACAGCATGGTGGGAGTTTCTTAAAATGATTAAGTCTTCAATAATCCCATGCAAAAAAAAACACCCATCTGGAACAATCCTGACATCCTACAACAAAATACTATTTTAAACTTCCCAAATTGGAGAAGTAACGGAATTGAATACCTGGAACATATTTTTGAGGGCATAGATTTTATACCATTTGACAGATTAATAACACAATATGGCATAAACAAAAAACAATTTTTAGAATATCAGCAAATTAAATCTATAATAAAAAATAAATTTAAGCTCAATAACACTAGATTAGAAACACCATTAGCTGTTTCAGAATTTATTAATCTTAAACCCCCCAAATTACTATCGCAAATTTACAAGTTAATATCTAAAATAGACTGCTCAATATCACTTCCTATTGGGAAATGGGAATCAGACTTGGCAGTTAACTATGAACAAGACACTTGGTCTCAAATATGTTTAAGAACTTTTAAAATGACTAGAAACCCCAATTTACAATTAATACAATATAAACTTCTTTACAGAATACATTATACAGGTCAGCGAATGTTCCAAATGGGTTTTGCATCATCTAACACCTGCTCACAGTGCACAGGTAACATACCTGATGATTACATGCATGCTCTCTGGTTCTGTCCACCTGTTCAGAGGTTCTGGGCTCGGGTATGTGAAGACTTATCTGAGTGTCTGCAATGTAATATTCCACTATCTCCGTCTGTTTGCTTATTGGCTAAATTAGATGATGTCACTTTAGAGAAAAATAGATCTTATGTGATTTTCACGGCCTTATGTATCGCATAAGAAAACTATACTTACGAATTGGAAAAACAAAAACGCTCTTAGTATTAATCAGTATAAAAATCTTTTGTTAGATCACATTAGTCTTGAGACAACCTCTGCTGCCACATCAGATCCATCTCTTTGGGCTTCCCTGATTGACTCGATCACGTAGGGTGGGTGGGGGATCCTCGGTCTCGTCCTGCGGGCGCCGTGGCTGATGTTGGGGGGTGTTGGGGTTTGGGGGCGTCCGGGGGAGCCTGGGGGCTGAGTCGATGGAGGTACCTGGGTGGGGGCGCTGCCGCTCGCCGCCCGGGGCGGGCCTCGTGGGGGGTGGCCTCTATTGGCTGCGTGCGGGTCTGGGGTGGTTGGTGGCCGCAGGCGCGGGCTCAGCCGGCGGCCTGGCTGCCCTGGTGTGGATTCGGGGTGGGCCCGGGGGGGTTGGGGCTGTGGGGGTGGGTTGCCCCCGGGCTGGGGTCCTGGCCGGGCCTGGGGGGCCTGGACCTGGGCGGACGTGTTGCCGGGGCTTTGCCGGGGCATGCCTCGGTGTGTGGCCCCTGGCTGGGGGGTCTTCGGTCCATTGGTGGGCTGTGGGTCTTGTTGGCTGGGGGGGCTCTGCGTTGCGGGGGGGGGGGTGTGGCCGGGTGGGGGGGTGGATCAGGCTCTGCCTGGGTGTCTTGTGTTATATGTGCTGAGAGTTATCCGACTGTTGGGGTGGGAGTAGAATTTCCTCTGGGGTGGGGACCGAGTGGAGGGCCTCGGTGCTGGCTGGCTCTTGGGGGGGGCACGCTTCCGATGGCTGCCTTGTGCTCTTGGTGGCTGGGTGGGCATGCTCGGTGGGATCGACCTTGTTGGGGTTTGGTGGCTGCTACGGCTGGGGGGGCTGGCTGTGGGGCTGGGGGTGGTGGCTTGGGGATCTGGATGGCCCCGGGGTGGGTGGGGTGTTGGTCCCGCCTTCGGCAATCCCCTGGGCTCTGTCCATTCATGGCCTCTTGCTGCCCAGCCTGGCATGGTGCACCGTCTGCCTTGGAGCGGGGGCACTGAGGCCTCCCTCCCTGGGTGGGTTTCGGGGAACGGGGGAGCCTACTGGGGTCAGTGGTGGGGCTGGCTCCCTGGGGGCGTTTGCGCCCCCAGTTGTTTCTTCCCATCCCTCGTCGCATCCCTTCATCCTCTTCACTTCGATTCCACTCATGTAGGGCTTTGGGGTTTCATGACCACCTGGACCCCAATTTTATTATACACCATAGACATTCACTACTAACACTCTCATGACACTCACATATAGGGCCTTGGGAATGGGCATTATGTGGCGTGCAGTGGGTGGGGCTGCTAAGCAGTCTCACCACTGTCGCCTGGGCCTGCTCCCAACATTACACATAGACACTTAGGGTTTTGGGCTGGAGTGGGGGTGCACGTCTCTGGGTCAGATCAAGTGCCGACCTCCCCCTCCTCCCCCTTTTAATTGCACCTTAAAAAACAACACGCATCAACACGGGGGCGGTGGGTGGGCTGCGGGGCTTGGGGGCGTGGTGGGGGCGGGGCCGGTATTCTGGCTTCCCTGGGCCTGTTTGGATTCTTGGGTCATCGCCCTGGGCTGTGCGGTCATTTCTCTGGCCGGGCTTGTTGCCGGGGTCTGGCGGGCGCTCGGCTGGGGGTGTCTGCTTGGCTGTTGGTGGTGCTCGGCGGTGGTCGGGGGCGGGTCCTCACCGTGGCAGGGGTTTGCCCTGCCGGTCTGGTGCAGCCCGGGCTGTGGGACGGCCTTGCGGTTTCGTGGCTTTGGCCGTCCCCTCCTCTCCACCCTGGAGAGAATGGGCTTACCCTCTGGGTCCGGATGTGGGTTTCCACCAATAGGGGGCGGACGCATGTCCTGGACCCAGAGTGTGTATAGAGTGTGTATGGGGAGTATGAGTGAGTGTGGCGTATATGTTACTGTATATGTTTACTTCGAATGAGTGGAGGTGAGTATGAGGGTGGGATGGTATGAGTGCGTGTGTGAATGTGTATTTGTCAGGCTGGGGCCTGGTCTGCTCCCTCTCCTGGGTCATCTGGGGTCCACCTGATGGTGGCCCTCACCTCCGCGCCGCATTTCCCTCCCGGGGGGGTTGTACCCTTTGCCCTCTGGTGGGCTGGTGGCTCTCGGTTTCGGGGGCTGGGCACCGGGGGGTGTGCTGGCTGGGCCTGGTGGCTGCCTGGTTGGGTTTGGGCCCCGTGGCCCCGGGGGGCCCTGGCTGGGGGGTGGCGCGCCTCGGGGTCCTGGGCCTCCGTGTCCATGGTCGGATCTGCTCTGGCGTGGCGGGTGCCGGCGGGGTCTGAGGGCTTGGGGCTGCTGACCCCGGGGCTCGGCGGGGGGCTGCTGGGGGCTTCCCTCGGCTCTCCCTTTGGGTCCGTTCGGGGGGGTGGGGTGTGTGGTTGTCCCTGCATTGGGGGCCCTGGGGGCGCAGCGCCTGGGACCTCCGCGGTGCCTTCGGCCCTGGTCTTCCTGGTGTCTGCCTCGGGCCTTGGGGTCGGGGCCGGGGGTCCCCCACGGTCACTACTACAAATTCCCATTTGACATTCCTATGGAAGAAATCTTTCATCTACTTGCATGCTCACAACTGCACACAAACAGGTGTTCAGATCCTGGTTTCTTAAAATTGTCTTTCTTTTCGTTAATTTATAAAACCAATTAAAAGAATAGTTTAAATAAATAAATATATTTATACTGGAAATTGTAATTAATTTTAGTATATGAAGGTAAATGTAGGTATGGATGTGTGTGTATTTATATGTATGTGTGTATGTATGTGTATGTGTGTGTATATATGTATGTATGTGTGTATATACATGTATATATATATATATATATATATATATATATATATATATATATATATATGCGTATGGGCATGTGTGTACTTATGCGTAGATGCGTATATGGAGTATGTAATGTTTATGTAGATATATATGAGCATGTGTATGTTTGTGCATGTGTATGTACGTGTGTATGTGGGTGTATATATATATATGTGTATATGTATATGTGTGTGTGTGTGTGTATGTATGTGCATGTATATGTATGTATGTATATGTGTGTGTATGTGTGTATATGTATATATGTATGTGTGTGTGTGTGTGTATGTGTATGTATGTATATATATGTATATATATTATTGTATTTATTTATTTATTTATTTTCTTTTCTCTTTTTTATTTTTTATTTTTTTTATTTTTTTCCTCTCTTTTGGTCTTTTCTTCTTTCCTCCCACCACTTTCGTATACCACTTTTTTTTCTTTTTTTCCTTTTTCTTTTCTGTTTTCTTTTCCATTTTCCATCCGTGTTTGCTGTACCGATATGATCCCCAAAAGAATTTACAATAAAGTTTTAAATATATACCAAGTGGAGCATCATGGAGAAACGCCTGTATGCTCCACTTGTAAAATCAAAACTGTTGGGCCTGATTTAGACACTCAGACATCAATCCTGAGTTTCACAATGCCAGACAGGACACGGAGAAAAAAATAAAATAAAATAAAATAAATAAATAAATAAATCCAACAACAAACATGCTAACGCTAATCGGCGCACACAGAAACAAAGTCCGGGCAATTGCGCTAAACCGAGCGCTATGAGAGCCGCGAAACCCGAAAAAACTACCAAACCCACCACAACCGCCAAACTGGGGCTGGCTTAAATAACCAAATTATCAGGTCACATGACTAACGATGTAAATGAAAACAACTGAAACAATAAAAAGACAGAGCTGACAGTGTATTGATATTAATGAGATTTTTTTAGCACACTCTTTGGACTCTTTTTGTTTTTTGCTCACTGCGATACTTGATAACTGTCTTAATAGTATGGAACCTAGTTATTGTGGGTGACGACTCCTGGGAGTTCGCTGGCAGTTGGTTAGGCCATTCTGTCTGCTGCCTGGCCTTGGCTCTGAATTGTCAATTTTTATTCCTATCTGAAGAAAAAACCCTATCGGCTATGTTATGTGACATGAGCGCAGCACCCTCCCGGGGTGCCATCCCATTTCAAAAGGCCAGGCCTTCCCTCAAAAGTAGACCAATTATCAATAACGATAATGTTGTTTTCTGAGCACCACTTAGACATCCAGCAACGCAGCGACTATAACCTGCTGTAGGTTTCGCCGCCACGCCTAATTGGTAGTGGACCAGAGACAACTACTTCATCAGACATCATTGCAGCGGTTCCACACACCTCTTTAACATTAGCCTTAGTAATCTCTGACTGCTTAAGACGAACATTAGTGCCAACGTGGATCTACAAAGCACATGTAGACTGGTTGGGCAAACTCCCATGAACCCTCGAGAATCCTGGAGAGAGTGAAGAGCTGGTCCATTGTTCCACAACCAGGACGAAAACCACACTGCTCTTCCTGTATCCAAGGTTCGACTATCAGTCGGACTCTCTTCTCCAGTACTCCTGCATAGACTTTGCCGGGGAGGCTGAGGAGTGTAATTCCCCTGTAATTGGAACACACCCTCCAGTCCCCCTTTTTGAAAAGAGGCACCCCCCCCCCCCCCGTCTGCCAGTCCGGAGGCACTGCCCCCGATGACCATGCAATGTTGAAGAGGCGCGTCAACCAAGACTGCCCCACAACATCCAGAGCTTTGAGGAATTCCGGGCAGATCTCATCCACCCCAGAAGCCCTACCACCAAGGAGCCCTCTGACTACCTTAGCGACTTCAGCCACAGTGATGGACAAGCCTCCTCCCGGGTCCTCTGACTCTGCCTCCTCTCCGGAGTTAGCATAGTTAGCATTTTTTTTTAAATTTCCAACTTTACAGATTTTTATTTGTTCTTTTCTTTTGTTCATCTTAATTTTTGTTTAATCTTTAGGTTAGCCACTGTCAACCTTTGGAAGTTTGTCATGTTCTCCACATTAGCATAGTTAGCATTTTTTCTTTTTTCTCTCTTTATTTTAGTTGTTAATATTTTCAGGTAGCCAAGGGCAACATTTGGACGTTTGGCATGGTCTCCATATTATCATTAGAATTTGTTGTATTTCAAACAAATTCACAGGATTTAGATTTTTCTTTATTTCTTTATTTTTCTTTTGGTTCGCCAAGGTCAAGCAAGACAATTTGGCATGTTCTCTACATTAGCATTAATTATCAAAAAAAAATTTCTTTAAAACTTTAATTATTTTCTTTTATTTTTTGGTTATCCTTTTGTTTAGTCACTGTCAACCTTTCAAAGTTTAGCATGTTCTCCACATCAGCATAGCTAGCTTTTTTTTGTATTTCAAACAACTTTACAGGTTTTTAACTTTTTTTCCTTTTAATTTTTTTGCTTTTGGGTAGTAACTGACAACATTTGGAAGTGGCATGTTCTCCACATAGTTTGTATTTATTGAAATTTTGCAGGGTTTTTTACTTTCTTTTTTTTATGTTTATTCTTTTGGCTAGCCAGGGTCAACCTTTGGTAGTTTTGTTTTTTCTCCACATTAACATAGTTAGCATTTTTTAAACTTGCCCATCCAGGTGAGTTTCGGGCGCTGGGCAAATACACCCAGGACAGGGCACAAATCTATTCTGGGCACACACAAACACACACACACACACACACACACACACACACACACACGCTCTCACTCATATATTAGATGTGGCAATTTAGAGCAGTCATTTTACCTTCTGGGGTTATTCCTGCAAACGTTATTTTTAATGGACTTTATTTTAATTTAAAATGTTTTATCAGTTATTATTTCTTGAACTACAGCTGATTTTGATGAAAGTGACCTAATGTTTAATAACCCAAGTTTTAACTTAAAAACTTTCTTACATTACTTGAGGTTGTATTGATATTAATGAGATTTTTTTAGCACACTTTTTGGACTCTTTTTGTTTTTTGCTCACTGCGATACTTGATAACTGTTTTAATAGTATGGGACCTAGTTATTGTGGGTGACAACTCCTGGCAGTTTGCAGGCAGTTGGTTAGGCCATTCTGTCTGATGCCCGGCCTTAGCTCTGAATTGTCTATTTTTAATCCTATCTGAAGAAAAAACCCTATCGGCTATGTTATGTGGCATGAGCGCAGCACCCTCCCGGGAAGGATGGATGCCGTCCCATTTCAAAAGGCCAGGCCCCCGGGATACATACTGCACTGAGGGCACGCAACCAGAGGGGAAAGTGCCATTGTAAAGTTTATATATAAATGAAGTAATAAACTTAGCTTCGGGTGGGTAGAGATGTAAGGTTATTTCCCGCTGTTACAGCTGATGATGAAAGAAAGCAGCGACAGCAGCTGGTGAAGATCCAACTCTAGTGAATCTGGCTGTATATACTTCACATTGTTGTGATTTCCGAGCTCTTTTGACGTTTTAAGGCAGATCTGTCTATTTACACATCATTTTATGCAATCCTACAGCATTTCCAACATTTTTGTGCATTTAATTCCATGTTGACATTATTTAAGCAGTGAAGCTGCATGCTTCCTATTTTATATGTTGCCTGTGCATTTTATGAGCAGATATTCTCTATCACATATTTGCTAGTTTCTGGCGCTTTTCTACAGCAAAGGTCAATTAATCCCTATTCAAGAAAAGCAGGTGTAAGTTCAATGCCATTTCTGTGCATTTCGTAATAAATAAGCTTTTAAACAAAGCCACTTATGATTAAGAGGACAACACAGACATTGTTTTTATTTTTTATGCTCTCATGATGTTTTAATATTTACAAATCAATTCATGCACTCCTTACTGCATAATTAACGTTTTTATGCATTTAAGGTTGTTTTGACATTATTATTATTATTTTTTTTTTCCCCATTTTTTTTATTGATGATTCATCAAGTGCAATACAAAAACATGTTAATCCAATATTTATAGCGAGATCATCCATTTCTACCCCGAATATTAACACGAACCCCCATATATACAACAAAACCATATAACAAAAAATAAATAAATAAAATAAAATAAAAATATATATACGTACATACATACATGTACATACATATGCACACATACACATACATATACATACATACACATAATAATAAAAAAAAAAAAAAAAATTAATAAAAAAATAAAATAAATAAATAAAAGAAAAAAGAAAAATAATAAAATAAAATAGAATAAATAAATAAATTATAGTAATAATATTAAATTACTCTCTCCCCCCACTCCCCCAATTAAATAAGCATTCCTCTTAATCCTCTTCCATTCCCGACACCTCCAGACCTCCAAGTTGTTTAAAGTATTTAATAAATGGTTGCCACAACTCCTCAAATTTGCTAGCTGAGTTCCTCAGGTTGAACTTAACTTTTTCCATACTAATAAAAAATAAGACATCTTTTAGCCACAGGGAGTGCGAAGGCGGGACCGCAGATTTCCAGCTCAAGAGAATTCTTCTTCTGGCTAGTAATAATGAAAAAGCTATAGCCTTATGAACACTAGCTGTACCTTTTAGTGGGCCCTTAGGCTCACTGAAGATTGCCCAAAGAGGGTCTGGGTCCAGTCTATATTTAAATGCTCTTGAAAGAGTGGTGAAAATATCTGACCAAAATTTATGAATTTTGTGGCAAGACCAGAACATATGAACCAAGTCCGCCGGATCAAAACTACAGCGGGGGCAAGCGGCATCAGTGTTAGAAAAGATTTTTGCCAATCTGGCTTTCGTGTAGTAAGCTCTGTGAACTAGTTTCAGTTGCATTAGGCCAAGTCTAGCGCAAGATGCAGTAGAATTGACCTTTGCCAGAGCCCTAGACCACCAGTCCTCATCCAAATCCTCACCCAAGTCCGCCTCCCACTTTGTTTTGAGAGAAGAATCTGTCTTCCCGCTAAGATTAGAGATACATTTATATATTTTAGTTATCAAGCCTTTTGTGTCTGGTTTTAAGCTGCACAATTCCTCCCATAGTGAAGTTTCAGGTTCGTTGGGGAAAGATGGGAAAAGAGATTGAGCACAGTGGCGAGCTTGTAAATATCGGAAAAAATTAGTCGATGGGAGATTAAATTTAACTTTTAAATTTTGAAAGCTTGAAAATATCTTGTCAGTAAATAAGTCTCGGAAACTAGAAATCCCAACGTTGGACCAAAGTAAAAAGGATGCATCGGTCAGAGAGGGTTTTAAACAAATGATTATGACATATAGGGCTCAACGAAGAGGCGTCCAGAAATTGATTTAGTTTTCTAAATTGGGCCCAAATCCTCAAGGTTGATACAACCACGGGGTTAGACGAGTGTAGTTTTGGGGACAATGGAAGACTAGAATAAATTAGAGCAGACAAAGAGGTACCTCTACAAGAACCAGATTCCAATCTACACCAATCCGTATCTGGGGAGTGAAGCCAAAAGTTAACTTTTTGCACATTTGCCGCTAAGTAATAATGAAAAAGGTTGGGGAGAGCCAGACCACCACTTCCTCTAGGCTTCTGAAGAGTAGCACTTCCTATCCGAGGAACCTTGCCTGACCAGATAAAGTTTATGATAATCTTGTTAATACGTTTAAAGAATACTTTCGGTAGAAAAATTGGGAGGCATTGAAATAAAAATAAGAATTTAGGTAAAATGTTCATTTTGACACATTGAACTCTGCCGGCCAATGAAAGAGGAAGACTATTCCATCTTTGGAAATCAACCTTCATTTCGGTAATTAAAGAAGGGAAGTTAGCCTGTCTTATGGAGAACATATTACATTTAAATTTGATACCCAAATATCTAAAACCCTCATGGGATATCCTAAAAGGGATAGTGCCTTGGTTAAGCTTCTGGGCCGCATTGTTAACCGGAAAACATTCACTCTTTTGAAAATTTAATTTGTATCCCGAAAATGAGCCAAAATCTTTTAATATGGATTCAGCTATAGGAATAGTTTCTAGAGGGTCCCTTAAATATAGTAGCAGATTATCAGCATAAAGGGAGACCTTGTTCTCCATCCCATTACGTATAATACCTTTAATAGAAGTGGAGGAACGAAGGGCAATTGCTAAAGGTTCCAATGCGAGAGCGAAGATCAATGGGGACAAAGGGCAACCCTGACGTGTCCCCCGAAATATGGGAAAGTAAGGGGAACAGATCGAATTGGTGTACACACTTGCCTGTGGTAGTGAATATAGTAATTTAATCCAGGACATTATTTTTTCACCGAAGCCGAATTTACTTAGGGCAAAGAATAAGTAGTCCCACTCGATCCTGTCGAAAGCCTTTTCAGCGTCTAGTGCAATAACTACTTCTGGAACCTGCGAAGCACCTGAAGTAAGAATAACATTTAGGAGTTTGCGAATGTTAAAAAACAAATGTCGTCCCTTAATAAAGCCAGTTTGATCTTCAGAAATAATAGAAGGAAGAACCTTTTCAATACGTTTAGCTAGTATTTTGGCTAAAATTTTGTGTTCACAACATAGTAGACTGATTGGTCTATAGGAGCTACAAGAAGAGGGGTCCTTGTCTTTCTTTAGCAGAAGTGTAATGGAGGCCTGGCAGATTGTAGGTGGTAATCTACCACTTATAAGGGATTCATTAAACATGTCCAATAACAAAGGGGCAAGTTTAACGTAAAATTTTTTATAAAATTCAATACCATAGCCATCCGGACCAGGAGATTTACCACAACTCATCAACCCGATGGCCTCATTTATTTCCTGCAGAGAGATTGGGAGGTCCAGTTCGGCAGCTTTTGTCAATTCTATAGATGGGATCTCCAATTTATTAATAAAAGATTGCATTCTATTTGTGTTATTAGAGCCCTCAGAGGTATATAGAGAGGAATAATACGTTTCAAAAACTTTGTTAATTGCTTTAGCATTGGTGACCAGATTACCTGTATCATCCTTAATTTGGTGAATGCGTCTCGATGCAGCCTGTCTACGGATTTGGTGTGCCAATAATCGGCTATTCTTATCTCCGTATTCATAAAAAAGCCCCCGGGACTGTCGAATAAGGGTTTCTGCTTTTTTTGTGGACAGTAAATTAAATTCAGATTGAAGGTCCAGACGGCGTTTATAAAGTTCAGAGGAGGGATTTGAAGCCATTTGCCTGTCTAAAGTTGAAATTGAAGAAGATAGTTCCTCCATCTTTTTTAGTCTGGATCTTTTCTCAAATGCCGAATAAGCTATAATCTCCCCTCTTAAAACTGCCTTCAAAGCCTCCCATAGAGTAGAATTAGAAATTGAGTCGGATCTATTGTTAGATAGAAAAAAATCAATAGAATTCGAAATTGTAGTACAAAATTCTTCACTCGACAGGAGCTGAGGGTTAAAACGCCAAGGAATTCTTCCTCTCTCAGAAGATTTGAGTTCGAGGACCATTTGTATAGGCCCATGATCAGATATAATAATAGGTAAGTACTCAATGATTTTAACGGAGTCCAAAAGTAGTTGGTCTATGAAAAAATAATCTATGCGTGAGAAGGAACGGTGTGGGTGGGAAAAAAACGAAAACGATTTGGCCAGGGGGTTCCTGCATCTCCATGGATCGACACATCCATTTTCTTCCAGACAAAAGCCAGACAAAGTCTGAGCCATCCCAGACTGTGGAATGACTTTAGTTCCAGATCTATCCAATTCAGGATTAATCACACAATTTATATCACCTCCAAAAATAAGTCTATGCGTGTTTAAATCCGGAAGACTAGATAAAAGGTTGTTAACAAAGTTTACGTCATCCCAATTTGGAGCATATACATTAACCAATAAAACTGGGGTTTGAAAAAGAAGCCCGGATAGAACAATAAATCTAAATTGGAATGAAAAACCTGGCCAACCCAACCCCTACGTAGCTTAGTGTGTTCCGGTTTGGACAGGTGGGTTTCTTGTAAAAACGTGATGTGAGCCTTTAGATGTTTAAGGTGAGAGAATACTTTTGTACTTTTTGATGGAGATTGCAGCCCCTTCACATTCCAAGAAATGAACTTAATTCCTCTGTCTGTATTGTTGGCCATCAAGAATAATTATCAAATACTGATCAGAGGCCGGAAATAGAGAGAGAACGGAGAGGCAATGAGAAGAGCAAAGGAGAGAGAGAGGGGAAAAAAACAAATAAATAAAATAAAATAAATAAATAAAAAAAATAATAAAAAAATAAATAAAAAAAGGAAAGAAAATAATAATAAAAAAAATAAAAAATAAAAATAAATAAATAACATAAAAATTTCTCCATAGCATATTCCCCCCACCCCCCGCCCAAACCACCAACCTAATCGTCTTGCCGGAATAAGCCTTATCCTTAAACTAACTATTTTGCACCACTACCCGCAGAGAACCGTG
This sequence comes from Corydoras sp. C115, assembly GCA_019802505.1. Taxonomy (NCBI): domain Eukaryota; kingdom Metazoa; phylum Chordata; class Actinopteri; order Siluriformes; family Callichthyidae; genus Corydoras; species Corydoras sp. C115. The sequence goes on along the minus strand of JAFMOC010000734.1, from coordinate 8,387 downwards.
CAAAAGCAAAGAAAAAAGGAGAGAAAGTTCAACGTCAACATATTTAACATTTAAGCCATGAACAGTTATAACATGTAGAGAGATACTTATTGAAACAAAAAAAAAACGAGTCCGTATATCTACGACAATTTAAATGTGGTTAAGTAACATATGATTCGGGATCCTCCCCAGATAACTCACCACACCGAGAATCAGTCTTGAACCTCCCAAAGGTCTCGCTAATGTTCATTAAAGAAGGACTGGGCCTTATCAGGGGTGTCAAAGATATGTGACCGGCCCTCGAATTCAACCCGGAGCATCGCCGGATAAAGCAACCTGAATCGGATTCCTCTGTTGTAAAGCGCAGCTTTAATGTCATGGAACGCCGCACGTCTGCGAGAGAGGTCTGCGCTGTAGTCAGGAAAAATTCTGATCTTGTGATCTCTGAAAGATAATTCTCCACGACTGTTCCGAAGCACAAATTCTTTATCCTGGAAGTTGTGAAAAAGAATGATAAATGCTCTGGGCTTACTGAGACCGTCAGCTGTGCGACCCAACCTATGTGCTCTGTCCAGAACGGGACGATGTTGGAATTTTTCACTTCCAAAAACCTCGAAAAGGAGATCCGTCATGAATTTCAGAGGTGAAAACCAGATGCACCTGGCGTCTGGCGGCTGATGGATAAAGCTCAAGGACAGCTGAGCTGTCTCGAGCTCCCCCAGATAAGGGATAGAACGGCGCGTTCGACCTCCCCATAGAACTTCAACAAGTTGTTTCAGAATAAGCAGAGGGAGGGATGGTTTTTCAATAAATAGTGTCAGGAACTGGACTTCGGGACTCTGTCTTGGTGGGACCGGTGTGGTGCTGAGATCAGAGTCGGATCGCGATCTTGGGCTTGTCTTGGACGAACACTGCTTTGACTCGGTTTGTCATAAATAAACCGCTTGATTCGATTAACTCTGAAATCATCTGTACTGTGGTATTTTCCGACGACTTCAGAAAGGGTTCATCGGGGAAATTGCAGATTTCCTAACAGTTGGTAGCAGAAGGATGGCTGATGCCGTCGGATGCAGTACGGAGAATTGAGACCATTGATTCCAACGATAGAACTTACGCGGTACTCACAGGCCGGCCAATAAGGTAAGAAGGACCCTTGCTCCTATATTTAGCTGAAAAACCTATATTTAGCTGTGAGTGGTGAATAAGGACTATGTTGGAATGTGAATTAAATTAATACAATTGGAATTGCTAACTGAAATTAAGTGTATAAATTTAAGTGTTGAAGTGTGTTGTGTTCTTCCAAGGCTTTGTGGATTTTTGTGGATTTGTGTATGGATTATAATTGTGTGCTTTGAAAAAGTTGCTGAATGCTGGGTTTTACTGAAAGGTCATGACCAAGGGATTGTGAAAATCCTGTAGTTGCGTTACTGAGATGAACAGGGTAGCTCCTTGTGCGTGTCCAGTCGTGAACTGACCCGTCTCAACAAATTGATAATTCCCAGGGGGTTCAAGTATCTGTAGAGCACAATACGGGTTTGGAGTCAAGTGAAATTTACAGTGTCTAGGTACCGTTTGGTCAAGGTGATTGGGTTCAAGTCCCAAAAGACCCAGAAATTTGTTCACCGTTTAGGCTATACTGGGTAAATCCCAGAATTGGTCAAGGTGATTGGGTTCAAGTCCCAAAAGACCCGTAAATTAAATTAAATTCCTGGTGGGTTCAATCCCAGAGGGCAGTAAATCAAGTTTGATTTTTGTAAAAGAGTTTATGAGCTAAAACACTGTGTTCGCGGATGTAAGAGAAAAGAGATATATAGAAGTGAAATTCAGCATACAGCAATAAAAGCAGCTGCATTTGTGGGATATTGCTCGTGGACGCACGAGAGAGATTGAAGAGAGGAGTTGTACGGGAGTGTGCGAGGGAGTTCGTGTGTTGATTAAAATGGGGTTGACTGCTGGTGATGTTAAAAAGGAGGTGTTGGAGAGAATAAAAGTAACTAATCCTGTGGATAAACGTGAGAAGGAGGTAAAAAGGTGTGAGAAAATGTTTAAAGAGTGGTGTGGTGCGGGGCTATACCCCATTGATACAGCCCCGCCGTTGGGCAAGGACGGGCGCGAACATTTGTTGTGTGTAATGCAAATGAGAGTTGATGATGCAGAAAAGCAGGCAAAAGGTGCGAGTGGGTTGAGAAGAGTAGCGGTTAAAGCAAGGGCTACAAAAGCAGAGAATGAGCAGATATGGGTAAGATTAATTGTGGAGCACATGGCGGTGATTACAGAGGGTCAGAGCAAGCATGTAGTGGCAAGTGACGAGAAACAGGAAGTGAGGCAGGAACCCATTCCTGCTTCGACTCCTCCTCCTCACATACCTCCCCCTACCAGCCCCACCTTTGTACAACCAACCGCTCCTCCTAGTGTTAATGTGGTGCCTGCCCTGTACCCCTCCCTGCCCCCAACCGAGCAAGACTGTAGAATCGCAATACAATCTCCTGAGTGTAAAATAATGGTAAGTCAACCCGGGGAGTCCGTTGAGAGAGGGATTATGAGTGTATCTTTGTCCGGGGGTTATGTAATGGGGAAATGTCCTGAAATTGATGACTTGAAAAAGACCGTGGGTGAATTAGTACAAAAAGTGGGGCTCGTGGAGCGCAACACAACCCCTCATCAAGCAGAGCAGTCTGTAGAACAAGGCCGCGTGGACTCGCATCACGGTGGTGTACAGCTCAGTGATATTAATTCAGCTGCAGAACAGCAAATTAGGGCACTGACTCAGCGAATTGATGAACTTTCATGTGACGTAGAAAGGAGGGTTAGCATGATAAATGACAAAATGACCATCAAAACGCAGCCCCCTGTAATGACTCCACAGGTAGATCATAATAGTGAAGGAGAGTCCGGGGAAAGAATGGGGGTGCACATCACTGGGGTGGACCTAGCGGTAGAATGGGATGAGGAAGCTCGGGGAGCAGGTCGTGGTCATAACAGTGACCAGGCACAGAAGTGGGAGTATGATTGCCGAGAAGTTCCAGTGGGCCCGACGAGCCCCTCCATTTGGGTGAGTAATAGGGAAAAGTCGCATGGGGGTGGTCCGGTCCCTGAAATGTATTTCCCGCTGAAGGTCCAAGCGGATGGCAGGGAACATTATGTTCCCTGGCCCCATAGGGATGCTCAGAATCTGGCAGATGACCTGCCCTCACTTAGCAAGGGGGCCAGCCCATGGATAGCGGATTTTGAGAGATTAACTGCAGGGGATGTTTTAGCTCTGGGTGATCTTAGAGCTATTATGAAAAGGACTAATAATCAGGAAGTGTGGGAAAAAACAGAACAGAATAGTGGGTTGGTGAGTCAACCTGATCACCTGTCCTTTGGGCAGGTGAGGCAGGTGGTCTGGGACGAGCTGAGAGCACTAAGACCGACCGAGGTCAATTATCAGGCCCTGAAGGGGGTCAGTAGGAGGGAGGATGAGGACCCGCAGGCTTATCTAGATAGACTTAAACAGCTGTGGAAAAGTTGTACTGGTACCAGGTATGACATTAATACTGCGTCGCGAGCATTGTTCAGACAGGGAACGCTGGACAGTCTGCCTAACAACGTGAAGGACAAATTGGATGGGGTGGTGGGATTACAAGCTATGACAGATGAGATGTGGGAGCAACATGTTAATCATTTCCTCATCAAACATGATCAAAAAGAGAGGGAGAGTGAGGCTCAAAACAAGGCGGTGGTGCAGAAACTCAACAAGTTACAATTAAATGACAGTACAAAGCCCAAAAAACAAATGGTGACAAAGGCCGAGGGGGCAACGGGGGAAGACTGGGGTAGTGAGAAACATAGGGGAGGGGAGAATGAAGGTTACTATCGGGATCCGCCACTAGAGGGCCGACAGGCGACGGATGCTATTACATTAATGACCCCAGGTAGGACCCAGTATGTGCCAGCACCATGGGTCTTGACCCCCTATGTGGACCCTCGAAATACTGTTGTGAGGCCCAGGAATGGGGGACAACAACAACACAATGGGAAGGAATGAGTGCTACTTGTGTGGCCGACTAGGACATTTCGCTAGAGAGTGCTCACAACGCGGGAGAGGGCGAGGGGTGGGGGGTCCACCCCGGGGTTACCGTCCCGGACCCAATCACCAATGATGCTGCCCAGTGACCAGTCCCACCCCCGGCTGCCCAGAACCAATATTGATGTTATCTGTAAAAGGGTGGGAAATAGGATTTTTGTTGGACACCGGAGCAGGGACATCAGTGCTCACAAATCAGATATGGGGAAATTATCTGTCTGACAAAACTCTCAAAACAACTGGTTTTTTGGGGAAAGTATTAGTGCAGCCCCTGACGGTCGCTTTACCAGTGACAATCACATCACAGACAAATTCAGAAACGGTGTACCATCAATTTCTATTTGCCCCACAGTGTCCAATAGACTTACTGGGCCGAGATCTCCTTTGCAAATTCTCAATCACACTCACATGTTCACCGGGGGGGGCAATCACTGCCCACACAGAAAGACCTTTGGGACTCCCAGACAGAATCCTTATGGTGAGTTGTGAACAATCGGAAGAAAATGAATACTGCGACATTTACTGGGCATTATTGAAAGCACCTAAAAGCAGACCAACCATCGGCAATATAGCTTATGTATTCCAATTATGGAAGGTTTGGCTTTGTAGTAAGCAACCATTACTCCCACCCCCTGACCCATTACACTGCACTATGTACTACACCAGACAGGTAGATGAGACATTTCAGGAGGTGTGGGACAGTGAGTATGAGGGACATGACACTCAGCTGCGCACAAACAGCATCATAATGGGTCCAGAGGGGGTGGCGGCCGTAGTAATCTTGAATCACAGACAAGAGGAGGTTTGGCAAGCGGATAAGTATGCAGACAGTGCACCACACATATCACTATTAATCTCTGCTGGACATGAAGCCAGGCAACTTGGCTCGATGGTGAAACATGCACTGACGCTGGACTTTCGGCCCACAGACACCCCGTACCTACATAAAACAGCGTGTGGTAAGTACTGGCAAATTGAATGCGAGTGCTTGGATGAGGGCAAATTTGAACATGTGGTTTTGAACAGGTACCATGGCAGAGAACTAACAGATCACCCACAGACGCCAGATCTGCTGGGACAGGTGCCTATGACACTTTGGACGGTATCCAAAGTAGACGTGGGACTGACTGAACATCACGTGGCCCCAATAAGTGTCCAACCAAACACCACCCCTGTGAATCAACCACAGTACCCACTAAAGCGTGAGGCGATAGAAGGGATTGCGGACACCATACATGACCTCTTGAAGGTAGGAGTACTGACCCCCACAGTCTCACTCTGGAACACACCAATCCTACCTGTGTTGAAGCCCGGTAAGAATGAATATAGGATGGTGCATGATTTAAGGCTCATTAACCAAGTAACAATCACTGAGGGGATTGCAGTACCTGACCCTTACAGAATGCTGCAGAATCTTACCCCAGAACATGTGTGGTTTACTGTAGTAGACCTAGCTAATGCATTTTTTACCATCCCGCTGTCGAACGAGGTCAAACACATTTTTGCATTTACATTTAGGGGTCAACAGTACACCTACAACAGACTGCCCCAGGGGTACAAAGACAGTCCGGGGATTTTTAATCAGTGTCTCCTAAAAGACCTATCTGCACTGCAGGACGACGCCATCTTGCACGACAACACCTTGCTCTGCCAATACGTTGATGACTTACTCATTGCCAGTGACAGTCACACAGCCTGTTTAAAAGACACATTGACTATTTTAACACATCTAGCCAATCTGGGTTACAAGGTCAACAAAGCAAAACTTCAGGTGTGCAGGCCCACAGTTACGTTTTTAGGACGACTAATCTCACAAAAAGGACATACACTCACATCATCTAACCGTCAAGCGATCTTGGATTTTCCAAGACCACACAATGTCAGTAACATGTTGTCTTTTTTAGGGCTGACGGGATACTGTCGAAACTACCTGCCGAATTATGCAGGGATGACAGACAGACTAAGGGGTGAAGTGACCAGAATAGGCCAGCGCAACCTTACAACACCAATAACATGGACCACGGAAATGGAAGGCGACTTTATCGCACTAAAGCAAGCGTTGTCGATGGCGGCCGACCTGCAGTCCCCTGACTTTACAAAACCATTTCACCTGGATGTTTCTGAAAAAGATGGCATTGTAAATGCAGTACTTTTTCAGAAAAGGGGGAGTGGTGACTTGACTAGGACGGTTCTACTTTATCACAGTTCCAAGCTGGACCCTGTGGTGCTGGGACACACGGGATGTACAAGGTACATGGCAGCCTTAGCAGTGGCCTTAAATAAAACCGCACACTTGGTAATGTGTCACCCATTAGTGGTGAACACAACCCATGGGGTGATTGCATTTCTTACATCTGCAGCATACACACTGTCAAAGGCCAGGAAGGACAAAATACAGGAAACACTGACCCAACCTCACATCACCTACACAACTCCAGACAAAACGGCAAACATGGCACAATACATGCAAACACCACCTGACTACGAGCAACACAGCTGTGAACAGGTGACACAAGCAGTGATTAAAATCAGAAGTGACTTAGAAGAACAGCCTCTAAAAAATCCCGACCTAGTACTATTTAGTGACGGGTGCTGCTACAGGTCGGATAATGGGTTGCGAGCTTCATATGCAGTAGTGAGAAAACAGGGGAATCAATTTGTTACTATAGATGCAGGCACAGTCCCGCAACCGGCTTCAGCTCAACTGGCTGAGGTGATTGCATTAACAAAAGCACTAGAATTATCGGATGGAAAAGCTGTGAACATTTATACAGACTCAGCATACGTCTATTCTGCAGTACACATAGATGGACCACAATGGGTTCGGAGAAGTTTCAAAACGGCGCAAGGGGGTCCTATTAAACATTACACACACATACATAAGCTACTGGATGCAGTACAGTTACCCAAACAGGTGGCCATCATTAAATGTAAAGGCCACTCCACTAAGGGGGACATGGAGGCGCAGGGAAACGAGGCGGCTGATCGTGCAGCAAAAACGGCAGGAGGTTACACTGTCAAACAATGTGTGGTATTAGGATCTGGACAGGAACCAGAGCTTACAGTAGAACATGTGAAACTGGTTCAAAATGAGGCGGGCCCGGAAGAGAAAAGCATGTGGCACAATAATGGGGCATGTAAGCGTGATGACATTTGGATGTGTCCCGAAGGGAAGAAACCAGTCCCATCTATGAAACTACTGAACTTACTGATACAACAAGCCCATGGGCCAACTCACCAGGGGCAGCCGGTAATGCTAAAAATACTGTCAGACAATTGGTGGCACCCCCATTTAAAAGACATGGTGAGGCAACATGTAAACTGCTGTGACACATGCCAAAGCTACAATCCCAAACCAGGACTCAAGGTATCACCGGGGACATTCCCGGCTCCAGAGGGACCCTTCACTGACATTTGCATCGACTTCACTGATATGGGGATAGAGCAACGAGTGGGGGGGCATCGATTTTTGCTTGTGATGGTGGATTCGTATACCCGTTGGGTGGAAGCGATACCTTGCAGAAAAGAGGATGCCAAAACAGTAGTAAAATGGCTAAGGACAGAATTGATACCCAGATATGGGGTACCCAAAAGAATTAGATCAGACAATGGGACCCACTTTAGTAATAAGAAATTAGAAGAAGTGGAAAGGGCACTGGGAATAGTCCACAAATTTGGAACTGTTTATCACGCAGCCTCACAAGGTTTGGTCGAGAGAGCGAACCGCACTATTAAAACTAAGTTAGCTAAAACATGCCATAACACAAAGTTGACCTGGGTGGAAGCGCTTCCACTGGTATTGATGTCCATGAGGGCATGTCCGATAAGGGACATGAACTACTCACCCCACCAGTTGTTAACTGGGAGACCAATGCCAGGTCCTCCCCGAGAACCCGTAGCCGGGAACTCGTTGCAGGTCTATGAAGAAGAATTGGATGACTACATGAGAGCCCTCACCAAGGTAATATCACAAATCACCCAACAGGTACAGGAAAAGACAAAGCAGGACCAGGCGGAGCGGGTCCGACCAGTGGAAGCAGGAGACTGGGTGAGACTCAAGCAGCACAAAAGGAAGTGGAATGAGCCAAGGTGGACCGGGCCGTGGGAAGTGACAGAAGTGACAAGTCACGCAGTGAAGGTGAAAGGTAAAAAAGGTAACCCCTGGCACCACATTTCTCATTGTGTTGCAGCCAAGAATCCAAACCTGAAAGCCGTGGGTGAAGACGAGTCAAAGGGTCAAAGAAGGTAAGTGTGCCACACATCAGTGGGAGCGGGAAGACCGTGTTTAATTTAATAACTAAAGCAAATTGCCAAGAATGTTCAGACGGACCGATGTATACAG